>CM062297.1:529898302-530426124 GCA_031216915.1 Pictodentalium vernedei | reverse complement strand
AAGCTGTGGTTGACTCGTATGAAGTCAAAATTACGGGCACCATGGCGCACAAGAGCGATAGTGCACCTCAAAATCGAAAGACAGTACCTTACAAGGTTCCGTGGATGAAAAATGCAAACAGAGCTGGTCGTCTCATTTTCATAAAGCAAACAGGCTCATAATATTTCAAAGGACACAAAGATGAAACAAAAACAAAATAAACCATTGTTTTCAAACAATTTATTAGCTAAATAGTTCAACAGTAATGGAAACAGATATGGAATGGAAACAGATAAAATCTCAAAAAACAATCTGTTCTAAAGACAGCAATAAAAAGAGGCACAATTTTGTATTTTCTTAAAAGCAATTTTAAAAGAGAATTATTACATGCTTTTATTCTATGCACTTGCTTTGAAATGATGAATTGATCAACCTGTACAGGAAATGTTAGAGGCTTTGACCAGTTATGATTTTTCCAACCAGTTAACCACTCTCGCATGGTAGGTGTATGGAAACCTTTTGTATTAGTGACTTCAGGCTGTGAGACAGCAGAAAATACAAGATTCTAACTTATGCTAATCCTGCATAGAATACTTGGGCCTTGTCATCAAGCCTGAGTTTTGCGTGAGATTTTCATGTTTGTCATTCCTGAGTTTTGATACAAGATTTGCTTACGAAACATTTTAGGATTTTTTTGTATGAATCCAGTGGTATAAAATATTTCCATTTAGATCCTGTCATAATACTAAAAGATTCTCTCTGGTGGATCCGAGAATGATTTGTAAAGAATATTCCTAATAATGCACACAGAGTTGAAATTTGGGCTCCAATAGAGTGCCCAGATATTAATCCAGGGACCCGATTTGAACAAATTTGAATCTGACTGCCCTAGAAATGTTGTATATATCCAAATGTAAAAGGATTCTAACTGGGGAATCTGAAGAAGATTTTTAAAGAATATTCCTCATAATGCACAATGTTAAAATTTGGGCTTCAATAGAAAGTGCAGATATTGGCCCAGGGGCCTGATTTGAAGAAACCTGAATCTGAGACTGTCCCCTCCTCTGAAGATGTTGTCTGGTGGATCTGAAGAAGATTTTTGAAGAAATGTCCTCATATTGCAGTAAGTTGAAATCTTTGATCCCATAGGGAGTGCAAATATTATTCCTCCCCCCTCCTTCCCTCCCCCCATTCGGATTCGTGGATTTGAAGAGTTGTTCATAGAATATTCTTCACAATGCACTAAGTTAAACTTTAAACTTTGGGCTCCAATAGCAAGCCTAAATATTGGCCCAGGAAATCGATTTGATCAAACTAGAATCTGAGCCCCCCCCCCCCCCCCTCCCTGAGATAATATATTATAAATATCAAAGGATTTGAACTGGTAGATCTGAAGAAGATTTTTAAATGCTCTAAATTGAAAATCGGGCTCCAAGTGGAATTTGAAATATTAACCAAGGAACCCAAAGGAATTTCAAATATTAACCAAGGAACCTGACTGGAGCAAACTTGAATCTGGCCCCCCCCCCCCCCCCCCCCCCCCCCCCCCCCCCCCCCCCCCCCCAGATATGATGTGTACCAAATATGAAAGAGTTTGGACTGGTGGGTCTGAAGACGATTTTTCAGGAATTTTCCTCATATTGCACAAGTTAAAATTCTGATTCCCATAGGGTGCCCAAATATTAATCCAGGGACTTAATTTGAACAAACTTGAATCTGACCCTCCTAGAGACATATGCCGAATATCAAAAGATCCTTATTGATGGTTCTGGAGAAGAGGTTTTTGTAATTTTTGAAGAAAAAAAATTTGGATGCTATCAGAGTTATGGTCCTGGGTAGCGGCCAGTTTATTTGAACAAACTAATTGACATACATACATTATGTAGCAATTAGTAGAGTCACAAGCATGAATGGCTTGTTTTTTCTTAATTTGACAGAGAAAAAAAATATCTTTTGATAATCAAGTAAGTGTTGAGATGGAAAGACTTAGAGAGGAGAAACAACTCAAACTTTGTTACACACCAGTGTATTTCATGCCAGATGATACAACAAGGATAATTTTCCATAATGCACGTTCTGCCCACAAGCACTTTCAAGATATTGCTGCAGACCATAATTTCCAAGCTTCCGACATAATAGGGCTAGCAAAATCCAGATTAACAGAGAATGACTTTCTTTTGTATACCATGGAAGGATATAACAACTCACGGAATGATCAGCCATCCGAGCACAATTTACAACCACATCGCGGTCTACTGATACTTTATAAAGAAAATTACAACATTAACTCTAGCGACATTTTTCATTTCAATGATGTATGCTTTGAGTTCTCTGTTATTAAATTTCCCACAAGAGAACAAATAGTTTTCTTGTACAGAAAACCATCATCTCAGTTTAGTCAATTCAGGCATATGGTGTTGAAATATTTAAAACAACACATCAACCAGTTTGACCCTTTTGTTATTCTGGGTGATTTCAACTTTGATATAAATGAAAATAAGAATGAAACCTGGAGGAAACATTTCAATGCCAACAGATCATTGCTGAAGATACTTACCAAACACCTGACTCTGATTCCAAAATTGACTTGATATTCACAAACATTACTGATGTGGATTATATTGATGTTTAACAAAAGAAAATGTCTTTCATTGGGCAATAGCTTAATTAATCAACTCTGTGGTTTAGTGACAAATGAGAGGAAAGTGTATGTCAGAGCAAAGTCAGCCTAAATATAGGGGCAAGGGGCCTCATATATAAAGACATTGTAAGTTCAAAAGATATTCCTCATCAAGGCGAAAAACCTACGTGAATTTCTCTTCTCTGTGAAGCTGGCCATGGAAAAAACACACGTGGTGTATATCCAGCTTCAGGGCAGGGACCCAGGGGAGAAACGGTATGTTAGATAAGGTCTAATCTCATTTAAGTTATACAGTAGTCGCGAGTCTTACGAGACGTAATCGGTTGGTGGCAGGATATCGTCACGGCCAATTGAGAAACGAGATTCTAAAAGATAGAAATGTCTGTCGTGTCGTCACCGGATCATTAGTATAGCAATGAATGGCAGGAACGAATCGGTTCTCTCAACAAGTGAAATCACCGTTAAGTCACGCGCGAGATGATATGTATTGATTCTGCCTCGATATACGTCATCTCCCACCGTTTTGGCAGATGGACAGATGAGCGTCTGTCCACCTGACAGTTTAGGGTAAAAAGTATATATACCTTGAAGAGCAGAGCATTAGACACACACTTAGGGTCACACACACTTTGGTGAAGTCCAGGGCAGGCGGACTCTGTTTCCTGGCATAGGGGTACCTTCGATCACAGGACCCTGAAACGGCTGGAATCACCAGAAAGGGCATTCCACGATTGATTTAGCTTAAGGTTGACAGGCGGCTACAGTGCCAGATTCGTTGAGAAGGAAAACCCAAGGTGAAACGTAAAAGTTTAGATTGTCGAGTAGCAGGTATCAGCCTGCAATAGTCAGAAGTGTAGGTTAATTGTATTGTGCGTATTAACCCTTTGAAGCGTCAGCCTGATTGCATTGGGAGTAGTTTGTTTTGCTGTCGAAGCATCGTAATACCGACTGGAGATCGGTGTAAGTGACAATTTCGCCCTAGCACAAAAAGGAGCATTTGTGAATCGTGAATTCAACCAGGAACAGTGAACATTTCAATAGGACTTTCACGGAGGACTTTCAAAAGGCACATAAGGTATGAGTAGACAATATCTGACCCAAATCAGAAGTACGGTGGCTTTATAGTTGACGAACATTGCTGGTCGGAACCCTCCGACAGCCAGAGGTACAGTTACGTGCAGCTGTTGACATTTGAGCCTAAGCGGGTGAAGCTCTTATGGCGAGCTCACAGTAATAACATTTCAGATTTGTGAAGCTCTTATGGCGAGCTCACGGTAGTAACATTTCCAGTGTGTAGACTATAGTGCCAGTACAGGGCTATAGAATGACTATATAATTGTTGGGAATTATTTAACCCTAGCAACCCATTTTCTGTGAAAAGAATCGAATTGTTGATTGTTGAAATATTGAAACGGCTTTATTTTTATGTGTAAATAAAAGAATCGTTGTTACTTTAAATCATTCTTTCCACTACACAGCCTGAAGTGATTAGGAATCACACCTAACGGAAATCGAACCTATCTTAGGCCAATATGGCAGAGGAGAAACGAAATCACAGCGCGGTCGAACTCAGCTCCCAGCACCGAGTTCGCGGAACTAGGATTCCGACTCTCCACGTCGGTCTTATTTTCCCCGCAATTTCATCAGCGGGACTAAATAACCCCACATCAGCCCAGGCCTTACAGGGCCTCAGGTGTCCTGACAGTGTAAGTCAATGAAAAACTATTCACATAAAATTCAATTTTCAGTTTGTGCTAAAATGATTTTTGTTCAGTACCTGTATGTTGTTTTCAATGTTCTAATGCATATTTTCCACTTTTTATAATTCCATGGGATTGTACATAAAATGTAACCTTATCAATGTGTGTTTCAGAAAAAAATATTAGTAAAATTTCAAACTTGAAATGACATGTTTTATTGATATCCATTCCACATTTTGTTTTTAGCTTATCTTGACAAAGTCGAACTAAGCTCGTGTCATTGGACGTGCAGAAGTCTTAGTCTGTCCGTCTGACCATAATTTGTATGGCACAGGCTGCAGGCTGTAGTTCTTATCTGATGATCACCAAATTTCATATGCATGTTAGGATTGATGTATAGATGAGAATGTCTATTTTGATCAGGGTCAGCTGCCTACAATGGCCATCAGAGCAGCAATCTTGGATGTCTCCAAAATTTGTATGGGGTGGGCTGGAGGATGTAGTTCTTGTCTGGTCTTTACAAAATTTTTTAATCATGTTCAGGGTAATGTAGAGATCAGAACGTTCTATTTTGGTCACCGTCCGCTACCAATAATGGCCACCACAACAGTCATTTTGTATTTTTCAATACAGGTTGGAGGCCACTTTTATGAATCGATTTTCTTGAAATTTGGCTTGGTGTCTCAATGTTGAGTAGATGAGATTGTAGTATTTTGGTTATCGTTGGCTGCTCTCATAGTGTGGAGGGCTGATGTAAGTGAGATGGGGGTTGGGGTCTGTGGGGGCGAATTTTTTTTCTCCTTCTTTAAAGGGATTTGAAATTTATTTATTTATTGGGGTTTTTAAGGTCACATTCTTGTGCACAATGGCTAATCATGACCGTGACAGTTTTACAGGTGGAGGAAGCCGGAGTATCCGGAGAGAACCACCAAGCAACGACGAGCAGCTGCTAGCTCCCCAACATCGTAACTCCGCACTGCAGCACAGGCAGGGTTAGATTGGTTGAAGACATGCATACCATCGACGTGCAGTATGCCTTAGATAAAGGCATCATCGTGCCCCCATGTGGACAATTGGGGTTAAGTGCCTTGCCCAAGGATACAATGCGGGAGTCCGAATCGATCGCTTAGACGGTCACCCATCCAAGGACTAACCGGGCTCGACGTTGCTTAACTTCGGTGAACTGACGAGAACCAGTTATCGCAATGCCACCTCACCCCCAAAGGGATTTCAAAGTATTTGAAGTGACTTTATAAGAAAAAAAATATTTCGCCCTATTTGCCTGGTGGTGGGTAGGTTTCCCATGGGGGAATTTTTTTTATGCATTTTGGAGTATTTTGAGTGATTTCATGAAAACAAAACACGCAAGTTAAACCCAGAGGGTTTGACAGGACCAGGAGGTCCATAGGAGGAAATTTTTAATTTTTATTTTGTTTTATGCATGGAATCACTCAAAATTTTCCAATGCACATTTTAATGCCCCCCCCCCCCCCCCCCCCAAAATAAAAAAAAAGAAAGAAATTTCACCTCATGCAATGGGGCTGGGAAGAGTGGGTTGAAGTCTGTAGGATGAATTTTTTTTTTTTGCTTTAGAATGAGTTTTGAAGAATTTTAAGTGGTTTTATGCAAGAACAAAAAACTTCTCCCAGTAAACCCCATGGGGGTGGGGCTGGGATGCATTTTTAGCTCAACTTTGACGAAGTCAAATTTGAGCTATTGTCATGGCCCGTTGTCCGTCTGTCCGTCCATCCGTCTGTCCGTCCGTCTGTCCGTACGTCAACAATTGGCTATGGCTCGGGCTAGAGGTCGTATTTATGAACCGATCTTTACGAAACTTCTTGTGTACCTTTGTTATGACCCTGGGACGGGAACGAGTGTTTTTAGGTGTGGTCCGAAATTCAAGATGGCTGCCAGCGGCCATTTTGTACCGATGATGCAAAAATCAGTTTTTTGTACAGAACTTCTGTATGAAAGTTCTGATTTGAATAAAGTTTTGTATAAATGTTTAGTACCATGGGATACATCACATATAATACGGGTTTTTTTCTCGTGCGTAAATTATGCAAATTAGACTGACTTTGATTTATTTAGTGTTACTTTCAGAGCTGTAAGTGCCAAGCTGTTATGGCTCGGGCTAGAGGCCGTATTTATGAACCGATCTTTACGAAACTTCTTGGGTACCTTTGGTATCACCGTGGGACGAGAACGAGTGTTTTGGGGTCCGGTCCGAAATTCAAGATGGCCGATGGCAGCCATTTTGTATAAAATTAGGTGCAATCAGATTTCTGCACAGAACTTCCATATGAAAGCGCTGATTTGAATAATTTTTTGTGTGAATGTTTAGTACCATGGGATACATCACATATAATACGGGTTTTTTTCTCGTGCAGAAATTATGCAAATTAGATGAACTTTGATTTTTTCAGTGCGACTTACACACAGTAAGTACACATGTCAATACGGCTCAGACTAGAGTCTGTATTTATGAACTGATCTTCACAAAATGTCTTGGGTACCTTTGTTATCACCTTGGGACGAGAACGAGTGTTTCTGGGTGCGGTCTAAAATTCAAGATGGCTGCCAGTGGCCATTTTGTACCAAAATTAGGTCTAATCAGTTTTTTGTACACAACTTCTATACAGCTCAGACTAGAGGCCATATTTATGGACCAATCTTTACGAAACTTCTTGGGTACCTTTGTTATCACCGTGGGATGAGAGTGAGTGTTTTTGGGTGTGGTCCGAAATTCAAGATGGCCACCAGCAGCCATTTTGTACCAAAATTAGTGCAATCAGTCTTTTGTACAGAACTTTTGTATGAAAGTTCTGATTTGAATAAATTTTTGTATGAATGTTTAGTAACATGGAATACATCACATATTCTAAGGGGTTTTTTTTCGTGCAGATATTATGCAAATTAGATGAACTTTGATTTATTCAGTGCTACTTACACAATGTAAGCACACATGTCAATACGGCTCAGGGTAGAGGCTGTATTTATGAACCGATCTTCACAAAACTTCTTGGGTACCTTTGTTATCACCTTGGGATGAGAATGAGGGTTTCTGGGTACGGTCCAAAATTCAAGATGGCTGCCAGTGGCCATTTTGCACCGAAATTAGGTCCAATCAGTTTTTTGTCACAAGTTCTATACAGCTCGTATTTATGAACTGATCTTCACAAAACTTCTTGGGCACTTTTGTCTTCACCTTGGGACAGGAACGAGTGTGTTTTGGGGTGCCTTTGTTATCACTGTGCAATGAGAACAAATATTTTGGGGTTCAGTCAGACCCACTCTGGGACTCAAAGATTTTTTTCTAGTTTAGCACCTGACTGTCACCCACCTTTACAATACTTTACCTATACATTTGTTACAGGCAACGGTCAGTATTTAGACCATTACAATACTTTATATGTACCTTTGTTATCAGGTCATTACCTAGATGTTTGTCATTGCTGTGTCACATACTATACATGTACATGTCTTTGTCTTGACAAGTTGAGCTACAGTGTCATTGACACTTTCATTTTGTTTTGCTTTAAAATGTGTTTTGGAGGATTTTGAGTGATTTCATGCAAAAAAAATGCATCCAGTTCACCCCATAGGGCGGGGGTATGGGAGGGAGGAATGGTCCATGGAGTGGATTTTTGGGGGGGCATAAAATCACTGAAAATATCCAAAACACATTTTAAAGCCAAAAAATCTGTAGTTTCTGATAGACAACAAAAAGTCAATAATTACGGCACAATTTACTTGAATGTAACATAAAAGTTGAGTAATTATGACATTAATCCCCAAAATATACCATAAGGTCAAGATAAGCTACAGTGTCATTGACACGTTCATTGTCATTCCTGAGGGGCTCAAGGATTGACTATGTATTCTATGGAGATGGATTGGTTAATGTAGACTGATTTTTGGACCCTGTTTATGGACTCTGTTTATATCGTGTTCTGTTCAAGGTGACTGCTTCAGGCCCCGTGGGGCCTCTTGTTTAAATTTTTTGTCCCAAAAACATAGCTTATGACCCCTCATTGGAACAAGCTTATTGAGCTTGTTCCAGTGTGGGGTCATAAGCTGTTAAAAAATAGTTATTGAAGAATTTTGTTTGCAAAAGTCGTCTGTTTTTTGTGTTTGGTAAAGGGTTAAATTGCTAACAAATTTGTTCAAATGAGCTGAGATCAATACACAAATGGTTGATAATTCTCTTTTGTGTTTTGTCTAACAATTTGCATACTTTTTTCATTTGAGTGCATTTATTTTCTGGGTTCCTTCATGGTAACTAGGGGGCTGCGAATATTCGAAATTCGATTTGAACTTCATTATTCGATTCGATTCGATTCAAACATAGTAATTCAAATGTGTTCGAATCAACGATTGTTTGAAATGGTCCTACTTTTATCATAAACTTGCTCGGAAACCCTCAGATTTCCCATATTTATCACCCGTTGAAATTGATGAATTAAAGCGCGTATATTAATAACAACGCGATCTGGATCCATCATATGTTATACGTTATTTTGTCGCAAATGTCCCGTTGGTACACGCAATTAATCACTAGATCAATGCATAACTTCGATCAACACTGTGTTCCGTTTTTTTTTCGTGAGTAGACAGGCGGTTACAATACATCAAAGGTTTTTTGCCGACACTGGTCTGCGAATAAATTGTGACAATGTAGATTAAGCAGAGAAGAGCGCAAGTCAGTCAAACAGTAATTTCAAAGCGATGCCGACAACTCACTGAACTATGTTGTTCAATAAGCACGTGAATGCTTTGGTAAGGATTCGATCATTTGCTAGCCTGAATCGAGCATCATTCTGTTCTGTGGAATTATACTCTTTAGAACGTTGTGTGACTTCATTCTTCAATATGGCATCAAACCAGCCTCAATCCGCTGTCCACAAATATTTTATGCACCATAAACTCGCAGAGACTTACACGTGTATTGAGTGCAATGTTGTGTATAAAGCACACTCAACTGGCACGACGACACCCCTATGGAACCACCTTCTCAAGAAACACCCGGCGTTGCACGCACAAGCTATTTCAGCGAAGGCTAGAGAGGCTAAGAAGCGTCCACATGCTACAGCATCTACCAGTGAGGCTGTGCAGTGCAGTAAACGCCAGACAAGTTTGGCAGCATTCATGAGGAGAACATTACACCCCGACCTTAAGCGGAAATACGATGCTGCAGTGTTGAGTTTTGTGGTTGCGGATGGGAGACCATTTGAAGCAGCAGCTGGTCGCAGACTGAAGCATTTGTGTGCAGTCTTGACTGACAACTCCTACATCCCACCTCACCCGACCACCCTTTCGCGAAATCTGGGCGATATGAGAGAGAAAAGCAAAGCCAAGCTGTGTCAGTTAATCAAAGATCAGGCAGGAAATGGCCGGATTTCAATAACTTTTGATCATTGGAAGGCAGACAACGGTTCAAATTTTCTCGTCCTTACAATACATTTCATCGATCATGAATGGCTTTTATCCTCTCGATGTTTGTCAGTGACGAGTCTCGAGGACATTGACGCTGACCATACTGCACTCGCCACAGAGGCCATAGTGCGCGATCAACTGGAAAAGTATGGAATAGCACTTCACCAAATATTTTTCGCCACTACGGACACAACCAATACTATGCCCTGTACCAGTCGTGGATTGGGTATATACTGGCATGGGTGTGCGGCACAGAAGTTGCAATTATGCATTAATTCCTCACTCACTGTCCAACCGATGGTCAAAAACCTTATAAATGACGTTCACAGAATTGCCGCCTTTTTCCACTCATCAACTACAGGACTACATGCCTTACACAAACATCAAGTGGACATGGGACTTCCAGAATCGGACCCCCCAATGGACGTTACGACCCGATTCAATAGCACATGCACGCTCCTAAACTGGACAGAGGTCAACAATGGCCCCATTGCCCGTGCACTTGTCGAGTGCCAAGAGAAGAAGCGATGCTCTAATCCACAGCTGGCACCCCTCTCGATGCAACTCTGTTCTACCAGAGAATCTGTTTTGCCTCTTCTTAAGCCATTGTCTGAAGCAACCACTGTCCTGAGTGCCGATAGAGTAATAAGTGTATCAATGGTCAGGCGGTGCATCATGACTCTGTTGAAAAAGCTCAGGGAAAATACAGCTCGTGGTGCAAAGTCATTCCGCGACAGTCTGATCACTCAGTTGGAAGACAGATTTGACTTAAACCAGGATTACCTCCTCACGGCAACTTATCTGGACCCACGCTTCAAGACAACCATTAAAGATGACGATGAGCTAAAAACCGTGGAGACTTATATTCAGATGCTTCAGCAGTATCACGTTGAGCATGTAGAGCCCACCAAAACACAAGACGTCCACACTGAAACAGATGTTCCATGTCAACAAACGGTTCCAAATAAATCAAGCCAGCCAAAGTCTAAAAGTCTATTAGATGATATGTTCGATGAGATTTCCAGTGAAGAAGTGCAACCGCAAAATCTGAGTGTAAATGACAAGGTTAAAGCAGAAATGAGTCGGTATTCTGCTCTTCCTATTAGCGAAGTTATCCGAGGAGAAAAATTCCGCCCGACATCGTATTTTTTAACGACGAAATTCAATTCGCGTTTCGATTCAAAATTCGATTCGATTATGCAAATTCGATTCGACGAAAATTTGTGATTCGCGGGGCCCTAATGGTAACCCTGTGAAGAGGAACAATGCCTGTTTACAAGATGTACTATTCTGGTAGCGATAGAAGTACAGACCCACTTAGATTCTGGCAAGAACAGGAAGCCTGTTTGCCATGTCTACGTTCTGCAGCGAAGGATATTCTTTCAATACAGGCTACCAACTGCGCATCAGAAAGGGTCAATTCTGTAGGTTCGTCTGTAGTGACTGATCAACGTCATGGCTTGAGCAACCACAATGTCTCCACGCTGATATGGGCGAGGAAAAACAGTGACCTGCTTGGCTTGAAATTTGCGTGATGGTGATCGGACACTGATGGCCGAATAACTCAATAAAAATACGAATACTGGCCACTGAGTTGATACGATATTATATTACGATACTCACTTGCTGCATGGCTGCTGCGGCTGCATGTCATGTGATTAAACATCCGTATTGTTGAGATAGAAATAATACTGAACATAACAGTCATGTTCAGTATTATTTCTATCTCAACAATACGGATGTTTAATCATATCCATTAAACAATTCGACAATTAAGTTACATAACTTACCTTGACAGTTCGTCAGATGGATGCAATTTCAGTTTCTGTACATCTGAACCATGAAAATGGCATAATTCGATTTCAATATAAATCATTTGTCTTCTTATTATTTGCCACCTGTTAGTGTGTTAGTAGAATTTGGGGTTATAACGGCATCTTAATGCCAGGATTTCGAAATTCTCATCAGCCCGATACATATGCCATATCATGGCTGGGGTCCAGACGTGTCAAACGACAAATGAATAGACATTTTTTTCATGGTGTAGCGTACGATGGTTATTTCTGAGTAACATGCGGAGGATTATTCCCACGAGGCATTAACGAATGGGAATAACCTTCTCGTATTGCACAAAAAATAAACACCCTAGGCTACTACA
This sequence comes from Pictodentalium vernedei, assembly GCA_031216915.1. Classification (NCBI taxonomy): domain Eukaryota; kingdom Metazoa; phylum Mollusca; class Scaphopoda; order Dentaliida; family Dentaliidae; genus Pictodentalium; species Pictodentalium vernedei. The sequence continues at coordinate 530,414,210 of CM062297.1, read as the reverse complement.
GGAATGTGAATTATGGTGTTTATTATATTCTTCGACCTTTTTCTATGATCAGTTCGAACATGTACAATGAGCATATAAAAAGGAAGTTATCCGAGGAGAAAAATTCCTCCCGACATCGTATTTTTTAACGACGAAATTCAATTCGTGTTTCGATTCGAAATTCGATTCAAAATTCGATTCGATTATGCAAATTCGATTCGAAATTCGATTCAACGAAAATTTGTGATTCGCGGGGCCCTAATGGTAACCCTGTGAAGAGGAACAATGTCTGTTTACAAGATGTACTATTCTGGTAAAATAGAATCTGGTAACCCATGTCGGGTGTGGAAATGCTCTAGGTGGGCTGAATGATCAGCTGATCTTGGATGCTGAAAGTAAACATAACACAAATAAATAAATAATTTTATGGGTAAGTAGAATTAAATCACATGTTTCATTGACATCATGTAAAATAGAAAAGCTTAACTGATGTTGGCATGTAACCTAGACTGAATGATATATCAAAATAATTATTGTTGTCAAAATACAAAAACACCAACAAAAAAATAAAAATATAGTGGGTGGAGTGGGGGTCCTCTTCCCTCTTTCTGAAAGCCTAGGTTCATTAAATAAACTGCTTGGTTGTGAGTGCGTAATCCATATATTCCTTGGCTGAGTGTTTGATTCCCTATGAGCCACTTCTTTTTGTTCACTTTTATAAATTAATGAAAAGTTATTGGAAGACTGAAATTATTGTGTTTAGTGGAATACATGATGAGTTTGGGGATTATATCTGCCAAACAGAAGCATCTATTTATTAGAATAGGTGAGAATGTATTATTTTATTGATGTTTGAACATGAAGTGCTGAAAGTAAAGATCACATCCCATCTATCAATTATCACTTGAATAAATACCAGTGAAAACTTTCTGGCTACAGTGTAAAGATCAACTGTTATTTATCATTGTAATGTCTCCAAGGAAATACTTGAATGCCTCCAGATAACATTTTGGTATAAAGGGAATTTACCTGTTGACTTTTTTTGCTGTTGGTATCAGATTAATCTATACTGGAACTATTAAAACTCTTTCGGATTGTGATTTTTAGCTTAACTTGACAAAGTCAAGATAAGCTATTGCCATCACGCGTGCGGAAGTCTGTGAGTCTGTTCGCATTTTCCTTTAGCATGGGCTACACCTCGCAGTTCTTGTCTGATCGTCACGAAATTTCATATGCAGGTTTGGGATCATGTCTAGATGAGAACGTCCCTTTTTGGTCGCGATCGGTCAACCGGTATGGCTGCCCAAGCCCAAAACCCGAAAACCATTAGCACAGTCTACAGGTCGTATTTATGAAGGGATTTCATTGTAACTTGGTAGGATACCTCTGTATAATGCCTAAATAAGAACATCCCCTTTTGGTCATGATCTATCAACCATGATGGCTGCCCAAGCCCGAAACCCAAAAACTTTTAGCACAATCTGCAGGTCATGTTTAATATGGAGGGATTTCATTGCAACTTGGTAGGATGACTCCTTATGATGTCTAGATGAGAATTTCCCCATTTGGGCGTGATCTGCCAACCGTGACAACTGCTCGAGCCCAAAACTCGAAAACCTTTAGCACAGTCTACAGGTCATATTTATTGAGGAATTTCATTGTAACTTGTTAGGTTGACTTCATATAATGTCTAGATGAGAAAGTCCTCTTTTGGACGTGATTGGGCAATGGTGACGGCTACAGGGGCCCAAAGCCCAAAAACCTTTAGCACAGTCTACAGATCATATTTATGAAGGAATTTCATTGTAACTTGGTAGGATGACTTTGAATAATTTCTAGATGAGATCATCCCATTTTGATCACGATCATTCAGCCTTGATGGGTGCCTGATCCCAAAAACCTTTAGCATAGGCAAAAGGTCATATTTATGGAAGGATTTCATTGTAACCTGTTATGTTGACTCCATATAATGCCTAGATGATGACATCCCCTTTTGGTCATGATTGGTCAACTGTGATGGCTACAGGTGCCCGAAGCCCAAAAACCTTGAGCACAGTCTACAGGTCATATTTATGAAGGAATTTCATTGTAACTTCGTAGGATCACTCCAGATGATGCCCAGATGAGATTGTCCCCTATGGTTGCGATCATTCAGCCATGATGGCTGCCCAAGCCCAAAAACCTTTAGCACAGTCTACAGGTCATATTTATGAAGTGATTTCATTGTAACTTGGTAGGTTGACTTCATATAATGTCTAGATGAGAACGTCCCCTTTTGGACACGATTGGGCAACTGTGACGGCTACAGGGGCCCGAAGCCTGAAAACATTTAGAACAGTCTACAGGTCATAATTATGAAGGGATTTCATAGTAGCCTGGTAGGATGACTCCAAATAATGTCTAGATGAGAACATCCCCTTTTGATCGCGATCATTCAGCCTCTGATGGCTGCCCAAGCCCAAAAACCTTTAGCATAGTCTATAACTCGTATTTATGGAAGGATTTCAATGTAACTTGTTAGGTTGACTCCATATAATGCCTAGATGATGAGATCCCCATTTAGTCGTGATTGGTCAACTGTGATGGCTACAGGTGCGCGAAGCCCAAAAATCTTTAGCACAATCTACAGGTCATATTTATGAAGGGATTTCATTGTAACTTCGTAGGAGCACTCCAGATGATGCCCAGATGAGAATGTCCCCTTTTGATTGCGATCATTCAACCATTATGGATGCCCGAGCCTGATGCCCGAATACTTTTAGCACAGTCTTCAGGTCAGTCATATTTATAGAGGGATTTCATTGTAACTTGGTAGGTTTGACTTCATATAATGTCTAGATGAGAACGTCCCCTTTTGGACACGATTGGGCAACTGTGACAGCTACAGGGGCCCGAAGCCCAAAAACCTTTAGAACAGTCTACAGGTCATAATTATGAAGGGATTTCATTGTAGCTTGGTAGGATGACTCCAAATAATGTCCAGATGAGAACGTCCCCTTTTGGTCACGATCATTCAACCTTGATGGCTGCCGGAGCCCAAAAACCTTTAGCATAGTCTATAGGTCGTATTTATGGAAGAATTTCAACGTAACTTGTTAGGTTGACTCCATATAATGCCTAGATGATGAGATCCCCTTTTGGTCCTGATTGGTCAACTGTGATGGCTACAGGTGCCCAAAACCCGAAAATCTTGAGCACAGTCTACAGGTCATATTTATGAAGGGATTTCATTGTAACTTCGTAGGATCACTCCAGATGATGTCCAGATGACATTGTCCCCTTTTGGTTGTGATCATTCAACCATGATGGCTGCCCGAGCCCAAAGCCCGAAAACCTTTAGCACAGTCTTCAGGTCATATTTATGAAGGGATTTCATTGTAACTTGGTGGGTTGACTTCATATAATGTCTAGATGAGAACATCCCCTTTTGGACACCATTAGGCAACTGTGATGGCTACAGGGGCCTGAAGCCCGAAAACCTTTAGCACAGTCTTCAGGTCATATTTATGAAGGGATTTCATTGTAACTTGGTAGGTTGACTTCATATAATGTCTAGATGAGAACGTCCCCTTTGGACGCAATTGGGAAACTGATGGCTACAGGGGCCTGAAGCTCGAAAACCTTTAGCACAGTCTACAGGCCATATTTATGAAGGGATTTCAATGTAGCTTGATAGGATGACTCGTTTTGGAATAATTTCACTGTAACTTGGTAACTTTCGTTGATATACGTTAACTGTGAGGGCCATATACACTAACTGTGAGGTCACATTAACCCGCCCCCTCAGCTCTTTAGTACAGTGTACACCTCATTATTTTTATCAAAAACATAGCATACAGGGAACAGAAATGAAAATATTCCCAATTATCACAATTCTTGTCTTATTTCATAATCCTTTCATAAGCATTAAACATTATCCTTTTCATCAAACACAACACACAAGTTAAGCTACAGTGTCATTGACACTTTCTTTTGGGTCCCTGTCGGCCGTCTGGGTTCAGTTGTGTTCCTGCCAGTCCTTTTATTTTCTGCCACCTTTCTCATAGTTGGGGATGTTCTTCCACTTTCTACATCTGTTGAGTTCACCTTTTTCTTCTACTGCTCTCAGCTCTGTTATGCCCAGGACTGTTCCTTGAGGGCAATGCCTTTTGCCCAAGCATGTGGTGCGTTCTCGTGGCCGTTCCTCCCGCACCCATGGGGAGGGGGAACACTGTCGTTCGGGGCCTCCCGACACGACCACCTCTGGTGAGAATTATACCCCCTCCATGGGGGATGTGCAGTCTTTTTCTGTGGTGGATACTGTGGGAGCTGTTGAGTTGTCTGGTGAAGAGATGCCTGGTTCTGGGACTGTGGCCCCTCTCCAGTCGACATCTGAGGCTGTCACTAGTGATGTGACTCCTATTTGGAGCTGAGCTCGGTTGCTCTCTCCACTTTTCCTCTGGTTTCAACAGCTCCTGTTGTATCTGCTGCTACTGCTGTTCCGTCTGCTACGTCACCAGTCACCGTTTCAGCTGGCCAAGGCTTAGCCCGGCAGGGGTCTGCACAGATGTCTGGTAGTGTGGATGTGGGGTATGGGCCTCAGCCTTCCCTGACTTCAACTCAACGAAGTCAGAAGGGGCTGCTGACCGAATCCTCTGCTGTGGTCTCTCAGCCATCGAGCCCAGCTGTTTTCTCATTGGATTCGGATGTTCATGGTGGGGTCACCATGGACTCTGTTGTGTTTCCGTCCATGCACTCTGGTCCCATGGCCAGTTTTGTGGGACTGACGCTTTTGTGCAGCCTGGACCTTCTGTCCCTCAGAGGTCTGTGGCCACTCTCCTGAGTTCCTGCACTGTAGATCCTCGGGGTATGTTGTACCCCTATGCTTATCTGCCTTCAGATGTTTTGGCTTCCACCCGTCCCACGTCGGGTGTTTTTGAGGATCGTGGCCCTTCGCTGGGTAAAAGGGTCAGGAGTGAAGCCACTTTGCCGGTTCGTTCCCATGTTGAACCAGCCAACACGGGCCGTGAGCTTAGGAAGGCCCTCTCCTTGCTTACTCAGGTTCTTCCCAAGAGCCTTCCCGTTGCCTCCAGTGAGGCTACTAGAGGTTTCCAGGCGTCCCCTATGGCACCACCGCCCGGGATTGGAAGCAGGCCGCTTTCTGATCCCTCAGGTGTTCCTACACCATGGGAGACATCGGCTGGTTTGCCCATGATGGGCTATGTGTCTTCTGACTCAGAGGATGGGTCAGACATACCTGACGTTGAGAGCCAACAGTCTTCTGACTTGGGGCAGCTCTTGACTTTGTGTTTGGGTTCCTTTCAGATCTCAAACCGTCAGACCAGCCAATGGTGTCAGCCATGCCGCGATCATCAGTCATGTGCCTACAGCCTGTGGAGCAACCCGCTTCCGGGCACCTTCGACTGTGCCAGATGGTACATGTGGTTGAAGCGTTTACAGCTTTGGTCTCCAAGCTGAGTTCCAAGGCTATGAGGACTTCGTTCTTCACCAGGGCTGACACTTTTTTTGCCTCCAGTGCGTTATCGTTCCTACGATTCTGCCAATTCGTAAGTCTGCCAGACTTTGACAATCTTGGATCAGGGCTCCACCTCCTGCAGACTTTCCAAGCCCAAGTCGGCCGTTATTTCTGTAACGACTCTCCCTGTTGGGCTTATCGAGAGAGATGCTGGGCATGCTTTCTTTCTCAGATCACGTCGTCTCAGCTTCAGCTGCTTATCTGCCTCCAGATAAGTTTGACAACATACAGGCTCCTTTGCGTCTACTTTCCAAGGCCCTCATGCATCTTACTCACACGCATGCCTATAACATGGCTAACTTGGAATTAGTTCGCCGGGACGATGTGTTGGACACTAGCCATTCCCTTCCTGAGGGGCAGCATGCTACTCTTCGATCTTCTGCTTCTTTGGCGGGTCCACGACTATTTCATGGTTCCGTGGCGACGGTCCGGGATGACGTCCTACATCATTCCAAAGATCAGCTGCTGCTTCGTCAGCTTGATCAGCCTTCTGTTGGAGGCAGGGGCCGTCCAAAGCCTAACAAGCACCCTTCTGCTTCCTCTGTGAAGTCAAGGGCTGATCCTTCTGCCGCCGCTTCTACTTCTTACTCATGGGGTAAGGGTAAGCGGCGGCAGGCTAGAAGGAGGACTCAGGATTCTTCATATAGTAGAGAAGGCGGTTTCTCCTCTCGCGGGCCTCGCCAGGGCTCGAAATGAAGGTCCTCACCTCGATTCGTCCCAGATTGGAGGAAGGATATCAGAGTTTGCAGACCATTGGGCCACAATCACACCCGATCCTTGGGTTGTTCGGTCCCGGCTGCAGATATCTTCTCCTCGTTGCAGATATCCCGTCCGGGCTGCAGATATCCTTCCAGTCACACCCGATCCTTGGGTTGTTCGGTCCGAGCTGCAGATATCCTTCCAGAATGGCTCTTCCAACACTAGTTCCTTTAGACGTTACATGTCAGAAACTTTTGATCACAGAGATAGACAATCTCCTGTCAAAAGGGGCAGTCGAGGTTGTTAAATTCTTTCAGTAGGATTTTATTCCCGCCTGTTCTTGGTGCCGCAGAAGGATGGCCGACTCCGACCGGTTATCGATCTGAGTATCCTGAACCAGTCTATCATTGCTCCCAAGTTCAGCATGGAGAATTTCAGGTCAGCTTGCCGCTTTATTCACCAGGGAGATTTCGCTTCCAGCATCGATCTGCGACAAGCTTACTTTCACGTTCCGATTCATTGAACATCATGAAAGTATCTCAGGTTTGCTTTTCTGTGGCGAGTTTATCAAGGCCATGCCCTTCGGCCTCAATCTGGCTCCTTGGGCCTTCACCCGACTGATGCCACATGTGATAGCCTTCCATCGCACACAGTCCAGGGTGACTACTTCGGCATATCTAGACAATATCCTCCATTTCAATTTTGGAGTCAGATGTCGACAGACTGTTGAGCCTACTCACGTCGCTAGGGTTCAGGACCTTATCCCTTCTCAGTCCTTTTGTCATCTGGAGATGGACTTCCATACTCAGTTGAATATGGCGGCGGTTCCCCGGGCAAGGGCTGTGATTCTCTCCGCTTTTGCCCTGACTCTGTCCCAGTCCACGTTCGCGACAGCTCGGAGTATTCTCCGGCTGCTCGTTCTCTCCGGTTCGGTGACGGATCTCATTCCTCTAGGTTGGCTGCATGTCATACCTCTACATCACTTTCTGCTCAGTCGTTGGAGGCCGAATGTCGATCCTCTTGATCTGGTGCTTCAGTTACCAGTCTCTTCATTGTCACCTTCTCCCCTGGGCGAATGTTCAGGGAATGTATGCAGGGACTTTGTTGGACTTACCCACGTCTGATCGTGTTCTGTTGGCAGATGCCAGCGATCTCGGATGGGGTGCGATGTTGGATCCTCTAGGTCTTTCCCTTCACGGGGCATGGGACCAGGATCAAGCAGCTCTTAACATCAACCAGAAGGAGCTTCTTGCTCTTCTGAGTTTCCGGCAATGGATCCCCCACCTGTCGAATCGCCAGGTCCTTCTGTTGTCTGACAATTCGACAGTGGTTGCTTACCCTCGGAACCAGGGTGGCACGCACTCGGTTCCCATGTACAAATTGGTTCAGGATCTTCTACTGCTCGCTCAGGATGTCAACGCCGGAGTGGTAGTTCGTCACTTTCCCAGTCGTCTGAACATCCTGTCCCGACGGGGCAGGGTCATTTCTTATCAGCCTAACTTACAATTCCCTCTATTTTAATCTTTCCCAAGAGATTTGGGAAAGAAAAGTGGTGTAAAAACACCACGAAAAAATAAGCCAAAACTGGGTTGAGCGCCATCGGCGCACACCCAGTAGGGGACCCTCTTTTCTTAGTACAATTCCACGACTTCCATTAACCAGTGCGCAAGCAGTCATCAAACCATTCTTTTTTTGTCCGCTGCACGTGAAGGACGTGTCGCCATTTGCATTACGAAACAGTGATAATTCAACTCGTCGATAATGGTTTCCTGTGACTGGAATTATGGATCTGAAGATCATATAATAACAGGACTGTGTTTTATATATTCTCGTTAATATTTTCAACCACATTTTCATTAAATTTATATATACTCTCCCAAAAAAGAAAGTGTGCATGCTAAAAAATAACACTAAAAAAAGATATATATCATTTTCATTCATGGAAATTTTATTCAATCACAGATGAATCAATTTGTGATCAACACGAGAAATTTCATTATGCTACGACGAATACTCTTGGTGCCATGGAGAGTCAAAGACACTAAGGGTCCAACACAAAAGTCACACACTCAATATCTGGTATGACCTCCGTCTGCATCGACTACTGCTGTGCATCTACGCCTCATGGAAGCGAACAAGTTAGCATGGAAGTGGGTTAGGGTAGAGTTAGGTTAGGGTTAGGTTAGGTTAGGGTTAGTTTAAGGTTAGCATTAGGGTAGGGTTAGGTTAGGCTAACCCTAAACCTAACCCTAACCCTACTCTACACCACTGCAGTCGAGCACAACGATGACATAACGTCAAAATCGGACGAATTGCAGGTCTTCGAGGACGTAAGCCGTATTCTCTCAGCTGGTTGATTATTGTTTGAGGATGTATCCGTCTCAGGTTAGGGATGTTCCTGGCTGTCATCATTGCCATTTGTTGCCGGTTCCGGAGATGGACGACACGGATATACCGATCTTGTGCAGGGGTGGTAACTCGGGGTCTCCCGGAGCGGGGTCGGTCTCGAACGTCATCATGTTGTGCATGTCAATGGACTAGCCTGTCTACAGTGTTACGGTGGCAGTTCAAATGCTGGGCAACCTCTCTGTGTGTTCTGCCAGCTCTAATCATACCCAGGGCAAGGAGACGTTGATTCATTGTCAATCTTGGCATGCTAATGTGGAGTCGTTTTAACAGCAGCGCAAGTTTGAATGTGAACAATATGAAGGCCTTACTTTAGTGTTTAAATACTCAAGGATTCACACTGCTGCATGAATTTTCAGACTCTCCACGTGCAAAACATGCCTTTTCACAAACGTGCAGCACGTCATTTAACGTTAAGGCAATTTTAACGGGGAAAGCTGTTTTTGTGTTCAATATAACTTATTCATGAACAGTTTAACACTCTTTACACCTACGAAATTATTTTTTTTGAGTTTGATCAATTTCTGCAATGCACACTTTCTTTTTTGGGCGAGTATATATTTTCCGATGTAGCGCGTGATTTTCCAAATCGTTCCGTGCTGTTCGGACATAAAATTTTTCGGCTGATAAATTTTATTATTTTTATGGAAGTTAGGTGTCAATGAGGGACTGTATGGACAGGATTTCTTCACTCTGTTGAGGGCTGAATTTCTGTTTTTAGCTCACCTGAAAGTCAGGGTGAGCTTTTCTTATCACTCTTCGTCCGTCCGTCCGTCCGTCCGTCCGTCGTCCTGCATGAAGGTGGTGTTTGAGCCTCTTTCTCCTAAACCACTGGCCACATTTTAATTAAATTTCATGTAAGTAGTGGTTATATAGGGGCATTTTGATTTTTATGCAAATTAGGTTTCGGCTCATATTGAGTAGAGGTGTGGGGAAAAAATGGCCAAATTTTTTGAAAATCTTCTTCTAATGAACCATCAGTAGCAGAGACTTGATATGTGGTATACAGAGTCCTTTTGAGGCTTAGAATCAAGTTTGTTCAAGAGAAGTTTGTCTGGCATTATTTGCCTTCGTTATGGGAGGGGCAAGAATTTTTGCCACTCCCAAAATTTCTATTTTCCAAACCGAGAGGCAGATTTGAACCAAATTTGATATGAGGGCTTATGGGGTCATAAGTACTTAATTTATGCCCAATTTGTTTTTCTGGTCGCCCCATGGGAACCGCATGAGCTAAAAATAGAAAAAAATTAAAACGCCCATATCTCCAAAACTACACGACACTGAGAATTCTTATTTGGTGTGAAGCTTCCTTAGGACCAATGAAATGGTAAAAAGAAATTGCTATCGGTTTTATCATGGGGTACTTTTTGGGGACTTTGAAAAAGTGCCGAGTCAGCATTTTTTAACACTGTGGGTAATGGGAAAAACATGTAAGACTACTTTTCTCCCAAACCACTGCTCCAAAAACTTTCAAATTTCACATATAACATCTTTGGAAGATTGTTTCACATGTTTATTGAAAACAATTCCCTGGGTCCATATTTGGGCTCTCTATGGGAGCCCAAATGTTTAAATTTGTGCAATATGAGGAATATTCTTTAAAAATTTGGTATGCAGCATCCTTAGGGGGGTGAGATTCAAGTTTGTTCAAGCCAAGTCTCTGGGTTCATATTTAGGCTGAAAATTTGGGGCCCTGTTCCGGACTTGGAAATTTTGGACCAAAATCCAGAATTTTTTTTTTGCGCGTTTCGGTCAATTTTAAGAACAAAAAAATTTTTTTTTACATTGAAAATTTGGGGTCTTGGTGGGTCTTAGAAAATTTTGGACCAAAATCCGGAAATTAGTTTTTTGGGTTTTTATGCATTTTAAGAAGAAAAAAAATTTTTAGGCTGAAAATATTTTGTTTGGGAAAAAATTTTTTTATGCGTTTATCTCAATTTTGGGACGTAAAAGTGCAGGAACTGAAAATAGAAGGAAAATCCTGTGTATTGTGTGGGCACAATCGCTTCATCTAGTTGGTTTTTGCTTTTCTTAGGAGGGGCGTATGCAGCTTATTCAAGTCCAGTCCCTGGTTTGATATTTAGACTATCATGTCAGGTGAGCACCCTCAGGCCCCCTGGGGCCTCTTGTTTAGGTCCCTGTTGGCCGTCTGGGTTCTGTTGTGTACCCACCGGTTCTTTTTTCTGCCACCTTTCTCTCATAGTTGGGGGTGTTCTTCTACTTTCTGTATCTGTTGAGTTCACCATTTTCTTCTACTGCTCTCACCTCTGTTATGTCCAGTTCGGTTCCTTTAGGGCAATGCCTTTTGCCCTCGCTTTTGGTGCTTTCTCGTGGCTGTTCCTCCCGCACCCGTGGGGGAGGGGGGGCGGAACGCTGTCATTTCGGGGCCTCCCGACACGACCACATCTGGTGAGAGTTATACTCCCTCTGTGGGGGATGTGCAATTTTTTACCGTGGTGGATACTGCGGGAGCTGTTGGATGTCTGGTGAAGAGATGCCTGGTTCCGAGTCTATGCGCCCTCTCCAGTCGACATCAGAGGCTGTCACTAGGGTTGTGACTCCTCCTTTTGAGGCCGAGCTAGGTTGCTCTCTCCCCTTTTCTGCCAATTTCAACAGCTCCCGTCGTATCTGCTGCTACTGCTGTTCTGTCTCCAACATCATCGGTCACCGTGTTAGCCGTCCTCGGCTTATACCTGCAGGGGTCTGCAGTGATGTCTGTAGTGTGGATGTGGGGTATCGTCCTCAGCCGTCCCTGACTTCAACTCGGCGAAGTCGGAAGTGGCTGCTGACCGAACCCCCTGCCGTGTCCTGAGCCGTTGAGCACAGCCATTTTATCCCTGCAGGGGTCTACAGAGGTATCTGGTAGTGTAGACGTGGTGTATCGGCCTCAGCCTTCCCTGACTTCAACTCTGCGATGTCGGAAGTGGCTGCCGACCGAACCCCCTGTTTTGTTCTCTCTGCCGTTGAGCACAGCAGTTTTATCCCTGCAGGGTCTGCAGAGATGTCTGGTAGTGTAAACGTGGGGTATTAGCCTCAGCCTTCCCTGACTTCAATGTGGCGAAGTTGGAAGGGGCTGCCGGCCGAACCCTCTACTGTGGTCTCTCAACTGTCGAGTACCTCAGTTTTTAGCTCACCTACATCTGTAAGATGTGGTGAGCTATTGTCATAACCTTGGGCGTCGGCGTCAGCGTCGGCGTCCGGCGTGTCCAGTATTGTAAGATTTAATGTTAAGGTTAATTTCTCAAACATCAGTGGGCTCAGGCCTTTGATATTGCATATGTAGGTTGTAGTAGGGGACTATCAGAACAGTATTTAACCCTGATACTATGACTTTTTTCCAAATTTCACCTAAAATTTTCTGCCAAAAGTTGTTGTAAGAATTTGCGTTTAGGTGTTGTAAGAATTTGTGTTAAAGTCAGCTTTTGTGCAGATTGTGCTGCTTTAACTTCTCATTACTGTTGATTTTCATATTTCAATAACAACTGTAGGTATTAACCCAACTGTATGCAGAAATTTAACGGAAATTTTCTTTTTTTTCTGTCAAAATTTTCATGTTTTTCTCGGACTTAGTAAATTTTAAGTTGTAAAACTTTGTAAACTTTGTGTTTAGGTGAGTTGTGTTTCTATGTGTCTTTCCAGGCAATTAATATTCTATGCTTGGGTTACTGAACTCCATTGCAGTAATATTTAACCCTCATTACATGCATATTTGAGGAATTTGAGGCTGATTTTCTGCCAAAACTTGTAAGAATTTGCATTTAGGTGTTGTTAGAATTTGCGTTAAAGTCAGTTTTTGTGCAGATTGTGGTGCCTTCACCTCTCATTACTGTTTATTTTCTCATTTCAATAACAACTGTAGGTATTAACCCTACTGTATGCAGAAATTGAACTGATTTCTTTTCTTTTTTTCAGTCACAATGTTCACGTTTTTGTCTGACTTACTCAATTTTAAGTTCAAAAAGTTTGTGTTAAGGTGAGGTGTTAAGGTGAGTTCTGTTTCTTTGTGTCTTTCCAGGCAATTGATATTGTACGCATGGGTTACTGAACTACATTGCGGTAACGTTGCGCCCTTATTACATGCATATTTGAGGGGGATTTTTGGGACTTATATTCACTTTCTTTAAAAAAAATTTTTTTAACTTTTTTTTTTTATGTAATACTTTCTCATACTTGTTACTAGTAACATTAAGGCTTATTTTAGTTGTTGATGTGATGTATTTTTGTTGGGACTTATAGTCACTTTCTTGAATGAATGTTTTTCCGCAACTCCTCTTTAACCAATGAATGTACTTCAATTACAATTTCAGTGATTTATGAAAGCCTTTCCTAATTCTTATTTATGATTTAATATCTGGCCTCACGATTCATATTCTTAATCATAAACATTTCTAAAAGAAAAAAATGCTTTTATATCCAATGATTCTATCTTGAATTGATATATAATAAATGCAGAATATAGACTTTCCAAAGCCATCACATAAACCACATTAATCATTTGATGCCTAGTTAATGATTTATATTAACTAAATATTAGGCATGTTACATTGGAACGACATTATCAAGCGCGAATGTAGGTGAGCGTTGGGATGTAACACCCTCTTGTTTTCATTGGATTCGGATGTTCATGGTGGGGTCACCATGAGCTCCGTGGCGTTTCCGTCCACGCACTCTGGTCCCATGGCCAGTTTTGCGGGACCAACGCTTTTTGTGCAGCCTGGACCTTCTGTCCCACAGAGGTCCACGGCGACTCTCTTGAGTTTCCGCTCTGTAGATCCTCAGGGTATGTCATACCCCAATACACATCTGCTTTTAGATGTTTTGGCTGCAGCCCGTCGCCCCGCATCGGGTGTATTTGAGGATCGTAACCCTTGGCTGGTAAAATGTGTAAGGAGTGAAGCCACTTTGTCGGTTCGTTTCCTCGTCGAACCGTTCCGACACAGTCAGTGAGCTTAGGGAGGCCCAGCAAGGCTACGAGTGGTTTCCGGGCACCCCCTGTGGCGCCGCCTCCCGGGATTGGAAACAGGCCACTTTCTGATCCCCCTGGTGTGTCTACACCATGAGAGGTGTCGGCTGGTTTGCCCATGATGGGCTATGTGTCTTCCGACTCATGGGATGAGTCTGACATACCTGACGTCGAAAGCCAACGGTCTTCTGACTTGGGGGCAGCTCTTGACTTTGTGTTTGGGTTCCTTCCAGATCTCAAACCGTCAAACCAGCCGACAGTGTCAGCCTGGCCACGATCATCGGTCGCACGCCTACAGCCTGTGGAGCAACCTGCTTCTGGGCGCCTTCGGCCGTGCCTGTCGGTACAGGTGGTTGAAGCTTTTACAGCTTTGGATTCTAAGCTGAGTTCCAAGGCTATAAAGACGGCGTTCTTCATCAGGGTTGACACTTTTTTGCCTCCGGTGCGTTATCGTTCATACAATTCCCTCAATCCGTCAGTCTGCCAGACTTTGACTCCAACTCCCAAGCCAGTCATTTTTCATATGGAGACTCTGAAGTCCATGTTGGGCTTATCGGGAGAGATGCTGGAATGCTTTCTCTCTTCGATCACGTCTTCTCTGCTTTGCTGCTTATCTGCTCCCAGATAAGTTTGACGACGAACAGGTTTTTTGTGTGTGCTGTCCAAGGCACTCATGCATCTTCTCACACACATGCCTGTAACACTGCTAACTTGGAATTAGTTCGCAGGGACGCTGTGCTGGACACATGCCATTCCCTTCTTGAGGGGCAGTGCGCTGCTCTTCGATCTGCCTCTATCGGCGGGTCCGCTACTATTCCATGGTGATGGTCAGGAATGACTCCCTATGTCATTCCATAGATCAGCTGCTGCTTCGTCAGCTTGATCAGCCTTCTGTTGGAGGCAGGGGCCATCCAAAGCCTAACAAGTACCCTTCTGCTTCCTCTGTGAAGCTAAGGGCTGATCCTCCTGCTGCCACTTCTACTCACTCACAGGGTAAGAGTAGGCGTCGGCAGTAGTCACCTCAAATTCGTCCCAGGTTGAGGCATTTCACTCAGTTGAGAGTGCCTCTTCCAACACAAGTCCCTTTCAGCGTTACACGTTGGGAACTTTTGATCACGGAGATAGGCAATCTCCTGTCAAAGGGAGCGATCGAGGTTATCAAGAACATTCTTTCAGTGGGATTTTATTCCTGCCTGTTCTTGGTGCCAAAGAAGGACGGCTGACTCGATCTGAGTCTCCTGACCCAATCTATCATTGCTCCTCACTTCAGCATGGAGGCTTTCAGGTCGGTTCGCCTCTCCATTCCCCAGGATGTTTTCCAGTTCAAGGCCATGCCTATTGGCCTCGACCTGGATCCTTGGGCCTTCACCCATCTGATGTCGCATGCGTTAGTCGTACATCGCACACAGTCCAGGGTGTCTTCTTCGGCATATCTAGTCGATATCCTCCAGAGGCGTTCCAATGCTGCCTTTCTGGGATCGGATGTCGTCACACTATTGAGCCTGCTCTCGTCACTAGGGTTCAGAGTCACTGGGAAGAAGTCGGACCTGGTCCCTTCTCCGTCGTTTTGTCATCTAGGATGGGCTTCCGTACTCAGCTGGATATGGTGGCAGTTTCCCAGGCAAGGGCTGTGCTTTTCTCAGCCTTTTGCCCTGACTCTGTCCCAGTCCACGTCCGCAACAGCTCGGAGTCTTCCCCGGCTGCTCGGTCTCTGTGGTTCGATGACGGATCTCATTCCTCTGGGCCAGCTGCATGTCTGACCTCTTCTGCTCAGTCGTTGGAGCCCGAATGTCGATCCTCTGGATCTGGTGCTTCAGTTACTGGACTTTCTTCCTCGTCACCGTCTACCCTGGTAGATGTTCAGTGGATTATGCAGGGAGTTCCTTTGGACTTTCCCACATCCGATCGTGTTCTGATGACAGTCGCCGGCGATCTTGGATGGGGTGTGACGTTGGATCCTCTAGGTCATTTCCTTCATGGGTCATGGGACTAGGATCTAGCAACTCTTCACGTCAACCAGAAGGAGCTTCTTGCTCTTCTTCTGAGTTTCCGGCAGTGGATCCCCCTTCCTTTCGAATTGTCAGGTCCTTCTGTTGTCCGACAATTCGACAGTGGTTGTTTACATTGGGAACCAGGGCGGCACGCACTATGTTCCCATGTACAAATTGGTTCGGGATCTTCTACTGTTCGCTCAGGATTTCAATGACGGGTGGTCGTTCATCACTTTCCCGGTCGTCTGAACGTCCTAGCCGACTCCCTGTCCTGACGGGGCAGGTTCTTTTCCACCGAGTGGATGCTCCACATGGTGGTGTTCCAATCTCTTTGCGATCTCTGGGGTCTTCCCCACATCGATCTCTTTGCGACTCGTTGGAACCATCAGGTGGACACTTTCGTGTTCCCGTGTCCAGATGCTCTGGCTTTCGCCGTGGACGCTCTGTCCCTCCTTTGGAACGGTCTTGTCGGCTTCGCCTTCCTGCCGGTTCCGATTCTGCCTCAGGTTCTAGCCCAGATACGAACCTGCAGTTGTCGAATCATTTCCATTGCACCCCTGTCGCCTCAGTTGGTGTTAATCAATCTGCTCTGCTGTCTGTTAGCGGCGGTTCCGGCACGTCTCCCTCTACATCGTGACCTTCTTTGTCAAGGTCGCCCGAGGAGGTTTCATGTCGACCCGACTTCATTGTGCCTTTGTGCATGTCTTTTGTCAGGTCCTGTCTCCTCCGTTGTTTTTTTTTCGAGACATGCAGTGGAGTTGCTTTTCTTCTTCAAGGAGGCACTCCACTGGTTTAGCCTCTGCAGCTAAGTGGAAGGTCTTCTGTCGATGGTGTGCGGATCACTCTGTTGCTTCTATCACTTCTTTGATCACACAGATTGCGGAGTTTCTGATTGTGGGTGTCTCCAGCCTGTTTCCATCAATGGGTACAGGTCCATGCTTCAGAGACCTTTCGTATGTGCGTCAGCGTCTTATCGGCACTACTCCATGCCTCTCCAAGCTTGTTCGGCACTTTTCCTTTAAAAGGCCTAGGACTTTGCAGCTTACCCCAAGATGGAATCTTTCTTGGGTGCTGTTTTGCTTGTGGGGGTGGGGGGGAGAGCCATTCCAGCCTTTATCCCAGGTGGATATGCGTTTTCTCACATACAAGACAGCTTTTCTGATGGCTTTTGCCTCAGCCAGACGGGTTAGTGAGCTTCACGCCCTCTCGGTTGACCCGGCCTTTTTCTGGAGCTCTCCCACCACTGTTATGTTTACCATTGATTGCTCCTTTCTGGCCAAGAATCAGATTCCGGAAACTACTCCGCCTCCTATCTGTATCGGGACTCTTCCTTCTGTTGAGGGTAAACACCCTTTGCTCTGTTCATTTGGAAGGGGAGGATCGATTTTCTGTCTCTTATTCCTGGTCGACAGACGATCTCTCCTGAATCCATTTCTCGATGGATTTGTCTTGCTATTCGTGCAGCTTCTGCTCGTCTAGCGACAGGCGATTGTATTCCCAATCGTTTTTCTGCCACGAGGTGCGTGCATTGTCTACCTCTTGGGGCTTATACTAACTCTTTTATGTTGCCGGTTGTTATGCTGACAGCCTACTGGAGAAATAATACTTTCTCCACTTATCTGCGACAGTTGCAGGTGCAGGCAGAGGACCTTTGTTCTACGGGCCCTCTTTCTTCTGCTCAGGGTGTTGTCTATCCCAGCCATTCGGCTGCTTACAAGGTCAGGTCCAGCTCTGTGCTGTTACTGCCCTTCTGTCTGTGTGTCGCACATCACCATACTCCTCATCTCTCATTGCCTTTTACTAATGTTTGTGATGCTATGGTTTGATAGGCCTAGGGACCTCTTCCTCTGTCCATGGTTCCAGTGCAGTTGGGTTATGTGTGGGTTGGTTATGTGATTGCCTCCATCCTATTGTCTATTCAGCCTGTAGTAAACAATTGTAAGGTAGGTTGATAAGAAATTAAAATTTTATAGTAAATTTCCTTTCTTATTATACCTACCACAATTGTTTACATGGAGGCCCTCCCGTCTCCGGATGAGTCCGACATACCTGACGTCGAAAGCCAACGGTCTTCTGACTTGGGGGCAGCTCTTGACTTTGTGTTTGGGTTTCTTCCAGATCTCAAACTGTCAAACCAGCCGACAGTGTCCGCCTGGCCACGATCATCGGTCGCACGCCTACAGCCTGTGGAGCAACCTGCTTCTGGGCGCCTTCGGCCGTGCCTGTCGGTACAGGTGGTTGAAGCTTTTACAGCTTTGGATTCTAAGCTGAGTTCCAAGGCTATGAAGACGGCATTCTTCATCAGGGTTGACACTTTTTTGCCTCCGGTGCGTTATCGTTCATACAATTCCCTCAATCCGTCAGTCTGCCAGACTTTGACTCCAACTCCCAAGCCAGCCATTTTTCATATGGAGACTCTGAAGTCCATGTTGGGCTTATCGGGAGAGATGCTGGAATGCTTTCTCTCTTCGATCACGTCTTCTCTGCTTTGCTGCTTATCTGCTCCCAGATAAGTTTGACGACGAACAGGTTTTTTGTGTGTGCTGTCCAAGGCACTCATGCATCTTCTCACACACATGCCTGTAACACTGCTAACTTGGAATTAGTTCCCAAATTGTCTACCTCTTGGGGTTTCATGTCGACCCGACTTCATTGTGCCTTTGTGCATGTCTTTTGTCAGGTCCTGTCTTCTCCGTTGTTTTTTTTTCGAGACATGCAGTGGAGTTGCTTTTCTTCTTCAAGGAGGCACTCCACTGGTTTAGCCTCTGCAGCTAAGTGGAAGGTCTTCTGTCGATGGTGTGCGGATCACTCTGTTGCTTCTATCACTTCTTTCATCACACAGATTGTGGAGTTTCTGATTGTGGGTGTCTCCAGCCTGTTTCCATCAATGGGTACAGGTCCATGCTTCAGAGACCTTTCGTATGTGCGTCAGCGTCGTATCGGCACTACTCCATGCCTCTCCAAGCTTGTTCAGCACTTTTCCTTTAAAAGGCCTAGGACTTTGCAGCTTACCCCAAGATGGAATCTTTCTTGGGTGCTGTTTTGCTTGTGGGGGGCGGGGGGGGGAGCCATTCCAGCCTTTATCCCAGGTGGATATGCGTTTTCTCACATACAAGACAGCTTTTCTGATGGCTTTTGCCTCAGCCAGATGGGTTAGTGAGCTTCACGCCCTCTCGGTTGACCCGGCCTTTTTCTGGAGCTCTCCCACCACTGTTATGTTTACCAGTGATTGCTCCTTTCTGGCCAAGAATCAGATTCCGGAAACTACTCCGCCTCCTATCTGTATCGGGACTCTTCCTTCTGTTGAGGGTAAACACCCTTTGCTCTGTTCATTTGGAAGGGGAGGATCGATTTTCTGTCTCTTATTCCTGGTCGACAGACGATCTCTCCTGAATCCATTTCTCGATGGATTTGTCTTGCTATTCGTGCAGCTTCCGCTCGTCTAGTGACAGGCGATTGTATTCCCAATCGTTTTTCTGCCACGAGGTGCGTGCATTGTCTACCTCTTGGGGCTTATACTAACTCTGTCATGTTGCCGGATGTTATGCTGACAGCCTACTGGAGAAATAATACTTTCTCCACTTATCTGCGACAGTTGCAGGTGCAGGCAGAGGACCTTTGTTCTACGGGCCCTCTTTCTTCTGCTCAGGGTGTTGTCTATCCCAGCCATTCGGCTGCTTACAAGGTCAGGTCCAGCTCTGTGCTGTTACTGCCCTTCTGTCTGTGTGTCGCACATCACCATACTCCTCATCTCTCATTGCCTTTTACTAATGTTTGTGATGCTATGGTTTGATAGGCCTAGGGACCTCTTCCTCTGTCCACGGTTCCAGTGCAGTTGGGTTATGTGTGGGTTGGTTATGTGATTGCCTCCATCCTATTGTCTATTCAGCCTGTAGTAAACAATTGTAAGGTAGGTTGATAAGAAACTAAAATTTTATAGTAAATTTCCTTTCTTATTATACCTACCACAATTGTTTACATGGAGGCCCTCCCGTCTTCTTATTCGGGTAAGAATCCTTCCTCCCCGCTGATCACATAACTCCTATGTTGCCGGACTCAAAAGAATGGTCTGATGACTGCTTGCACACTAGTTAACGGAAGTCGTGGAATTGTACTAAGAGAAGAGCGTGCCCTACTGGGTGTGCGCCGATGGCGCTCAATCCAGTTTTGGCTTATTTTTAGCTCACCTGAGCGAAGCTCAAGGGGAGCTTTACTAATCACTTTCCGTCCGTCGTCCGTCGTCGTCGTCGTCCGGCGTTAACTTTACATTATCGACTTCTCCTCCTAAACCACTAGCCCAATTTTATTCAAATGTTGGCTAAATGTTTATTACCTAATGCCAATTCAGATTTGTTCAAATGAAGTTGCCCCTCCTCCTGGGTGGTGCCACGCCCCCAAGGGGCACCAAAATCTTTGTAAATCTTCTTCTCATGAACCAGCAGTAGCAGAGACTTGATATTTGGTGTGCAGCTTCCTTCAAGAGAAGTTTGTGGGGCTATACTTGGCGTCGTTATGGGAGGGTCAAAATTTTTTGCCCCGCCCAAAATTTCTATTTTCCAAACCGAGAGGCTGATTTGAACGAAATTTTATGTGAGTGCTTATTGGGTCATGAGTACTTGATTTATGCAAAAAAAAATTTTCCCGCAGCCCCGTGGGAACCGCAGGAGCTAAAAATAGAAAAAATTTAAAACGCCCATATCTCCAAAACTGCACGGCACTGAGAATTTTTATTTGGTGTGCAGCTTCCTTAGGACCAACAGAAAGGATTGGTAAAAAAAAATTGCCATCGGTTTTATCATAGGGTACAGTTTCGGGACTTTGAAAAAGTGCTGAGTCAGCACTTTTTAACACTGTAGGCAATGGGAAAAACATTAAAAAATCTTCTTCTCCAGATCCAGCAGGCAGAATCTTTTGATATTTGGTATGCAACATTGTAGGGTGGATCTGATTCAAGTTTGTTCAATTCGGCCCCCTGGGTTCATATTTGGGCTCAGTATAGGAGCCCGATTTCGAACTTAGTGCATTTCAGGCAAATTTCTTAAAAAATCTTCTTCTCCAGATCCAGCAGGCAGAATCTTTTGATATTTGGTATGCAACATTGTGGGGTGGATCTGATTCAAGTTTGTTCAAATCGGCCCTCTGGGTTTATATTTGGGCTCTGTATAGGAGCCCAAATTTGAACTTACTGCATTTCAGGCAAATTTCTTTGAAAATCTTCTTCTCCAGATCCAGCAGGCAGAATCTTTTGATATTTGGCATGCAACATTGTAGGGTGGATCTGATTCAAGTTTGTTCAAATCGGCTCCCTAGATTCATATTTGGGCTCACTATAGGAGCTTGAATTCGAACTTAGTGCATTTCAGGCACATTTCTTCAAAAATCTTCTTCTCCAGATCCAGCAGGCAGAATCTTTTGATATTTGGTATGCAACGTTGCGGGGTAGATCTGATTCAAGTTTGTTCAAATCGGCCCCCTGGATTCATATTTGGGCTTACTATAGAAGCCTGAATTCGAACTTAGTGCATTTCAGGCAAATTTCTTAAAAAATCTTCTTCTCCAGATCCAGCAGGCAGAATCTTTTCATATTTGGTAAGCAACATTGTGGGGTGGATCTGATTCAAGTTTGTTCAAATCGGATCCCTGGGTTAATATTTGGGCTCAGTATAGGAGCCCAATTTCTAACTTAGTGCATTTCAGGCAAATTTCTTAAAAAATCTTCTTCTCCAGATCCAGCAGGCAGAATCTTTTGATATTTGGTATGCAACATTGTAGGGTGGATCTGATTCAAGTTTGTTCAAATCGGCCCCCCTGGGTTCATATTTGGGCTCAGTATAGAAGCCCGATTTCGAACTTAGTGCATTTAGGCAAATTTCTTAAAAAATCTTCTTCTCCAGATCCAGCAGGCAGAATCTTTTCATATTTGGTATGCAACATTGTGGGGTGGATCTGATTCAAGTTTGTTCAAATCGGCTTCCTAGATTCATATTTGGGCTCACTATAGAAGCTCGAATTTGAACTTAGTGCATTTCATGCAAATTTCTTAAAAAATCTTCTTCTCCAGATCCAGCAGGCAGAATCTTTTCATATTTGGTAAGCAACATTGTGGGGTTGATCTGATTCAAGTTTGTTCAAATCGGCCCCCTGGGTTTATATTTGGGCTCAGTATAGGAGCCCAAATTTGAACTTAGTGCATTTCAAGCAAATTTATTAAAAATCTTCTTCTCCAGATCCAGCAGGCAGAATCTTTTGATATTTGGTATGCAACATTGTGGGATGAATCTGATTCAAGTTTGTTCAAATCGGCTTCCTAGATTCATATTTGGGCTCACTATAGAAGCTCGAATTCGAACTTAGTGCATTTCAGGCAAATTTCTTAAAAAATTTTCTTCTCCAGATCCAGCAGGCAGAATCTTTTGATATTTGGTATGCAACATTGTTGGATGGATCTGATGCAAATTTGTTCAAATCGGCTCCTTAGATTCATATTTGGGCTTACTATAGAAGCTCGAATTCGAACTTAGTGCATTTCAGGCAAATTTCTTAAAAAATCATCTTCTCCAGATCCAGCAGGCAGAATCTTTTGATATTTGGTATGCAACATTGCGGGGTGGATCTGATTCAAGTTTGTTCAAATCGGCCCCCTGGATTCATATTTGGGCTCACTATAGAAGCTCGAATTCAAACTTAGTGCATTTCAGACAAATTTCTTCAAAAATCTTCTTCTCCAGATCCAGCAGGCAGAATCTTTTGATATTTGGTATGCAACATTGCGGGGTGGATCTGATTCAATTTTGTTCAAATCGGCCCCCTGGATTCATATTTGGGCTTAATATAGAAGCCTGAATTCGCACTTAGTGCATTTCGGGCAAATTTATTAAAAAATCTTCTTCTCCAGATTCAGCAGGCAGAATCTTTTGATATTTGGTATGCAACATTGTGGGGTGGATCTGATTCAAGTTTGTTCAAATCGGCTTCCTAGTTTCATATTTGGGCTCACTATAGAAGCTTGAATTCGAACTTAGTGCATTTCAGGCAAATTTCTTAAAAAATCTTCTTCTCCAGATCCAGCTTCAGAATCTTTTCATATTTGGTAAGCAACATTGTGGGGTGGATCTGATTCAAGTTTGTTCAAATCGGCCCCCTGGGTTTAGATTTGGGCTCCGTATAGGAGCCCAAATTTTAACTTAGTGCATTTCAGGCATATTTCTTAAAAAATCTTCTTCTCCAGATCCAGCAGGCAGAATCTTTTGATATTTGGTATGCAACATTGTGGGGTGGATCTGATTGTGATTCATGAACGTATTTATTTGTAAAGTTGATAGAATCTTAGACAAAATTTGCAGAAAAGATCTACTATAGAAGGGGTGGTATCCAGGGTGAACCGTTTACCCAAATCTAGCAGTACTAATGCATTATTCACTCAAATCTCCGTTCAAATTTTATGACCCCTCATTGGAACACACGCATTCAGCTCATTCCAACAAAGGTCATATGCCATGTTTTCGAGACAAAAGAATAAAAATTTTAGTTATTCATGAAATTTTTAGGCAACTGTTGTCTGTTATTCACATTGCTTCATGAAATTTCAGTACTTTTAGAAGTTACCTCAGTAATCAAGGGTTAATTCCCCTTAATTAAATGTCGCCTCTAAAAAACAACCACTTTGCATATCTTACCTTTTTACCAGCATAACTGCCAAAACTTGTCAGCATTCTTCGCAAAAATCGCTATTCAAATTTTAATTTTTGTCTCTTAAACATACATGTACTTATCGCTTGTAAATACCCCATTGGAATGAGCTTTTTGAGCTCATTCCAATGAGAGGTCGCACACCATGCTTTTTGAGTCAAAAAAGCAATTTTTTAGTTATTCCAGAATTTCGTACGTAAAACACAGCTTTATGACTTCACATTAAAATGAGCTCTCTAAGCTTGTTCCAATCAACATTCACGCACTATGTCTTTCACACAAAAAATAAAATTTTCCATTTATTCAGGAATTTTGTTTGCAAGAACACTCTTACCCCCCCCCCCCCCCCCCCCACACACACCCCCACACACACACACACACACACACACACACACAAACACACACACACATCTAAAAGTTCGGGCAGCAAAAAAACAGTTACTTCAATTTTTAAATGCATTATAGGAACAACTTGCCTAATCAAATTTAAATACTTTTGCATCATTCTGTATCTAGAACAAACCATTTACCATATCTTTACGCAAAATTCTCCAGCATCATTCACAAAAAACACCATTATTTATATATTCACATTTCTGTCTCAAAAATATACCTGATCTTCCCATACCCCTATTGGAATAAGCTATTTGAGCTTGTTCCAATGATGATAAAAAAAACTAATATTTTGGAAAATTTGTGAAAATTTTTGTTTTCTTGCATGCAAATATGTACATGTAGCACATGGAAGATATCCACAGTTGGGGAGAGATGTCCAAGGCTATCTCTTCACATTCCTTGTTTGTGCTTCAAGCTAAACCAGTTTGTCTGCAGAGATAAATTTGCTTTATTAAAAATCATTGGAGATTGGCCACACACCAATGATTTTAAATAAAACTAATTTTAGGTAACAAATGTTGAACTTCAAACAAAATCTATCACTCAACCAGTTAATGTTGATGAGGCATGACATGGTGAAGGTGACCTAAAATACTTCTTAGAGTCACTTTGTCAGGTGAGCGATTAAGGCCACGTGGGGCCTCTTGTTTGTTTTTACACCACTTTTCTTTCCCAAATCTCTTGGGAAAGATTAAAATAAGAGAGTATTTTATCCGAGTTAGGGTCTTCCCACTGTATTGCAAGCCTGTAGTAAACAATTGCGGTTGGTATAATAAGAAAGGAAATTTAGTATAAAATTTAAATTTCCACCGAGTGGATGCTCCACAGGACAGTGTTCCAGTTGCTTTGCGATCTCCGGGGTCATCCCCACATCGATCTCTGCGACTCGTTGGAACCACCAGGTGGACACTTTCATGTCCCTGTGTCCAGATCCTTTGGTTTTCGCCGTGGACGCTCTGTCACTCAATTGGAACGGTCGTGCCGGCTACGCCTTCCCGCCGGTTCCAATTCTGCCTCCGGTTCTAGCCAAGATACGAACCCGCAGTTGTCAAATCATTCTGATTGCTCCCATGTCACCTCAATAGGTGTGGATCAATCATCTCTGCTCTCTGTTGGCGCCGGTTCCGGCATGTCTCCCTTTTATGCTGCTACCTTCTTTGCCAAGATCACCTGAGGAGGTTTCACATCGACCCACTTCATTGTGCCTTCATGCATATCTTTTGTCAGGTCCTGTCTCCTCCATAGAGGTTTTTTCGAGACGAGCAGTGGAGTGCATTTCTTCAAGGAGGCACTCCACTGGTTTAGCCTATGCGGCTAAGAGGAAGGTTTTCTGTCGATGGTGTGTCGATCACTCTGTTGATTATGCCAATCATTCGATATCACAGATTGCGGAGTTTCTGGTATACCTGCTTGATTCTTGTGGTCTCCAGTCTGTTACCATTGAAGGTCCATGCTTTCGGAGACTTTTTCGTATGTGGGACAGCGTCGTATCGGCACTAATCCACACCTTTCCAAGCTTGTTTGGCACTTTTCTTTGAAAAGGCCTAGAACTTTGCAGCTTACCACAAGATGGAATCTTTCTTGGGTGCTGGGCAAGACACTTAACCCCCATTGCCCGTGTGGGGGCACTGTGAGGTTGTGTACTAAGGCATACTGCACGTCGATGGTGCACCTGTCTTCAACCAATGCTAACCCTGCTTGTGTGGAGTCGTTGCTCGGTGGTTCTCTCCGTGTACTCCGGCTTTCTCCACCCATAAAACTGTTGCGGTCATGATCAGCCATTGTGCAGAAATATGTGACCTTAAAACACCAATAAATAAATAATTCTTGGGTGCTGCTTTGCTTTGGGGGGGGGGGGGGGAGGGGGCACCGTTCCAGCCTTTATCTCAGGTGGATAGGCATTTTCAAACATACAAGACTTTTCTGATGGCTTTTGCCTCAGCCAGACAGGTTAGTGAGCTTCACACCCTCTCGGTTGATCCGGCCTTTTCAGGAGCTCTCCCAACAGTGTTACGTTTACCACTGATTGCTCCTTTCTGGCCAAGAATCAGAGACCAGAAACGACTCCACCTCCTATCTGTATCAGGCTCTTCCTTCTGCTGAGGGTAATCACCCTTTGCCCTGTCCGGTTCGTACACTTCGCATTTATCTTAATCGGACCCAGTTCATTTGGAAAGGCAGGAAACGATTTTTTCTCTCTTATTCCTGGTCGACAGAAGATCTCTCCTCAATCCATTTCTCGATGGATTTGTCTTGCTGTTCGCACGGTTTATGCTTATCTAGCGACTGACCATTGTATTACCAATCGTATTTCTGCCCACGAGGTGCGTGCATTGTCTACCTCTTGGGCTTATGCTAACTCTGTCAAGTTGTCGGATGTTATCCAGGCAGCCTACTGGAGATATGCTTCTACTTTCTCCATCTATCTGCGTCAGTTGCAGGAGCAGTCGGAGAACTTTTTTGCTTTGGGCCCGCTTTCTTCTGCTCAGGCTGTTGTCTACCCTAGCCATTAGGCTTCTTACAAGGTCAGTTCCAGCTCTGTGCTGTTACTGTCCTTTCTGTCTGTGCATCACACAGAACCGTACGCCTCATTTCTCATTGTCTTTTACTAATGATTGTGATGCAATGGTTTGATAGGAACCTCTTCCTCTGTCCACGGTTCCAGTGCAATTGGGTTATGTGGGGGTTGGTCATGTGATTCCCTCCATCCTATTGTCTGTTCAGCCTGTAGTAAACAATTGTAAGGTAGGTTGATAAGAAATTTAAATTTTATAGTAAATTTCCTTTCTTATTATACCTACGACAATTGTTTACATTGAGGCGCTCCTGTCTTCTTATTTGGGTAAGAATCCTTCCACCCCACTGATCACATAACTCCAAAAGAATGATTTATTAGTTTCTGATTGTGCACTGGTACTGGAAGCCATGGACCCGTATTAGGAGAAGAGCGTCCCCTACTGTGTGTGTGCCAGTAGCACTCGACCCAGTTTTGGCTTATTTTTTCTTGGTGCTTTTGCACCACTTTTCTTTCCCAAATCCCTTGGGAAAGATCAAAATAGAGAGCATATTTTACGAGTTAGGGACTTCTACTGTAGTGCAAGCCTGTAGTAAACAATTGTGGTAGGTATAAGAAAGGAAATTTACTATAAAATTTAAATTTCTCTGGTAACCAATTTCTATTTTTCGTGTATACACTATTTTCAATTCCATAGCTTTATGTCTGAGAGCTATATGGCTTGGCATTCTCTTTACATGTATGGTGAAAGTATTTCAAATTAATCAATATTGTACACAGTCTGATCAAATGTAAATAATTTTACCTCAAAGGAGAGGTAAATATTTATCTCAAGAAAACAATATTGATAACAAATTAACGTCTCATGGTGCATGTAGTCAGACTGATACATGACACTGATTCAATTCCATTCTGTGGCCAAAGGAGTCAAGACTACATTACCATCTTTCTGTAATATTTTAAAACACAGACTGAGACCTAGACATTAGACTTTGATTTTTATTTACTTTTGGACATGCCACAATAACAGACACACTGTTTCTTGCCTTCACTGGGGATCGTAGATAATTCTGTTTATCTTAAAATCAATCAATTTTTCTCCCTGATTCAATCTAAAACATTGGGACTGATTCAAATTTTATCAGCTACAGTAAATTCTGCCGCATGTACGATCATTCTATTCAGAAAGAGCACTCTTTACCTGCACTTATCGAACTTATTACACATGTCAAGTTCACCATTTTGATAACAGTATTTACTTGACAAACAAATCACCAACCCAACCAAATAAATTAGACAAGGTCAATTTTTTCCTTGATGATATTTTTATATAGGCCTGCCATTCATTAAAGTTTAAAAATTGAACAAAGAGACACACAGCTTAAACACTACTATAAACTTTGACAGTTATAGCACAAGTGGAACATTGAATGGGGGTTACGTCATGCGCAGCTCAATAATACCATGACATCATTAGGATCTTCATTCATAAAAAATCAATTCATAGATGATGAATTGTTGTAAAAATATGTGCGAACAAGTCAAGGAATATTGTAAGATAAATTCATTATTACCACCAACTGGGTTTTGAGATGGTAGGATAAATTTATCATTACCACCATCTGTTGGTCAAGAAACTTGTAACAAGCGTCAATGGTGTTCTTATTTTACTTGTAGTGAATCGCCCTAAAGGTCTTACTGCAATACCTAATATGAACACCATCTCATCTTGATACAAGTTTATCAACTCTGTGGTGAAAACCTATTTTTATGCCATGATTACCTATTCTACTATATATGAAAAGCCTATGACATAAATTTTAGCTTTATACACCAACCGTGGTGAACACGCCAGCAATGGGATTTCAGTAAAATTTACACCTATAGTGGAACTACATCCAAGCTGACCTTTGGTGACGTCGACCTGAATGTGAATTTGTTTAAATGTATCGCACGTTGCCTCGCCAAGAGTGAAATGAAACCGGCAATTATTTATTATGTTTTTAAATGAGTTTACCTCATAAGATAACAAAAATTAACAAACATGCATTGTTTCATGTTAATAAAGCATCCATAATTTGAAACAGTATGTTATTATGTTAGGAAAACGAAAAAGGCTCTGTTTCTTTTTCAATTTCGTTTCTGTGATAAAATTGACAGCGGTAGTGCCGTCCACCTATGTTCATGCAAACAAAAACAGACTCGTACATATGTACGTCTGCTGTTCAGTAAAATCAACTAAATATAATGGCGACTCTTGATAATCTGACGGTCATGGGATAAATAAAATATGCCCATAGTAGCTTGTTGTGCCAAATGTTCACCACTCATGCTGAAGTGGTGTTAACAGCTCGCCAAAGGCTTGTGGTTAACACCACTTCACCACTCGTGGTAATCATTTGGTACACCAAGCTACTATGGGTATATTCTATATGTACACAAGGCAGCCTGGATGACAGTCACCTATTAACTCTACAATGCCAGGTAATAGATCCACAGTTCACCTCAAAATAATTTCAAGTACAGTACTTTGATTGCAGGAGCAGACATATATATGTTGTAACGATGTATGTTTTATCAGAGAAACTTCTATCAAGCTAATGCATACATATAACTGGGCTCAGTACTGTTATGTACAAAAGTGTTTGTTGCAATAGGCATGTATGCTTACTTCCCAGCCAGGTAGAGTGCAGCTTTCGACTTTGACATCCGAGTGCAGGGAGTTAAGTTTTGAATACTAATATCCAGAGTCTGCAAATTTAGTAACTACATGTATCCTCTAGTCTTTATGATTCAACTATCCCCAAGGTAAAATTGTTCAAACAATTGAGAAACTTGAAACATAATACTCATGTTAAACAATTTTTGTTGTGTCACACAGCTACTTGATAAAAGTGTATTATATTTTTCTTACTTTAAACCTTTTAAAGTTCACAAAAGAACAAATAGTGAGTGAAGAATAAAAAAGGAGGTTAGATTTCTCCCCATGTATACAAATCGTATTTAACCATTTTCTAAAACCAAAAGGCAAAATTGGTGTAACAGGATACATCTCCCCCCAGCTCCCCATTTTGGATATCTTCCCCCCCCATGCCCTGGATATCTTCCTCTCTGCCACTCCATATCCCAAATCTGCATATACAGTACAAGCACCGATTTTGATATTTATAGAAAGGTAGCATACAGTATGTCCAGAGTGTATACCATGTGAAACACTGGACGTGGTGTTTACATTTCATCAAAACACAGAGTTATCCAGTGAAACTCTGTGTTACAGCAGAGATAACTAACACTGTGTTGGTCGGTGATTTTGTGTGAAAGAGATTAGTGTTGTTGATTGGCAATAAACATGGTCTTGCAGTAATTGCTACTGTGTTCATTTAAGTATTTTGTGTGTCACGTTCTTCTCGTGGTTTGAATCATAGAAATCGGATATAAAAAGACTCCTATTTCTGTTGTTTGAATAACAACTTACACGGTAACTGCACAGTTTGCAAGTCGGTATGCATTAATTGGGTAATAACTGTGCATGCAGCGTAATTTTTTACAACGACTCGACGAGCCACAGAAACTGGCGAAGAGGCAATATATAAAAACTCAGAAGACGAATCCCGTACCCTTCAAACCCTACTGGATGGGGCGAAGTTTTAGAGAGGCTGAACACAGATTCACGAGAATAATAAAACAGTCTTAAATAAATTTCCCGAATCTCGCTTGAAATTCCGTACGCCATTTGCCAAACTCATATAGTATATGTACCATTACAAATACTGCGAAATAACACCAAGGCTAGCCGCCTACATGTCGGCAGGATATATTTGCAGCAGGTCGATTTTATCGGCTTAGAAAATGTACAGAATTTGCATTGTATCAGAAAAGAAAAAACAGAAACAAGACAAAACATTTAGACTTAATCAATCTGGATGTACCAAAAGACTGTATTAATATTTACAAGAATATACCAATTGTACGGGCATGCTGCAAACTAAACTAGAAAGAAGACCGCTGATATAAATTTTACAGCATCGGGGAGTCCAGCAGAAAATCCCAGCCTCGTGGGGTTCTATCACGACTAGTAAAAATCCTCGAACGAAAGCCCTTCTCATAGCAGAACACTAGAGTCTAGGCTCCTCAGAGACTTGCATCCGTATCCATACGCGGAGTGATTCATGGGTAATGACCTACCAACTCTCCAAACACCACAGCCCCCCCCCCCCTCCCCCTTTCCACCACTTGCCTTGCTTTGGAAGCAAAAGATAAATGATATTCTCGGGTTTTGTGGGTGGTCAGTATCATCTTCGATCAATATTTGTAAGATTTATACAAGCAATTAACACCAACAAATACCAATTGCGAAAACAATAACAATGACAGAATGAAACAAAGAAAAGAAAAAAGATGTTAAAAGTACACAAAAATATGGGTATTATTTTATTCATCTCAAGTGCCTGTTTGAATTTGCATAAGAGAGAGAGAGAGGGGGGGGGGGCAAAATATATATACATGTGTGCCTGAAAAATTGTGCCCCCAACACACCAAGCGCGTAGCCAGAACACCACACCCACTCCTCCTCACCACCAGATTTGCTTTGGAAGCAAAAGATAAATGTTATTCCCAGGTTTTGCGGGCGGTCAGTATCATCTTCGATCAAGATGTGTAAGGTTTATTCAAGCAATTGACACCAACAGAGAGACAGTCTGCAAAAACAAAACAATAACAATGACAGAATGAGGCATTGCAAAGAAAAAGATATTAGAAAACAATAAAAATACACAAACATAACAAGTTCAGAAAGGCATTAAAAATTAGTCCACATCACCACCAAAGAGAATCCGAATAAACTCTGAAACCTAGGGGGTGGAGGGGGGGGGGGGGGGGGGATTTCGCAAAATATCCCCCCTCCCCTCCCATCGGGCCATGCCAGTGCAACACACGTTTCCGTCAGTGGTTCGGTGGTGGTGTTGTTTATAACTTATGATAAGGGTATGCCTACCATTCACAACTGAACAACACTTTTTTCTGAAGCCTACATTCCTACTCTTTCACAAGTGGACAGTCCACTCGAAAGTAAACCACAATTAAACAAACCATAAAATTTATTTATTTTTGAAAGATGTCCATGAAACCTTTCCAACAATCGTTGTAAACGTTAGAGCAGTGTTCAAAATGCAGAGACAAGTGAAACTACGGTCTGCATTCTTGTGCTAGACATCGATTGAAATTAGTTTTTCATTTTCTGTCCATGGGCAGCTTTTTTGGGGTGAATTGATATTCTGACACGGTATACTTGTACCTCTATTTGATGGGTTAATATGAGGGGAGACATTTCCAAAGGACCAAGAACAATCAAAAGCATGTAATAACTATTTATTCATGAAAAATATCCGAAATAAAGTTCTTAGAAAACTTAGTTTTTCACAACATTGTGGTCAACTTTCTCGTTCACACCACGACACGTGGTTCGAAAAGTTCTGACTGCCCTGGCCTAGAATTTGACAAACGACATCACTGTGCCATTCAAGAGTGTCAAGGGGCTCACGTACGTCGAACTAGAAAACATGTATATATTAATATGAAACATTAAAACGCATGGGCGTCCAGAGGATTTTTTTTTACTTTATGGTTGGGGGTTGGACGAAACAAAATTACCGTTGAAGTATTAAGTTTTATGTAGAATTTATCAATTTTTTTAGTACTATACAGTAAAGACAATATTATTTTATTACTAACACTATGGCCGACCGATGATTTGTTGCGGTTTCTTGTGAGAAGACCTTGGCTTGGCTACTTCTGTGCTTCCAACCGCCTCCTATTCCTATGTCTCTTGTCAACAACGAGTTCGCTTCCGAGTGTCAACATTTATATGAGGAGGCTAGTAGAATAATATGGGAGATGATGTGTGAGTTATTTAGATTTCCTGGTACCTACATGTACAACAACGTTTGTGTCGATGTGTTGGCCCGCATGTATTTTTAAGACAATAGATTTGATCAAAACAAACGTCGAATCTGTGAAAAGTGTCTCTAAAATTATTTCTGTCGAATATCCTTGAGAGCTGTCTTGCTATCGGGGCAACTCGGTCCCAATAATGTGACATTTGGGACTGACCAAAACTGCGAAAAATTATCTGGGTTGAGTTACAACGGAACCAGAAAACGGTTGGAGATTTTTACAAAAACTCATTGGCAATATCTTATATATTCCCGATTTGATGTTACCTACCTTGACATCATCGCATCGGAGTCTCCCTGAGGGAGGGGGGGGCACCCTACTGTCGATTGTCGAATTAAATTTCTTTTTTTTCCTTTTCAACATCGTGCCATCCTTTATTCTTTTCGTAGATTTATCCACGCGGGTTTTAATTTAATTGTCACCGAGCACAGGATCAATATTCAATAATAAATAACAAGCTATTAAATAGTCCTCAAATCAATTCATCAAACTCAGATATACAAGATTTATTTAAATGACATGCACTCGGTGAAACACCGACCCACTTCAATCAACAGCACGAATAAGCTGTCGCTACTGTTTATCACCTTGGACTTGAGCAGCTAAACTTTTACGCACAGCAAACACAGTGTGGGAAAGTCGACACAGTGTTCCACGGAGTCCATTTTCGTAAAATCACCCGCCACCGCGCCAAGTGGATGAGACACTATACACTCTGGACGTACTGTAGACCCCTTATAATCTGTATAAACCAAATTGTGGAAAATGCCCAGGTTGAGGTATGGAGGTACGATACAAAGATCTTTTACACTAATTGGTTTACAGAAAATAAAAACAGTGATACTTATCAATTCTTTTTGAGTTCAAGGGCATCAGTAGGTTGTGGTTCAGAGGGGGGAGTTTCAGACTGAGGCAAAAGGCCTTCCTCCATATAATGATTAACAGTGAGTTGTTTAAGTTTATGTTTGTTCAGACAAGGGGTGGCAGGTAATTTTAGATACTGAGCAAGTTGGAATAAATCCTCCTTCTTAAGAGATTCTAAAAGGGCTAAACTAGGAGAGCTTTCAAATTCAGAGATAAATTCTGTCACAATAAATACCATGCTGAAAAGGTTTGCTGGTTCTCAGATTATATAAAAAAAAAATAAAAAAAATACTGAAATTTTCTAAGAAAGTTTCAATGATATGAAAGTGAGCCAAAATAATAATTGCAATATGCAAATAAAGCTGTCTCGTTATCTAATATTCAATCCCGGACGAGCCCCCAATTTCTGTTACGGTGTGGAAATTTTAGTGATATTGGTAACAGAAAGAAATCTGAGAATCAGCAACAACAACTATGAATTTAACTATTCTGAAATTTAATTTTAAAAAAATTAATATAAAAAAAACGATACAAAGATCTTTTACACTAATTGGTTTACAGAAAATAAAAACAGTGGTACTTATCAATTATTGAATTAGTCCAAAGTACAGTTTGACAGAATTCAGTGGTGAGGAATCTTGTGAAGAAAGTTACCAGCTGGTAGTATTAAATCCAAGAATGTCTCTTCAGAAACAGTATTCCGTAGATTTGTAATAAAATTTTCACTTAGAAATTTCAGCAGTCTCCAATAAAATATAATAAAATGCTCTGCAAAATTCAAATGGAGTGAAAATCCAAGAAGTGTTGGTGCCACAGATAATTTCCAAATAATCCAGTAGAATCCTGGCTTTTCACAAAATAATATTCTGTTTCACAGAAAGTATAAATTCTCTTTTCCAAGACGAATAGATTCTCTTCAAAATTCTCTTTTGGAATCAATCTTCCAAATTCACAAAGAAGCACTGCTTCTATAATAAATGCACTGTTCTGAAACAATAGTAATCTCCAATGGAAACAACTGAAGTGAGTCTTTCTGAAATGGCTTTCTAAAAATGAGTTTTTGAATACTGTTGACAAACCTTTATATGGTAACCAGATAGAATGTCCTAGAAGATGAAATGTCTACAAAGTTCAATCAGTTTCTACATTACCTGTACAGTCCCTGTAAAAGTAGTCTTCCAAATTACCCCAGTTGTTGCATATGATTACATAATGCAGTCACTGTTAATCTGGTTCAATTAAGATCTCTAATTAATGGGGTTTCTCAGCACTTGTCTGATAAAGCATAACACTTTTGAGATGTTGTTTATTACCTTTCTGACAACTTTTATTTATCAGATGTTATTAAATATCTTTTTGAAATTTATTCTGTATTTTGTTATAATTTATTGGGAATGCATGTATATCAATATATTCAATTAATTGTAATTTGTGACAAAAACAAAAAATCACATTAAAATAATCTTGGCATATAAAGTTCAAATGGAGAAATATTCAAGTCTAATTACTGTGTAATATTCATTTTTGCATTTAACACTTTATGTGACATAACTGTAAAAATCGGCCATCGCTATACACGAAATTCGTCATTCCCATTTTTTTTTAGATTTTTATCTTAATTTTTTTGCTTCGAAAGCATATCCGTTTCAATCAGAGTCATATGCATGGTCCCATAGCAGCAGCATTGTATTCTTGACATGACGTTCACATGACGTCAATTACGACAACAAGTTCAAGTAAAGCACATTCATGACATCATGGGGTGAAGCATCTGAGCCAACGAACAGATTGTCGGTTGTTTTGGGAGAATTTAGCAACAATGAATTAAATAAAAATTGTTTTATTTTTGAAACGAGTTTGATGAATTTGATTCACAACTCACCTAAAGGCTCATTGTGAATCAAATTCATCAAACTCGTTTCAAAAAATCTTATATCCAAACATCACTCGTTTGAGATCCTCTATTTTTCTCATTGTGTTGCAACTATTTGTTGGAAAACACCACACGAGCGCTGTCTTTTCCTATAAATAGATTCAAAATAATATCACAATTGGTCATAGTGCTAATAAAATTGTTAAATGAAGGTCGAAAGTTAGAAACAAAATTTTCTTTACAAGTCGCAGTGCAAATATAAAAGTATATAGATATAAGCTAAATCTAAAAGAATGATTTTAGCGTGCCGAAGGCACGCTGGGACATTTTGGGGCAAGCCCCTTTCGACCCTCGTTTGCAGTATGGTGTAATTCCATTAATTTGAGACAGCGTCATCTGCATCATGTCTGAGCGGTGTACAGGCGGAAGAACATGGAAGTTGATGTTTCTTGTTGTTATTCTTCAGGCAAGTATAGTCTGCCGCTTGTGGTTTTATAGACAAGGTAGGCCTTCATCGGCAAGTACAGTCTGCCTTGGGCTCTTTGCTGGCGTGTACGATTGAGGCGACTTGACAAGCGAAAGAAACCAACGGACCTTAACAAGGTGCCACCCAACCTGAACATTCCTGGTTCAGGTAACAGGCCTGCTATTTTCATTGGGTCGGGACATGGTGTGCACTAAGTTCTTTTTCATTGCACGGAATATGTCTAGCACTGCAGAATAAAAAAGGTGTGTATTTGAATGACTCTTTTCAAAAGGTTCTTCAGCCTGTTACAAATGAGATTTTTTTTATTATTTCCATTTTTGGCGTAACTCCACTAATAATGGTCGGATTATAAAAATTCAAGGACGAAATTGCACTGATCTTTACTCAATATATTCGAAACGAAACGCGTTTTTAAAATTTCCCTATGATATTAAAAATAGTGTTTGCCCGAATGGTTGGAAAAATGTGCTAATTGGTATCCAAAAATTACGGGATCAAAGAAACACCGACATCGACAAAAAGTAACGAGAAGGTCTTCACAAATATTCATGCGAGATCGAAACTTCCCTGAAAAGTCATTTTGTACGATATTTCGAAATAAATTTTAACAATTTTATTTTTATTTTTTCCCTAATTATCAACGGCCGTTTTGCAGAGAAATGATGTTTGAAGGTCCTATTTTGGGTCGGAAGCATAACCTTGTCACAACACTGGGAAACACTTTGTGCTAATTATAACCGATAGTAGGGGGGGGGGGGGGGGTAGGACCTATATTCCCATGACGTGATGCGTCATCCGAGCGGTGAGTGGGGGGTGAACATGAGAGGGGGTATCCTCCGTCTTGTTGGTGGGGGGTGCGGGGGCCTCCCCCGGGAAAATTTTCAAATTTAAGATGTAAAAACATGCATTCTGGTTGATTCTGAGCAAATAAATCACATATTCGTATGACGCTTTGCGTCATCCGACCCGCGAAGAGGCGAGTGGGGGTGAGCACGAGAGGGGGGTACCTCCCCGTCTCGTTGGTGGGAGTCCGGGGGGGGGGGGGTGGAGGGGGCTCCCGCGGGAAATTTTTTTTAATTTAAGATGTACAAATATGCATTCTGAGTGATTCTGAGCAAAAACATCGTCAATAAGGAAATACGTCAGCTCTCTGATCAATTCAGCATGATTTCCGAGCAGAATGACAGGAATAGTGAACATGCAATGAATTACCCTGTGGTTGGTTGGGGTTTAACATCGCTTTCCACAATTAGGCGAAAACACGACTGTCAGTTTTATTGGTGGAAGAAAGCCCACATGGAACCCACTCAATCCAGTAATCATTAACAGCAATGTCGCAATATGGTAACCAGTGGGCATCCCAGGTGGAGAAACCACCAACCCAGCCCAGTAAAACCTACTTTTGACAAATTTGTGGGGGTGGGGGGTGGGTAGGAAATATCTCCCTTAACCCCCCTCCCCCCCTCCCGTTTCCTACGCCACTGTTCTAATCTGAGTTAAATAATGTAATGTCCAGTTATATTCAGATTACATCGGTTGCTCCCATCATGGATAAACTAACGACAAAATATGAGCAAATTATTGGGGGGGGGGGGGGGCTGCAGCCCCCCCCCGGTTCCGAAGGGCCTGCAAATATTTTAAAAGTGATGTCAGACAGTAATAAGTCATTTGACAAAATTAGTAGCCATTTTGAAAAACATACATGTACAGCATTGGAAATTCATTTGGACGTAGCTTACCATTTTGATGTCAAAGCCACCATTCTTTCTTCTTCTTGCCTGTTTTCTCCAGTATATTAATACAAAGAAAATACAACTTCCTGTGAACATGCAAAGTAACTTTTTGCCACAGGCAAGTTCCCAACCCATAATCTAGCAATATTTTCTAAGTCCACAGCTCTGAGGTTTTGTTTCCCCTGGCATTTTCTGAAACATTTTCCAAACAAATTTAACAAAAGTTCTACCTGCCCTAAATTTTTACCTGCGTCGCCATCGGCGAAGCAGGTCTAGTAACCGCTCGACTCAGTCCGTCCGTCCGAAACACTTTTTCCGTCAAAGTTTTCTTGGCTTCTATGAAAGGGAATGATTTTATATTTGGTCTGCTGCTTCATAATGATGAGTTGTATCGTGTAAGCAATTTTCAGATCTGCCGTGCAGCCACTTCCTGTTTGCCGATACTTTGAAATTTTACTGTACCCACTGAACATTGAAATTTTCCGTCAAGGGTTTCTCGGCTTCTATGCAAGGGATTGATTTTATATTTGGTCTGCTGCTTCATAAAGATGAGTTGTATCGTGTAAGCAATTTTCAGATCTGCCGTGCAGCCACTTCCTGTTTGCCGATACTTTGAAATCTTACTGTACCCACTGAACATTGAAATTTTCCGTCAAGGTTTTCTCAGCTTCTATGCAAGGGATTGATTTTATATTTGGTCTGCTGCTTCATAATGATGAGTTGTATCGTGTAAGCAATTTTCAGATCTGCCGTGCAGCCACTTCCTGTTTGCCGATACTTTGCAGTTTTACTGTACCCACTGAACATTGAAATTTTTCGTCAAACTTTTCTCGGCTTCTATGCAAGAGATTGATTTTATATTTCATCTGGAGCCTGATAATGATCAATTGTATCATGTATGCAATTTTCAGATCTGCCGTGCAGCCACTTCCTGTTTGCCAATTCAATTGCATGCAGCGACGCAGGTCCAGACCCGGTATTGGTCTTGGCTTGTTCAAAACTGTTATTTATTGCCTTACCAGACAAAATCATTGACATCCAAGACATTTCTCAGACAAACAGTGGTTTTCCCGTAGATTTTTTTAAGAAAATTTTGAACATTCTCAGAAATCTTTGAAAAATGTATATATGGGATAGCACAATGGAAAAAAATATGACAATGAGTTGTGATAATCTTAGTGCACAATGAAAGATGCTACAAGAATGGTCTGTCGTACTCTGGACTGAGCAGGTTGTCCTTGTCACTGCAAAAGTGAGGCAGATATTAACTTCTTTATTTTATGTCAATCTATGGTTCTAATAGACAGATGCAAAATGACTTACTATTAACCCTTTATCTAACATAAAAAGAAGACGACGCGTGCAAACAAAATTATTGAATAACAAATTTTTATAATATTTTGCATCAAAAACATAGCTTATGACCCCCATTAGAGGGGTCATAAGCTATATTTTTGAGGCAAAAAATGAAAATGAATGGCAATTTTTATGAGTAGCGTTTGCCGGTTTTGGCTGTTACGTTGGGTAAAGGGTTAACTATTCATTATCTGCATTCAATATCTTTGCTTGTCATGGTAGTTCTAAAATAATCTTGGTTACTTAGGAATCAGTACTTTCAGTTTAGATGCTTTCAGAAGCCGAAATGTGAATTTTATATAAACTTCTAGCACTTTAGTCCTAACCTGGACCCTCAGGCCATAAAATATTTTTTTGTTGTGGTATGTCCCTACTGGCCTTAAAATCTGTCCCAATTCACGAGAATCAGTCTCGATTCTCACAATCTCCTGCCTCGAGAGCCAATTTTCAGTTTTTTTAAATAATTGAGTATATGAGAATACTCTTATACCCTTTATCCTTGTGAGTGTAACCAGTACATTTTCCATAATTAAAATCAAGCCTCATGTTTATATATATTTGCTGGAGTTTAATCCCTTGAGGGCCTAGTTACACTTTTGGTGAGTTTCTTGTCTATATTGTTCATGTGGACCACTGTTCCGACATACCGGATTTTGGTGGGCTTGCTGGTGGTAGTTACACAATCTTGGCAGTGGTGTCTGTTAACTCCTGGCTGTCTGTTTATGCAGTCAAGACTTAACTAAACACCACTGCTAAGGCACAGTGTTACCTTATTATGAAGGAGCAAAGGATAAGGGGAAGGACAACTTCAAACTCTATGTCGAGAATCAAATGAACATTTTGCTGGAATTAAAGGTGATTCTCAATATTTTATTTACATGTATCATTTTCAAGAATCAATTCTGATCTATGCATTAATCTTAATCCCCCGTCTCTGTACGTCCTTTGGACATATTACACAAAAAATTATTTTACAGCCTTTTAGTACTCAGAGACATTTGGAATGCCATCATTGATTCTGCCAAGCATTGATAAATGAAGCACCACAAACTGCTGCACTGACATGACAGTTATTTATTTATTTATTTATTTATTTATTTATTTATTTATTGGGGTTAAATGACACTTTTGACAGCTAGGATCATCTTGTGTCAGATAGTTTTACGGGGGGGAGGAAACCAGAGTACCTGGAGAGAACCACTGAGCAATGGTGAGTAACTGTCAGACTTCCCAACATACTAACTCCGCACAACCAGGGTTGGCATTGGTTGAAGTGCACCATCATCGTACAGTATTGTCAAACACCCATATCCGCGTGGGATGGGTGACATGGGTTGTTTAGCCTCGCCATTAAAAATATTGGGGGACAAGCCAACAAGGAGATTCGGAATCCAGGCACGGGCCAAACTCAGCTCACAGAGCTGAGTTGGGACCGCACTATGATTTTCTACCCTGCCGAGTGAACTCGAAATATAGGTTCGTTCTTCGTTAGGTGTAATTCCTAATCACTTCAGGCTGTGGAAAGGAAACAATGATTAAAGTAACGACGATTCTTTTATTTAAATTTAAAATCAACTCATTCCATATTCAACACATTTAACAATTTGATCAACACAAATCAAAGACTTATCACAGGGGTTAAATAGTTTTTCATCAATTCAGTCTATCTATAGCCCTGTACTGGCGCTATAGTACACTTTTAAAATGTCACTGTTGCGGGCTCGCAACAGGGGCTTAAAACACTGAGTCGTAATCTTTTGCATCTGTGCACATCAGCAGATCTGTCTGCTGGGGGATCCCGACAAGTAATGTTAATTACCTTGTGGCAACATAGTTCTGATTTGGATTTTGGTTCATCCACTCGGTCGGCTAGTTTAGCAAGTCTACGTCACATACCTTATACATGTGTGCTTTGATAGAACTCTCCTTGAATGTTCCTGTCCTTTTGAAATACACACAGTTCATGCAGAACTCACAACTTCAAACTGTGTTTTCGTGCTTACGCGAATTGTGACTGACGACCTTGAGTCGATATTCATGTCACTCTGATACTAACACAGGCTACCACACAAACAACCTCTGTTTTCCTAAGGGTTAATACCACAATACAATAGCCTACACTTTGAGACAGGTGCGAGTCGATCCTCGCTAATGGCATCTAAACTTAGCCTTCCCTTGGATTCGTAACCTATTCTCTAAAGTTGGGCTTATAGCCCTCTTACGTCCACCTATTCTGACAATAGCGGAGTACAACAGAGCTTTGGGGATTACCCAGCAATTCCACTTGCACAAGACCCAAGTCTCTCTGAACTATCTTGTTCCCCACACTTTATATCTGGTCTTGGGATGGTCAGATAATAATATTTCAAGATGCCACAACATGGCACGCAACATTTCTGAAGAAAAATCACAATGTGCCAATGCGTATGCTATCAAGCGTATCCCGAGAAATAATACACTTGAGAGCCATGACGATTGAAGTCAATCTATCAGTGCCTGTCTTTGCGAGATTAACGAGCATGGGGATACTTTATTCTGACTAGTAATATGCCAGAGAAGTATCCCACTGTGAATCACCTACGGCTAATTATCTAATTAAAACATGTGCTTACTACACAGAGAGAAGAAATATATACAAATATCTGAACTTGAAAGTAGGGGAGAGGGCCTCCTTCCTTTTAGACTGGCTTTGCCTGACAAGAATGCCTTAGTACACACCACCACCATGCCCCCATGTGTGCAATCGGGATTAAGTGCTTTGCCCAAGGACACAATTCAGTTGCCCCTGGCAGGGATTGCACAATGGACCTTTTGGGTTGAAGTTCAATTCCTTAACCACTGAGCCACCGTGCCACGCTGTCACAACACTTGCTGCTTAATGAATACTGTTGTGATCAAAACCAAGTATGGCCTGTAATTAACTAAACTGCACTATTTTTTCCTGTTTACAATAAATGTGTATGATTGATGTAAAACAAAGCGTAACAGAGGCTTTTCACCGGGTGAGTATTTTCAAGATATTTCTCATCAGATCTGGTCATAGCTGCTGTGAAGCAACCTTGACCAGATTTGATGAAAAATGCTGCCTCTAAATTTAATTCAAGAAATCACTGGTGAAAACATTCATGCAAGTTACAGGTTGGAAATTTGATTAAATGTGCACAAATTATACTTATTTCATTGGCAAGAGAAATAGTGTGCTGGGCAGGAATGTTTGCTGGCAGCATGCAAGGAGTTAATTGGCATCATTAAAAGACTCTTTGTTCAAATTTGAAAAGCAATTCTTTCCGTTGAATTTGTTTCAGCCACATTTACATGTTCAGAATAGTTTCAATTTAGTTTTCAGCAAGACTCTTGAGTTTTAATGTGTAGTGTAGTATTCAATAAATTATTGCGATCATCAACTCTGTTGTGTGGAAAAGATTCGATATTCAACTCCTTAGAAATAAATTTTGGTGAATTGAGTGGTAATATTCTTGATGTTAACCTCAGAAAACGTTATTCAGGGAACTGAAAGGTAATTTTCAAGGAAATTGAATGGATTTCAGAAGAAAGTTCGTGAAAGAACAATACACAAGAAAAACTGGCAATTTTTCAGCTCATGGACCACTGCTGACACCAGGTTGCATCCAGTGGTTCAGGAGCTAAAAATTGGCTGATTTCCCATGTTATGCGGAGATATAAAAAAAAAGTTGTTGGTTTCAATATCCACACCTCCCTCTTTTCTTGAAAAAGACATTTTCCACCTGTCTTAATTAATACCATTCAGAACTTTCTGAGAATAGCTGCCCCAACTATGAATCAGTACCATAGAAGAAAATTCAGTGTTATCGCCTATTCGAAAATACATTTGTTGTGTTTCAATTTTCAGCTGTAAATTTTCAGCATATCACGGAATCAAGGAAAATTTCTGTGAGCAAATTTTGGCGCATTTTTAAACTGTATTCCTCTGCTTAGCCATAGTGGATTGCAGATCACTTGTAGGATTGAATGAAAGACAAGTGAATATTTGAAACTGGTAAATATATATTGTTTAATTCCCTTTCCTCCCCCATGGGAACACCAGAAAGTGACACAGTGCTTGTTTACTGTGATAAACAGCCTCTGTTTTACTGGTGAAATAGGACCCACTCACCAATGCTTGGGGGTGGAAGTCTTCTAAAATGGCCAACATGGGGATAAACGATTGACTAAACATGTTGTGGTCACAATTAGCTATTGTGCAAAAATAGGTGACCTTAAACACCAAGAAATAAATATAAATAATTCCCTTTCATGTATTTTATTCATCAGGAAATACTATTCATGAGGGTTGACTAATCCCGGGTTCCATTTGGGCCTTCATTTCAAGGAATGGCCTTGAATTTGACTAAGGGTCATTCAAGGCCTTCAATCCTGGTAAATGTGCAGGAGGCCTTGAAAAGCCTTGAGTATTCATGAAATAAAAATGCTGACAAAGCCGTAATCATAACTTTATAGTTTTATATGCTAGAGTTTGTGAAGGTGTGGTCCTATCAAGGACCCTTAGGTCATTACCCCCCTTCCCACTTCCCTTGTTGGAAGTTAGGACTAAGACCACAAAGCTCCAATTAAAATGAATAAAACAGAAAATATATTGATATAAGTAAAATATATATAAGAAAAGACTTTTATTACATATATTTTACTTGTATTTATTTTTTTGGTGTCATTCATCATGAACAGAGTGTTGAAGGCCTGTGATTTGACTTAGGTTAGCAAGATACGGGTCATAAATAATTAATTGTTAGCTTAACTTGTCAAAGTAAAGATAAGTTATTGCCATCACGTGTGCGGAAGTCTGTTAGTCTGATGAGTCTGTTCACATTTTCCTTTAGCACAGGCTACAGCCCGTAGTTCTTGTCCGATGGTCACAAAATTTCATATGTAGGTTTGAGGTCATGTCTAGATGAGAACGTCCCCTTTCGGTCGAGATCGGTCAACCATGATGGCTGCCCAAGCCCGAAAACCTTTAGCACAGTCTACAGGTTGTATTTATGAAGGGATTTCATTGTATGATGTCTTTGTATAATATCTAGATGAGAACGTCTCTTTTTGGTCATGATCTGTCAACTGTGACGGCTACCCAAGCCCGAAATCCAAAAACTTTTAGCA
This sequence comes from Pictodentalium vernedei, assembly GCA_031216915.1. Taxonomy (NCBI): domain Eukaryota; kingdom Metazoa; phylum Mollusca; class Scaphopoda; order Dentaliida; family Dentaliidae; genus Pictodentalium; species Pictodentalium vernedei. The sequence goes on along the minus strand of CM062297.1, from coordinate 530,370,659 downwards.
CAGTCTACAGGTCCTATTTGATATGGGGGGATTTCATTGTAACTTGGTAGGATGACTCCATATGATGTCTAGATGAGAACTTCCCCATTTGGTCGTGATCTGTCAACTGTGGCATCTACAAGGGCCCGAACCCCGAAAACCTTTAGCAGGTCATATTTATGAAGAGATTTTCATTGTAACTTGGTAGGATGACTCCAGATAATGTCTAGATGAGAATGTCCCCTTTTCGTCATGATCATTCATCCGTGACAGCTACTCGAGCCCCAAACCCAAAAACTTTTAACACAGTCTACAGGTCGTATTTATGGAGGGATTTCATTGTACCTTGGTGGATGACTCCATACAATGTCTAGATAAGAACGTCCCTTTTTGGTCGCGATTGGTCAACTGTCACAGCTACAGGGGCCTGATGCCCAAAAATCTTTAGCACAGTCTACAGGTCATATTTATGAAGGAATTTCATTGTAACTTGATAGGAGGGGGTGCGGTGGATCAATAGGTAGAGGTGCAGGCTGCAAGCCGACATGTGGGGGCAAGGGGATGCTGCGCACTAAGGCATACTGCACGTCGATGGTGCACCTGTCTTCAACCAGTGCTAACCCTGCTTGTGTGGAGTTAGTATGTTGGGGAGCTGACAGTTGCTCGCTGTTGCTCAGTGGTTCTCTCCGGGTACTCCGGCTTCCTCCACCCATAAAACTGTCATGGTCATGATTAGCCATTGTGCATAAATATGTGACCGTAAACACCAATAAATAAATTAATAATGTAACTTGATAGGACGACTCCAGATAATGCCTAGATGAGAACATCCCCTTTTGTTCGCGATCATTCAGTCATGACGGCTGCCCAAGCCCAATACCCAAAAAACTTTAGCACAGACTACAGGTCGTATTTATGAAGAGATTTCATTGTAACTTGGTAGGATGACTCAGTATAATGTCTAGATGAGGACGTCCCCTTTTGGTTGCGATCGGTCAACCATGATGGCTACACAGGCCCGAAGCCTGAAAACCTTTAGCACAGTATACAGGCCGTATTTATGAAGGGATTTCATTGTAACTTGATAGGATGACTTGTTCTAGAATAACTTCACTGTAACTTGGTAACTTTCGTTGACATACATCAACTGTGAGGGCCACATACATTAACTGTGATGGCCACATTAACCCACCCCTTAATTCTTTAGTACAGTCTACACCTCATATTATTTTTATTGAAAACATAGTATACAGGGAACAGAAATTAACATATTTCCAATTATCACAATTCTTGTCTTATTATACCACCCACTTGAAAAGTGGGCGGTATATAGCATTCATGGTGTCCATACTTCCGTACTTACGTACTTCAATACTTCCGTACGTCCGTACGTCCGTGACGCTTTGGGGGTACACATCTGCTATCCGCTACTCCTCTTAAACCAGTGGGTGGATTTCATTGAAACTTACAGACATTCTTTTCTATACATTATAGATGTGCACCTCCTATTTTGCTTTCAGGTAATTTTATTTTTTACTCTTTCCCAAAGGGCGAAATGAACTTAGCCAAATTGTTGTGATGCTTTAGGGGGGTACACTCCTGCTATCCGCTACTCCTCTTATACCAGTGGGCGAATTTCATCGAAACTCTCAGACATTCTTTTATATACATTATAGATGTGCACCTTCTATTCTGCTTTCAGGTATTTTTATTTTTTCTATCCCATGTGGCAAAATGAACTTAGTACGTCCGTACGTCCATACATCCATTATGCTTTGAGGGGTACACATCTGCTATCCGCTACTCCTCTTAAACCAGTGGGCAGATTTCATTGAAACTTTCAGGCATTCTTTTATATACATTCTAGTTTAAACTAGTGAATGGATTTCAATGAAACCTTCAAACATTGGTGTTAGTGTTTGTGCTCTCTTCATTAAACACACTTTTACTGTTGTAAAATGTTTCTTGGTGGGAGTGGGTGGTATCATTTAGTGAGCAGTGCTCACAGTTTTTCTAGTTTCTTATTCCTTTCATAAACATTGAACATTATCCTTTTCATTAAACACAATACACAAAAAAGTTAAGCTACAGTGTCATTGACACTTCCATTTTGATGGCTCTCTCCAATAAATTGTAACAGAATGATTTTATAATTAATATTTTTCTTCTGCTGAGCCAACAACAGATTAGCACAGACAGTGTAAAGCCACTATAGTGGCTTTCAGCACTTTTAAGTGGAGCCCTGATAGTGGCTTCTAGCACTCCACCAGTTAATGGTTCAAGAATTATTTTTTGCAAGTGTTAGCTTTTCATGTTAACAAAAAGATTAAGTGGAGAAAAAGACATCTAAAAGTATAAAATTGTCATACCATCAATAATCAGTCCTGGAAATGAGATGGGTGTGAGTGCAATTGCTCCTGTCAGCATCCGTGTTTTTTATTTTTAGGGGAGCTAAAAAATGAACTCGTTGAAAAATATTGTGGAGCACTAATATACTCTGAGGGCATATAAATGTGTGTTGTTTTGAGAAAGCGGCACTCTGTGGCCAGTGGCAAGTTACTGTCATAATTCAGCAATTCCTTATGCATTTAACCCTTTGAACACTAGTGGTACCTGCACACTAACTGCTGCCAGTTCAATGGCAGCAGTTAGAAGAGTCCATATTTATTATCAGGGCTGCACGTTGAAAATACTGATTGGTCTACTCCATACATTTAGTGAACAGTCATCCTATTTAATGACGTTATGACATATCATGTTCCTGGCTGGAAAAGGGGCCACTCAGTTTCAAAGGGTTATGGTTTCTGGTGTTTGGTGACAGTATTTCCTCAAAAATTCATACTAACATTTTACGGGTGCAGTTTACTCTCTTCTCTAATTACACGGGAGCTTAAAATTGCACCCTTCAATTTTGTTCATTTCCAGCACTGTCAATAATAGATTTCATTTAACAAAAAGGTGATTTAGTAATTTTATGAAGTGGATAATCACTTGACTCAACGCAGATTACAGGTGTTACCACCTATATCTTTTCTGCAATAACTCACACTTTTCATTGCCAACTTCCAAAACATTGCTAATGATACCTCATTCGGATAACCAATCTCAGTGGGAGGTGATGGGGATCACAAACCATACATTGATGAAAAAGTGTAATTAAGTTTCTGTGGTCAATGCTGTGTAAAGCATCATACAAATAAATCTGATTTGGTTAGTAAAGAGATAAAATATCTCACTCTTCATCTGATGTGACTGGCATGCAGGCCTGAAGTTGGTTTGGAGGAGAGGGTGGGCACCCATATAAATCCACCCAATTAAAATTTCCAGATAAAATAAGATGTATGAATACCACAGGTAAATTTCATCAAATTTTTCTTGGTTTTTAATTACAAGTTCTGACATCATTTCTCATAAAGCTCTCTCCTGAGAGCTTCCCAAGAAATTATGACAAGGCTTGAAATTATCAACAAAGAAAAAAATGCAATAATTTTCAAATTTCCTTGTAGTCAACCCCGAATTTCTTTCAGTTGAACTGTAGCTTGATGACATTAGAAATCTTGGAAGCACACAGCTGAAGTGCATTGTAAATTTAAGACAAACAGATGCCAGGATAGTTGTAGACTGTTCTATTTATGCCTGATTTGTATTAAAAAAATGGCGGGAGGCCTCAGGATATTCACCAATGAATGACACACTCCCCCCCAACCCAGTTAGTCGCACTTCGTGGTATGCCTGTGGCATGCCCCGTTATATATCGTCCATTGCATAGAATAAGGCACCTGATGGTATCTTGTTTCACTCATGGGACGATATACCCTTGTCGGAAACTTTTACCCACCCATAACCTCATGCTGGGCATCTAGCTCCAGCCCAGCTTGCAGTTTACACAACCCAAATATTTTTTTTTCTTTTTTTTAGAAATTTCTAAATATTTACTTTTTTGCTTCCAAAACATAACCTATGATCCCTCATTTGAATGTTCTAATGATAGCTTGTAGATTACGTTTTGGAAGGAAAAATTTGAAATATGGCGATTTCTATATATGGCACTGGCTGAATTTGGCTGATAAATGTTGTAAAGAGGATAGACTGTTCAATAATCTTGCTTATTGATAAAATTGTATTTTAAGTGTAAGAACATTATTATCGAATGTGCTTACAAAAATGATATTGCTGAATAAGATGTAAGTATATTATTGAGAAAACTAATTTTGTGCTTGATAGAGCTGGAACTCTTTTATTTTCATCAGGATGTTGCCATATAATATAATCAGAGATCTATATATGGATGATTTGGACAAAAGCAATTGGTTTACCTTGATAGACCATACGCAGTAATAGGAAATCAGTTTGGTAAATGAAACGTAAACAACTCTTTTTTTTATTCGTGTGTGAGTGATCAATATAACTATCTGTTCTTGGCAGTTGTGTGAACCAAGATGCTGTACAAAATATATTCTATTGAATAATCACATTCCAATAAGTGAATTAATACTTATCCAATTATTAAAAATACTGTGGTTGGGTTCTATAGTGTGTTAGACATTTACGTAATTTGATTGTCCCCAGTCCCTTGGTAGCACATGAATGAATAGGTCAGTCTGCTGTTCATTTTTTCACCATTCCAGGGCTGAGTTGGTACAGAAAAATTGAGAACATAGTTCCACTTGAAGAAATATAGAATAAATAGGTACTAGGGCCGGTAATCAGATTTAAACCACTCGTAGAACAAGGGCTTTTAACCACTCGACTAACCAAGTGGTTAAAACCCTTATTCTATGAGTGGTTTAAATCTGATTACCAGCCCTAGTACCTATTTGTTTTATTTATACCGTTGCTCTTAATAATAATCGACTTTGTCACTTAAAATGGAGAAAAAACGACACTTTCTATGATTGCAAACACGCAGGTTTGTTTTGTTTACATCTGTGCCGGTGTGCAGTACTACCAGCTGTATGTGAATGCTTGATTGACAGCTAGGCACATCATCAAAGTTGATTGAATTTACCTGGCTTTTTCAGTCAAATTATTATTAACAATTCTTAAATTTTATTTTAAATATTTAATTGTAGGTATTTTAAACTTAATAAGTCACTGCACGTAGTAGATAGTACCGCAAAATGTTGTATGTTTGAACGAAACATCACAAAGTGTGACTGTATCAAATTTGGCAAATTGCGTCATGCCAAAGGCCAAATTGGATGAACTTCCCACTATAGGTAGTGGGGTTAAAAGTTAAAATTTAACATAAGGCTTTTCACAGGTAGTAACATAGGCGAGCATGGTACAAATAATTATTAATTTGGTATATTGTGCAAGTAATAATTATGTAACTTCTAGCACTCGGGTACATGTAGTATTTCAAATTTTTCGTCATTGACTCCTATTGCTCATGCAGTATGATATATTTAACAAATTATATCTTGTTTGGCAGAGCTCTGTGAGCTCTGTCAAACAAGATATGATTTTTTAAATTGTCAGTTGCATTGAGGGAAAAATTTTTTGCAGAAATCTTTGGTATTTTGACCTGAGAGTGCAGAGGGTTATAGAAGCCAGTATGGTGTACTTTACTGCACTTGTTGGGATTCTACTCAACCCGCTGCACACATGTCCAAGTCGCCCCCGTTTTCCAACAAAGAGATTGCCCTTTGAGAAATTCCACTGTAAAAGACACACCAAAACTTTTTAATAACAAATTGTAAGCTACAAGAGGTTCAGTTTGAGTTTGACCCTACTGAGGTGAAATTAAGTGAGATTTTGTTTAAATTTCACTTTGTTTTCAATGACATTTTCTGAAGACTAAAATCAGTTAAAAAAGAATTATGGGGTAACAGTATATATATATTTTTATTTATTTATTTCATTTATTATACCACCCCCGCAAACAAAGTTTGGGGGGGTATATAGGAATCACCCTGTCCATCCATCCATCTGTCCATCTGTCCGTCCTTATAAGCGCAACTCCTCCTAAACCGTTTGAAGAATTTTCATGAAACTTTACACAATGGAAGAACTCCATATGAAGATGTGCATGAAGCAATATAATTCCGTTCTGACATTTCCAAGGGGAGATATTCTAACTTATACATTTCAGGCGATGTCCATCCTTATAAGCACAACTCCTCCTAAACCATTTGAAGAATTTTCTTGAAACTTTACACAATGGAAGAACTCCATTTGAAGATGTGCATGAAGCAATATAATTCCGTTCTGACATTTCCAAGGGGAGATAATCTAACTTATACATTTCAGGTGCGGGGGTATCACTTTGTGAGCTTGCTCACAGTACCTCTAGTTTACGTCTGTTATTGATCAGTTCCCATATCAAATCTAAACTGATTATGATTTTGGAATTGCAGAATGATTCTGATTAAAAGTAAAAGTACAGGTATGACATGTGAGGCGTGAAGTACTGACCAATCAGTTTTTTTGTTTACAGAAATCTTCTTCCAACTCATTTGTGAGATGCAAAGAAAAAATATCCAAAACTATTTCGTGCTGACCCATTTATAGATTGACAAATTATCCAATAAAATGAGGAGTGAATGGATCTCCTTAAAGTTCTCAGCATTATGCTTTACCCAATGTAACAGCCAAAACCGGTCAGCACTATTCACAGAAATCACCATTTAGTTTTCATTATTTGTTCGTTTTTTTGTAACTATGCCCCTCATTGGAATGAGCTCAGCAAGCTGGTTCAGGAGTGTAGGTTCACAATGTGTCTCAAATAGTATTACTCCTATTTGCCTAGTTAGTTTCATATTGCCTGAGATATCAGCCCAAGATAACTTCATATCAGCATGAGATCGAAGGTTGAAGGTTGATGTGAAGTGAGGCAAATATGAAACTAACCAAGTAATAACCTCTTTATTTATTAAACCAAAAAATAATTATAAAATGCTTTCTGTTTTCTTACAGTGTTAACATTTCCCATTCTTTTCACCAAGTCTGAAGTTTCATTTTTTCTGGTTCACCTATCCGAACAGGCCTGAAAATAAGCAGTCTGACATTTTCAGAATGAGGTCCCCAGCGGGTGAATTTGATGATGATATCCCATACAGTGGGCCAATTTATCACCTGGGTACCACTTTCTGTTTAGTTTTGAGACCCTGAATCAGATTGAGATTCACAGAGGGTACATTTAGTGATGCTACCCTGCTGTGCAGGGTAGCATCACTAAATTCACCCTCTGGGGACCTCATTTTGCAGATGACAGTCTGCTTATTTTCTGGCTTCTATCTGAACACCATGGCTTCCCCACTGCAGAAACTTCGATAGTTGGATAACTGATCTATCTCTTGTCCAACCTCAACGAATCCCCAAATATGACTGTGAATCTTTGTTTGCATTGAATTTTCTGTTCAAATCTCTTATTTCTTCTCTTCAACCACCTAAAAGTCAAGATAAGCTATTACCATCACATGTGCAGAAGTCTGTTAGTCTGTGAGTCTGTTCACATTTTCCTTTAGCACAGGCTTCACCCCAAACTTCTTGTCCTATCATCAAGAAATTTCATATGCAGGTTTGAGGTCATATCTAGATGAGAACATCCCCTTTCAGTCACAATTGGTCAACCGTGATGTCTGCCTGAGCCCAAAACCCGAAAACCTTTAGCACAGTCTACAGGTCGCATTTATGAAGGGATTCCATTGTAACTTGGTAGTATGACTGTATAATGTCTGGATGAGAACATCCCCTTTTGGTCATGATCTGTCAACCATGACGGCTGCCCAAGCCCGAAACCCAAAAACTTTTAGCGCAGTCTACAGGTCGTATTTAATATGGAGGAATTTCATTGTTACTTGGTAGGATGACTCTATATGATGTCTAGATGAGAACTTCCCGATTTTGTCACAATCTGTCAACCGTGATGGCTGTCTCAGCACAAAACCAGAAAACCTTTAGCACAGTCTACAGGTCGTATTTATGGAGGGATTTCATTGTAAGTTAGCAGGATGACTCCATGTAGTGTCTAGATGGGAATATCCTCTTTTGGTCGCGATCAGTCAACTCTGATGGCTGCAGGGGCCCAAAGCCCGAAAACCTTTAGCACAGTCTACAGGTCGTATTTATGAAGGGATTTCATTGTAACTTGGTAGAATGACTCCAGATGCTGTCAAGATGAGAACGTCCCCTTTTGGTCGCTGTCATTCAAGCCCAAACCTATAGCCCAGACTGCAGGTCGTATTTATGAAGGGATTTCATTGTAACTTTTAGGATTACTCAGTATAATGTCTAGATGAGGATGTCCCCTTTTGGTTACGGTGGGTCAACCATGATGGCAACACAGGCCTGAAGCCCGAAAACCTTTAGCAGAATCTACAGGATGTATTTATGAAGGGATTTCATTGTAACTTGATTATTTTGGAATAATTTCACTGTAACTTGGTAACTTTGGTTGACATACATTAACTGTAAGGGCCACATTAACCCACCCCTCAATTCTTTAGTACAGTCTATACCTCAAATTATTTTTATTGAAAATATAGCATACAGGGAACAGAAATTAACATATTCTCACTTATCACAATTCTTGTTGCATTTCATAATCCTTTCATAAACATTGAACATTATCCTTTTCATCAAACACAACACACAGTCAAGTTAATCTACAGTGTTATTGACACTTTCATTTTTAGCTCAACTGACTGCAAGTCAGTGTGAGGTTTTGCCATCGCTTAATTGGCATCCGTCGTCTGTTTACTTTTGCAAACCTGCCTTCTTTTTCACAGCCATTCAGCCAAATTCAAACATATATTGCACAAACCATCCCTGGGGTATACCCCTTCTATTTTGTTTAAATGAAGCGGCTGCTTTCGTCGGGCTCTGGGCAATGATGCCAAAGCCTAAAAACCTTTAAAAATCTTCTTCTCATGAACCACCAGAGAGATTGCCTTGATATATGGTATGTAACACTCTTTGGTGTTGAAGATTAAAGTTTGTTCAAGAGAAGTTGGTAGATCAATATTTGGGCTCTCTGTGGGCACATACCCATTTTGGGCTCTGCCCAAAATTTCTATTTCAAAAACCAATGGGCCGATTTGAACCAAATTTGACATGTAGCATAAGTGGGTCCAAAGTACTTGATTGATGCCAGAAACTTTTGCCCACGTGGGGGCATGGTGCCATTGTGTACTAAGGTGTACTGCACGTCGATGGTGCGCTTGTCTTCAACCAATGCTCACCCTGCTTGTGTGGAGTTCGTATGGTGGGGAGCTGACAGTTGCTCAGTGGTTCTTTCTGAATACTCTGTCTTTCTCCCCCCGTAAAATTTTCATGGTCATGATTAGCCATTGTGCAGAAATATGTGACCTTAAACACCAATACATAAATAAATATATAATCATTAATTCTTCATACAAAAACTTTGTTTCAAACCTCTCCATTATGCCTGGTAAAGCCAATTTTCCTAATTCTGTTCAGTGAATAACTGTGCTGATTTCAGTGTAAACAAATTGTTTGCATCTAGTAACAAATCAAGGAGGGCAACTCTAGCTTGGTTCAGATCAGCTGAGATTGGCATCATATCAGCCGAGTTAAAGTCATATCTGCAGGGACGTGGCTAGAGGTTTCCGATTGGGGGAGGGGGGTGTAGGGTAGTGAATTTCCAACTAGAGGGAGGGACTGGGATGGGGAATCCTCTCCCAGTCCCTCCCCCTAGTTGGAACCCCCTCCCGATCCCTCCCCCTAGTTGGAGATTCACTACCGAGAAAACTTTTGTAAATGAAGCCAAGAAAGAGGGCATAAAATTTATTCTAGTAACTGAAATGCCAACACATTTATATTAGAATTACCAGGTTATTATTATTTGGTATTATTCTGGGAATTGAACATGTGCTAAACAAATGCTCAAGCTCAATCATGGTGTGATTTTCTTGAAATGCGTTTCGATGATTTTTTTTTTATTGCAATAAGTAAATGTAATATAGAAAACTAATAACGATTGACACACATACCTATGAAACTCGATATTGTGTACACTGTAGTTGTAAATAGTAACAGTTGGAATTTTTGCTAATTTGAAATTGAGTTGGAATTTTGGGACATAAAAGGAGACATCAGCATCATCAAAGAAGCGCTAAAATCCAGATAGATGGGATTTCCTACTACTCATGACTTGCTCTCCGAGTTTCCAACTATAGGAAATTTTGGTCAGGATTGAGGGGTGGGGGGGGTAGTAGTAGGAGAGGGATGAAACGTGCCTTATTTGATGGACCCTGGGCTGGACCCCGGAAGTGACGTCATGTCACGTGACCTGGTGGCACCATGTTTGGTTGTCATGGCCTCCATGAGCAACTGCTCGAACGACTCGAAGCTCATCGAGCAAATGAGCCTTAGAGCAATTGCTCGATCGACTGACTCGCACATATTGCTCGAACGATGATAGAGAAACATAATACAATAGGCATTAAAATGGGATTTGGGAATCCAGTATACAAAATGGACGACGGAAACACGTATCACCCTAACAACACGCGCTGCGCATGTGCACTCACACCACATATCACTATGGAGATGACATCACAAAATGGCCTCTCCCATGGGTTACCATAACAACCAAACATGGTGCCACCAGGTCACGTGACATGACGTCACTTCTGGGGTCCAGCCCGGGGTCCATCCAATAAGGCACGTTTCATCCCTATCCTACTACTTGGGGAGGGGGGGGGGGGGGCTCCCCCCCTCCCTGTCACCACATCCCTGCATATCTGCTAAGCTTGATAATGGGCAATTGTGGGAAAGAAAATCATGTCTAATAAATAACTCATTATATTACAGGTGAAGAGAGATATAATGAAGAAAGCTGACGGTAGAACTAATATTTTAACCTGGATTGGCCTTGGGTTAATGGGTGTACAATTTGGTGTTCTTGCAAGACTTACTTGGTGGGAATACTCCTGGGATATCATGGAACCTGTCACCTATTTCGTCACTTATGGTACCACTGTAGCCATGTATGCCTACTTTGTTTTAACTAAACAGGTAAGTGTAATGTGCAATGCATTTTGCTGTCACTATGTCAGTTATTTCAGTAATTTTGACAGAAAACTATCCACATACTCCCTTTTGGAAGAGCATGACATTCGCATAGTCCCATCTTCAGGTAGTGTCCCCAAAGTCAATAATTTAACCCTTTGAACCCAAGCAGCCTCTTTTCCGGCCCAGAAGCATGATACGTCTGAATTTGCTTAAGTAGGATGGCTGCTGAGTGAATGTGTGGGGTAGAGCAATTAATATTTTCTGCATGTTGAAAATATTAATTGGTCAACCCCCAAATAATGAATGTGGACTGTTTCAACTGCTGCCATTGCACTGACATGGAAGATACCACCAAGGTTCAAAGGGTTAACATGTGATGATCCATGTGTGAATGCCAAGAAGTGACGCTGTGCTTGTTTACTGTGGTAATCGACTGTTTTACTGCTAAAATAGGACCCCAACTCCATCACCTGGGGTGGGAGTCCCCTAAAATGCGCAGCACAGGTATAAATGCTTGGATATACATGACTTCATACCTAAGTTGCGGTCATGATATAGCCATAGTTGCTGAAGTTAACCTTAAACACCAATAAATAAATAACATGGGGTATACTAAATTATCATATCTTTTCACTGCTATGATGATACATTTGAACAATAGCCTCTTTGCCAGTGAAAAATATTTTGTTACCATGAGTATTCAGTTAACCAGAAATTGTATATTTTTATCTTATCTTATCTTGACTTGACAAAGTCAAGATAAGCTATTGCCATCATGCGTGCGGAAGTCTGAATCTGTGAGTCTGTTCACATTTATTGTCTTTAGCACAGGCTACACCCCGTAGTTCTTATCCGATCATCACAAAATTTCATATGCATGTTCGTGGTCATGTCTAGATGAGAATGTCCCATTTTGGTCATGATCAGTCAACCATGACTGCTACGTGAGCCTGAAACCCCAAAACACAGTCTACAGGCCATATTTATGAAGGGATTTGGTTTAACTTGGTAGAATGACTCCTTATAATGTCTAGATGAGAACAATCGGTCAAGCGTGATGGGTACGCAAGCCCAAAACCTGGAAACCTTTAGCACAGTGTACAGGTCACATTTATGAAGGGATTTCATCGTAACTTGGTAGGTTGACTCTGTGTAAGGTCTAAATGAGAACATCCCCTTTTGGTTGCGATCGGTCAACCATTATGGCTGCAGGGGCACGTTACCCAGATTCCTTTAGCACAGTCTACAGCTTTTTTGAAGGGATTTCATTGCAAATTTGTAGGATGGCTCCGTCTAATGCCTAGATGAGAACGTCCTATCATGGGCGTGATTGGTCAGCCATGATGGCCCCACAGGCACATGACCTAGATTTGTTTAGCACAGTCTACAGTTCATATTTATGAAGCGATTTCATTGTAACTTGGAAGGATAACTCAATATGATGTCTAGATGAGACTGTCCTGTTTTGGTCACAATCGGTCGGCCATTACCGCCACCTGGTCATGTGACCTAGATTCCTTTAGCAAAGTCTTTGAGTTATATTTATGAAGGGATTTCGTTGTAACTTGGCAGGATGACTCGTTTTGGAATGATTCTACTGTAACTTAGTAACTTAGTAACTTTGATTGATACATTAACTGTGAGGGCCACATTAACCCAGTCCTCAATTCTTTAGTACAGTCTACACCTCTAATTATTCTTATTGAAAAAATAGCATGAAGGGAACAGAAATTAATATATTCTCAGTGAGAATACTCCAAACTGTTGCGGATGTGGACTGGGTGAGAGTAACTGGAAGGTCTTCTGTCGATGGTGTGCTGATCACTCTTTTGATTCTGCCAACTCTTCAGTTACACAGATTGCGGAGTTTCTGGTATCTCTTGTTTGATTCTCGGGTTCTCCAACCTGTTATCAAGATGTACAGGTCTATGCTTTTGGAAACCTTTTCGTATGTTGGAAAGCGTCATATCGACACTAATCAGTACTTCTCCAAGCTTGGCCAGTGATGATTGTATTACCAATCGCATTTCTGCCATGAGGTGCGTGCATTGTCTTCCTCCTGGGCTTATGCTAACCCCGTCAAGTTGTCAGATGTTATGCATGCAGCCTGCTGGAGAAATTCATCTACTTTCTTCACCTTCTAGCTGCGTCAGTTGCAGGGGCAGTCTGAGGACCTTTTTTCTTTAGGACCTCTTACTTCTGCTCAGACTGTTATCAACCCTAGCCATTCGGCTATTTTTTTCAGGATCAGTTCCAGCCCTGTGCTTGGTTATTTGTCCTTTCTGTATGTGCATCACACATAGCCATGCACCTCATCTCTCATTGTTTATTTCAGTGTTTGTGATGTGATGGTTTTTTTAGGCCTTTGGTACTCTTCTTCTATCCAAGGTTTCCGCGCAGTTGGGTTATGTGGGGATTTCTTATGTGATTCACTCCTCCTATTGTCTATTCAGCCAATTGTAAACACTTGTGAGGTAGGTTGATAAGAAATTTCGATTTTATAGTAAATTTCCTTTCTTATTGTACCTACCACAATTGTTTACCTGGAGGCCCTCCTGTCTTCTTAGTCGGGTAGGAATCTTTCCTCCCCGCTGATCACATAACTCCAGTGTTGATGGATTCAAATAGAATGACACATTGGTACCGGAAAGCCATGGATTAATACTGAGAAGAGTGTCCCCTACGCCGGCTGCACTTGACCCTGTTTTGGCATATTTTTGCACCACTTTTTCTTTCCCAAATTGCTTGGGAATTTAGTTATTAAGGTTTAACAACACTTTAACAGCCAAGGTCATAATGTGTCGGTGACAGTTTTATGTATGGAGGAAGCCTGAGTACCCGGAGAGAACCACTGAGCAACAACAAGCAGCTGCCAGCTCCCCAATATCCTAACCCCGCACTGCAGCACTGGCAGGGTTAGATTGATTGAAGACATGTGCACCATCGACATGCAGTACGCCTTAGTGTATGGCATAATTGTGCCCTCAAGTGGACAATCAAGGTTAAGTGCCTTGCCCCAGACAGTCACCCATCCTAGGACTAACTGGACTCGATGTTGCTTAACTTCGGTGATCTCACGAAAACTGGTTACCGCCATGCCACCATGCCCTCATGCCCCCAATTGATTGGGAAAGAACAAAATAGAGAGTGTACTTCCGAGTTAGGGACTTCCACTGTAGTGCAAGCCTGTTGTAAACAATTGTGGGAGGTATAATAAGAAAGGAAATTTATTATAAAATTTAAATTCCAGAACCAATGTGCTGATTTGAACCAAATTTGTCATGTTGTATAACTGGGTCATAAGTGTTTTATTTTTTTTTTGGGGGGGGGGGGGGTGGGGGGTGGGAGTAGGTTAGAGAGAATCACTAGAGTTAAAAACAAAAAAATTGTACGGGCCCCTTTTTTGAGACTTCACAGAACAGAGCTTTGTTTTTGCCGAGGAAGCTTTTCCAGGACCAGCTGAAATGAATTGCCAAAGAAATTGTTTTTAGTGGTGTCATGGCAAATCAAAAAAATTGCTCTTGCTGTCCATCACTTGCTAACATACTCATCTCTTTTGACAGCTTGAGCCAGGTGAGCTTTTTATGCTCACATGATCCTCTGGTTTCAGTTTGCATTGGTTATGAAAAGAGAGCATGCGGTAGCCAAAAGGACTATGCGAGAGGGTCTGAGCAATAGATTTTTAACTTCTTTCTGGTCTTATTTTGTATCCAAAGTATAGCTTTGGAATTGTCATCTGACAGTTCAAAAAACCTTTTTCTTTGAGGGATCATTAGTTCTATTTAGAAAAGAAAAAGAATATAGAAATATGTTCAGTGCCAGTAAAAATTATTCAGTTAATATGAGAAGTCAATGAACAGGGATATGGTGTTTTTCCTGTATTCTAGAGATATGTTGAGTATTTATGCCCTCACCTAACTCAAAGTCAGAGCGAGCTGTCGTGATGTGGCATACGTTGCCCGTCATCTGTGAACATGGTGTTCACCGCTTCATCTCCAAAACCGCAAAACTGATTCAGTTAAATTTGAGGTGATTAGTTGTTTGGACATTGCATTTTGATTTTGTTCAAATCAGCTTGCCCATCAGGGTGGGCAAAATGTTCACAAATTTTGGATAAAATCATCTCATGAACTGATGGTACAATGACTTGATGTTTGGTATTGAGCTTCCTTTTGAGGTGCAGAATAAAGTTTGTTCAAATGAAGTTTGTAGGGCAATATTTGCTTTGTAATTGGGAGGGGAGGGGGGGGGGGGGGGTGTGGCCAGATTTTTGGTTAATAAAATCTTCTCCAGAGTCACCAATTAGAATCTTTTGAAATATGGTATCCAAATAAACCCCATTGTTTCATATTTGGCTTCATACAGTCCAGATTTTAACTTGGTGCAACATGAGAAATACTCTTTAAAGAATCTCCTGAATCACCAGTCAGAATCTTTTGATATATGGTATACAAAATCATTGCAGGGGGGCAGATTCAAGTTTGTTCAAATCAAATCCCTGGTAGATATTGGGGCTCCCTATGGGAGCCAGAAATTTAATTTAGTGCATTATGGGGATTATTCTTTATAAATTCTTTTTCTTCAGAACCACGAGTCACAATCTTTTTATATATGGTATATGCCATCTTTATATGGGTTGGATTCAGGTTTGCTCAAATCAAGTCCCTTGGTTAATATTTGGGCTCCCTTTGGGAACCTGAATTTTACCTTAATGCACTGTGAGGAATATTCTTTAAAAATCTTCTTTACCAGAACCATCAATCAGAATCTTTTGTTATTTTGTATGGAGCTTGCTTGTGAAGGTCTGATTCATATTTGTTCAAATCAAGTCCCCGGGTTGATATTAGGGCTCCCTATTGGAGCCAGAATTTTAGCTTATTTTGCATTATGGGGATTATTCTTTATAAATCCTCTTCTTCAGATCTACCAGTCAGAATGTTTTTGATATTTGGTATACAACATCCCGAGTTAAGGCAGATCCAAGTTTGTTCAAACCAGGTATCTGGGTTGATGTTTGGGCTCCCTGTGGGAACCTGAATTTTACCTTTGTACACTATGGAGGTTATTCTTTAAAAATCTTCTTCTCCAGAACCACCAGTAAGAATCTTTTGTTATTTTATATAAAGCATGCTTATGGGGAGGGGGAGGGAGGGGTCCAATTCAAGTTTGTTCAAAACAAGTCCCTCGATTAATATTTGGGCTCCCAATGAAAGCATGTTTGTCCTAATAAAGACCAAGGGAATCCCTATGGGAGTCTTAACTTGGTGCAAAAGAGGAATATTATTTAAAGTCTTCGCGAGAACCACCATTCAGAATGTTTAGATATTTGATAAACAACACCGTAGAAGCGCTCAGATTAAAGTTTGTTCAAATCAAGTCCCTGGTTTCATGTTTAGGGATTCCAATGGGGATACAAATTTTAACTTCGCGTAATATGTTGAATAATCTTCAAAAATCTCCTTCTTTAGATCCATCATTCAGAATCTATTGATATTTGGTATCTAGGGGAAAAGGTGGGAGGGTCAGCAGATTCAAATTAAGGTTGATTTTTGGGCTCCCAAGTTTTGCATTATTAGACATCTTGGCATTATTTCTTATCAACCTACCTCAATTGTTTACTACAGGCTTGTACTACAGTGGAAGAACCTAACTCGGATAAAATACTCTCTATTTTAATCTTTCCCAAGATTTGGGAAAGAAAAGTGGTGTAAAAACACTACGAAAAAATAAGCCAAAACTGGGCCGAGCGCCATCGGCGCACACCCAGTATGGGACGCTCTTCCATAGTACAAATCCACGACTTCTGTAACAGTGCGCAATGCTTCAATTCGTCATTCTTTTTCTATCCGAAGCACGATCAGGATTTGTTTCTGCCATACGCATTATGAAACAGTGATAATTCAACTCATGGATAATGGTTTTCCTGTGACTGGAATTATGGATCTGAAGGTCATATAATAACAGGACTGTGTTTTATATATTCTTGTTTATATTTTCAACCACATTCTCATTGTTTATTATTTACTATTCCGTTTTCGCGAATGTTTTGTTTGCGACATCGTGTCATCGCGATTCGACAATGAATTTTTTCGGTTGATAAAAATTTGTTATTGGAGTAGGTGTTCTGCCACCTTCTCTCGTAGTTGAGGGTGTTCTTCTACTTTCTGTTTCTGTTGAGTTCACCTTTTTCTTCTACTGCTCTCACCTCTGTTCTTTCCAGTTCGGTTCCTTTAGGGCAATTCCTTTTGCCCTCGCCATTGGTGCGTTCTCGTGTCCGTTTTTGTCCGCACCCGCGGGTGGTGTGGAATGCTGTCGTTTCGGGAGCCTCCCAACTCAACCACGTCTGATGTGAGTTTACCCCCTCTGTGGGGGATGTGCAGCTCCTCCCGCTCCCACGGGGGGTGGGAACCACTGTCGTTTTGGGGCTTCCTGATTTGACCATGTCTGGTGAGAGTTATTCCCCTTCCGTGGGGAATGTGCAGTGTTTTACCGTGGTGGATACTGCGGGAGCTGTTGGTTTTCTGGTGTAGAGATGCCTGGTTCCGGGACTATGCGCCCTCTCCAGTCGACGTCTGAGGCTGTCACTAGGGTTGTGACTCCTCCTTTGGAGGCCGAGCTTGGTGGCTCTCTCTGCTTTTCCGCCAGTTCCAACAGCTCCCGTCGTATCTGCTGCTGCTGCTGCTGTTCCGTCTACAACGTCATTGGGCACCGTTTTTAGCCAGCCTCGGCAGGGTCTGCAGGGATGTCTGTAGTGTGGTTGTGAGGTTTCGGCCTCAGCCTTCCCAGACTTCCACTCGGCGAAGTCAAATGGGGCTGCCAACTGAACCCCCTACTGTGTCCTCTCAGCCTTTGAGCACAGTAGTTTTATACCTGCAGAGGTCTGCTGCAGTGTCTGGTTGTGAAGACGTGGGGGTATCGGCCTCAGCCTTCCCTGACTTCAACTCGGCGAAGTTGGAAGTGGCTGCCGGACGGACCCTTTCCTGTGGTCTTTGCACCGTCGAGCACCACAGTTGTCATTGGATTCGGTTGTTCTTAGTGGGACACTATTAACTCTGTGGCGTTTCCGTCCACTCATTCTGGCCACATGACCAGTTTTGGGGGTCCAACGTCTTTTGTGCAGCCTGGACCTTCTGCCCTGCAGAGGTCAGCAGTGACTCTCATGAGTTCCTGCTATGTTGATCCTCGGGGTGTGTCACACCCCTATACACGTCTGCCTTCAGACGTTTTCGGCTGCCGCCCGTCATCCCACGTCGGGTCTTTTGGAGGATCGTGACCCTTCGCTGGTTAAGAGGGTCAGAGGTGAAGCCACTTTGCCGGTTCGTTCCCCTGTTGAACCGGTCAGTACGGGCAGTGAGCTTAGGGAGGCCCTCTCTTTACTCACTCAGGTTCTGTCTAAGAGCCTTCCCTTTGCTTCCAGTGTGGCAGCGAGTGGTTTCCAGGCGCCCCCTATGGCGCCGCCTCCCAGGATTAGAAACAGGCCGCTTTCTGATTCCCCTGGTGTTCCGACACCATGGGAGGCGTCGGCTGGTTTGCCCATGATGGGCTATGTGTCTTCCGACTCAGGGGAAGAGTCAGACATGCTTGATGTCGAGAGCCAGCAGTCTTCGGACTTGGGGGCAGCTCTTGATTTCATGTTTGGGTTCCTTCCGGATCTCAAACCATCTAACCAGTCGACAGTGTCAGCCAGGCCGCGATCATCGGTCGCGCACCAACAGTCTATGGAGCAACCTGCTTCTGGGCGTCTTCGACCGTGCCCGTCGGTACAGTTGGTTGAAGCATTTTCAGCCTTGGACTCCAAGCTAAATTCCAAGGCTATGAAGGCTCCGTTCTTCACCAGGGTTGACACCTTTTTGCCTCCGGCGTGTTATCGTTCCTACGATTCTGCCAATCCGTCGGCCTACCAGACTTTGACGGTTTTGGATCAGGACTCCAATTCCCTCAGGCTTTCCAAGTCCAAGTCTGCCGTCATTCCGATGACGACTCTGGAGTCCACGTTGGGCTTATCGAGAGAGATGCTTGGTATGCTTTCTCTCTCCGATCACGTCGTCTCAACTTTAGCTGCTTATCTGCCTTCAGATAAGTTTGACGAGGTACAGGCTCCTTTGCGTGTGCTGTCCAAGGCACTCATGCATCTTACTCACACGCATGCCTGTAACACAGCTAATCTGGAATTAGTTTGAAGGGACTCTGTGCTGGACACAGGCCGATCCCTTCCTGAGGAGCAGTGCGCTACTCTTCGATCTGCTTTTTTGGCAGGTCCGCAACTTTTCCATGGTTCTGTGTTGACGGTCCGGGATGACGTCCTACGTCATTCCAACGATCAGCTGCTGTTTTCTTCAGCTTGATCAGCCTTCTAGGGTAGGCACGGGCTGTTCCAAGCCTAACAAGTACCCTCTGCTTCCTCTGCGAAGCAAAGGGGCTGATCCTTCTGCCATCGCTTCTACTTCTTACTCAAGGGGTAAGGGTAAGCGTCGGCAGTCTTGAGGGAAGTCCCAGGATTCTTCATTCAGTAGAGGAGGTGTTTTCTCTCGCGAGCCTTGTCGGGGTTCGCAATGAAGGTCCTCACCTCAACTCGTCCCAGGTTGGAGGAAGGATAGCAGAGTTCACAGACCGTTGGGCCACCATCACATCCGATCCTTGGATGTTAGATGTTGTTTGGTCCGGGCTGCGAATATCCTTCCGACGGCACCCCACTCTGACAGTCTGTCCAGGGTGCCTTTTCCAACCACAGTTCCTTCCGACATTTTACGTCGGGAACTTTTGTCCACGGAGATAGACAATCTCCTGACAAAGGGGGCGATTGAGGTCATCAAGAACATTAGGTCAGTGGGTTTCTATTCCCGCCTGTTCTTGGTGCCGAAGAAGGACGGCCGACTCCGACCGGTTCTCGATTGGAGTTTCCTGAACCAGTCTATCATTGCTCCCAAGTTCAGCATGGAGACTTTCAGGTCGGTCCTCCGTTCTATTCACCAGGGAGATTTCGCTTCCAGCTTCGACCTGCGAGACGCTTACTTTCACGTTCCGATTCATTGGGCATTACGGAAGTATCTCAGGTTCGTTTTTCTGGGGCAAGTTTACCAGTTCAAGGCCATGCCTTTCGGCCTCAACCTGGTTCCTTGGGCCTTCACCAGACTGATGTCGCATGTGATCGCTTTCCATCGCACACAGTCCAGGGTGACTACTTCGGCATATCTGGACGATATCCTCCAGGGGCATTCCAATGCTGCCTTACTGGAGTCGGATGTCACCACTCTGTTGAGCTTGCTCACGTCGCTACGTTTCAGAGTCAAGTCGGACCTGGTCCCTTCTCAGTTGTTTTATCATCTGGGGATGGCTTTCCGCACACAATTCAATTTGGTGGCGGTTCCCCAGGCCAAGGCTGTGATTCTCTCAGCTTTTGCTCCGACTCTGTCCTAGTCCACATCCACGACGGCTCGGAGTTTTCTCCGGCTCATCGGTCTCTGCTGTTCGGTGACGGATCTCATTCCTCTAGGTCGGCTGCGTGTCAGACCTCTCCAACACCTTCTGCTCAGTCGTTGGTGGCCGAATGTCGATTTTCTGGATCTGGTGCTTCAGTTTCCAGAATATCTTTACCCTCACCTTCTCCTCTGGGCGGATGTCCAGTGGCTTTCGCAGGGTGTTCCATTGGACTTACCCACGTCCGATCACGTTCTGATGGCAGATGCCAGCGATCTCGGATGGGATGCGACGTTCGATCCTCTAGATCTTTCCATTCACGGGATGGTGGACCAGGATCATGCAGCTCTACACATCAACCAGAAGGAGCTTCTTGCTCTTCTTCTGCGTTTCAGGCAGTGGATCCCTCACCTGTCGAATCGCCAGGTCCTTCTGTTGTCCGACCATTCGACGGTGGTTGCTTACATTCGGAACCAGGGCGGCACGCACTCTGTTCCAATGTACGAATTGGCTTGGGATCTTATACTGCTCGCTCAGGATGTCCACGCCGGGGTGGCTGGTCGCCTGAACGTCCTAGCCGACTCCCTGTCCCGTCGGGGCAG
Source organism: Pictodentalium vernedei (assembly GCA_031216915.1). Taxonomy (NCBI): domain Eukaryota; kingdom Metazoa; phylum Mollusca; class Scaphopoda; order Dentaliida; family Dentaliidae; genus Pictodentalium; species Pictodentalium vernedei. The sequence continues at coordinate 530,349,681 of CM062297.1, read as the reverse complement.
GGTCATTTCCACCAGGTGGATGCTCCATATGGCGGGTTCCATCGATCTCTTGTGACTAGTTGGAACCATCCGGTGGACACTTTCGTGTCCCCGTGTCCAGATGCTCTGGCTTTCGCTGTGGACGCTCTGGCCCTCCTTTGGGATGGTCTTGTCGGCTACGCCTTCCTACCTGTTCCGATTCCGCCTCAGGTTCTCACCCAGATATGAACCTGCAGTCGTCGAATCCTTTCAATCACACCCATCGCTTCGGTGGGCTTGGATTAATCTGCTCTTCTCTCTGTTCATCGGTGGTTCCGGCATGTCTCCCTCTACCTCGCGACTTTCTTTGCCAAAGTCGCCCGGAGGTTTTCAAGTTGACCCGACTTCATTGTGCCTTCGCACATGTCTTTTATCGGGTCCTGTCTCCTCCGTAGTGTTTTTTCGAGACACGCAGTGGAGTTGCTTTTCTTCAAGGAGGCACTCACTCCACTGGTTTAGCCTCTGTGGCTAAGTGGAAGGTTCTTCTGTCGATGGTGTGCGATCACTCTGTTGCTTCTGTTACTCCTTCGATCACACCGCTTGTAGAGTTTCTGGTATATGTTTGTTATGTGATACCGCATTGTTTCGACACTCATCCTTGCCTCTCCAAGCTTGTTCAGCTCTTTTCCTTGAAAAGGCCTAGGACTTTGCAGTTTACTCCAAGATGGTCACTTTCTTGGGCGCTGCTCTGCTTGGGGGTGGGGGGGGGGGGGGGTCACGCCTTTATCCTGGATGAATATGCGTTTTCACACATGCCAGATCTCTCCTGCATCCATTTCTTGATGGACTTGTCTTGCTATTCATGCAGCTTCCGCTCTCTAGCTACTGGTGATTGTATTACCAATTGTTTTTTCTGCCACGAGGTGCGTGCATTGTCTTCCTCTTTTAATAACTCTGTCATGTTGTCGGATGACTGATGTTATACTGGCAGCCTTCTGGAGAAATGCTGCATTCTCCTTTTATCTGCGACAGTTGCAGGAGCCGACAGAGAACCTTGGGGCCCTCTTTCTTCGGCTCAGGATGTTGTCTATCCAAGCTTTTCAGCTTTTTTCAGGGTCAGTTCCAGCTTTGTGCTGTTACTGCCCTTTCTGTCTGTGCGTCGCACTTCACCATACGCCTCATCTTTCATTGGCTTTTCTAATGTTTGTGATGCTATGGTTTGATATGCCTAGGGATCTCTTCCCCTGTCCACGGTCCCAGTGCTATTGAGTTATGTGTGGGTTGGTTATGTGATTCCCTCCAGCCTTTTGTCTATTTAGCCTGTAGTAAACAATTGAGGTAGATTGATAAGAAGTATAAATTTTATAGTAAATTTCCTTTCTTATTATACCTACCGAAATTGTTTACATGGAGGCCCTCCCGTCTTCTTATTCGGGTAAGAATCCTTCCTCCCCGCTGATCACATAACTCCTGTGCTGTTCGGAATCAAAAGAATGACGAATTGACGCATTGTGCACTGTTAAGGAAGTCGTGGATTTGTACTATGGAAGAGCGTCCCATACTGGGTGTGCGCCGATGGCGCTCGGCCCAGTTTTGGCTTATTTTTTCGTGGTGTTTATACACCACTTTTCTTTCCCAAATCTTGGGAAAGATTAAAATAGAGAGTATTTTATCCAAGTTAGGTTCTTCCACTGTAGTGCAAGCCTGTAGTAAACAATTTTGGTAGGTATAATAAGAAAGGAAATTTACTATAAAATTTATACTTCTGTGGTAGCATCTCAGTTCTAGCAAAAATCTTTGGACAAGGACAACAAAGTTATAAATAGTTACGTGGCTTCATTCCTCTGTAAAGTTAACTGGCCACAGATGCTAATTAAATCCTACTTACAATAATTTTATCAAGTGAGTGCCTCAGGCCTCCCTGGGGCCTCTTGTTCTATTATATGTTTTTGACAAAGCTTGTGACGCTCTGTCCAACCATGAGCTCTGTCAAACAAGATATAATAGTTAAATGCCAGTTTGGAATGTAGTGAGGCCAAATTGGTCTATTAACAAGGGGAATTTGGTGATAGGGTAATTTCTTAAAGTATTAAAAAAAAATTTATTATCCCCTGTCAAAACGAAGTTTCCATTTGTCTGTCCATCCATAACAACTTTGGACCTCCATATCTCAGTCAGTGGATGTTGGATTTAAATAATCTTTGGTATGCTGATAGACCACCATGGGGGAAAGGATATTCACTCAGTAACAGGTTTTGTCCATTTCTTTTTTTCTAGAATTATGGGTCTTTTTCAACTTTTTTCAACTTAAAAACCCTTCAACTTTGAAACCCTTAGCGGGGGATACCAGTGGTGTTGCACCCTGTTCAATTGACAGGATTTTTAGCTCACCTGACTTTCAGTCAGGAGAGCTATAGTGATCACTCACCGTCCATCGTCCGTCGTCCGTGAACATGGTGTTTGCGTCTTCTCCTCCCAAACCGCTGAACCAATTTAATTGATATTTGAGATAATAGTTTGTTATGACATCGCAATTTGATTTTGTTCAAATCAAGTTGCCTCGCCCGTGGGTAGGGCCACACCCAAAAAGTTTGCTGAAATCTTAAAAAATCTTCTTCTCATGAACCAGCAGTAGCAGAGACTTGATATTTGGTGTGCAGCTTCCTTTTGAGGTGTAGACTCAGATTTGTACAAGAGAAGTTTGTGGGGCTATACTTGGCGTCGTTATGGGTGGGGCAAAATTTTTGGCCCCGCCCAAAATTTCTATTTTCCAAACCAAGAGGCTGATTTGAACCAAATTTTATGTGAGGGCTTATTGGGTCATGAGTACTTGATTTATGCAAAAAAAAAATTTCCCGCAGCCCCGTGGGAACCGCAGGAGCTAAAAATAGAAAAAATTTAAAACGCCCATATCTCCAAAACTGCATGGCACTGAGAATTTTTATTTGGTGTGCAGCTTCCTTAGGACCAACAGAAAGGATTGGTAAAAAAAAATTGCCATCAGTTTTATCATAGGGTACAGTTTCGGGACTTTGAAAAAGTGCTGAGTCAGCACTTTTTAACACTGTAGGCAATGGGAAAAACATTAAAAAATCTTCTTCTCCAGATCCAGCAGGCAGAATCTTTTGATATTTGGTATGCAACATTGTAGGGTGGATCTGATTCAAGTTTGTTCAAATTGGCCCCCTGGGTTCATATTTGGGCTCAGTATAGGAGCCCGATTTCGAATTTAGTGCATTTCAGGCAAATTTCTTAAAAAATCTTCTTCTCCAGATCCAGCAGGCAGAATCTTTTGATATTTGGTATGCAACATTGTGGGGTGGATCTGATTCAAATTTGTTCAAATCGGCCCCCTGGGTTTATATTTGGGCTCAGTATAGGAGCCCAAATTTGAACTTACTGCATTTCAGGCAAATTTCTTTGAAAATCTTCTTCTCCAGATCCAGCAGGCAGAATCTTTTGATATTTGGTATGCAACATTGTGGAGTGGATCTGATTCAAGTTTGTTCAAATCGGCTTCCTAGATTCATATTTGGGCTCACTATAGAAGCTCGAATTTGAACTTAGTGCATTTCATGCAAATTTCTTAAAAAATCTTCTTCTCCAGATCTAGCAGGCAGAATCTTTTCATATTTGGTAAGCAACATTGTGGGGTGGATCTGATTCAAGTTTGTTCAAATCGACCCCCTGGGTTTATATTTGGGCTCAGTATAGGATCCCAAATTTGAACTTAGTGCATTTCAAGCAAATTTATTAAAAAATCTTCTTCTCCAGATCCAGCAGGCAGAATCTTTTGATATTTGGTATGCAACATTGTGGGGTGGATCTGATTCAAGTTTGTTCAAATCGGCTTCCTAGATTCATATTTGGGCTCACTATAGAAGCTCGAATTCGAACTTAGTGCATTTCAGGCAAATTTCTTAAAAAATTTTCTTCTCCAGATCCAGCAGGCAGAATCTTTTGATATTTGGTATGCAACATTGTGGGATGGATCTGATGCAAATTTGTTCAAATCGGCTCCCTAGATTCATATTTGGGCTTACTATAGAAGCTCGAATTCGAACTTAGTGCATTTCAGGCAAATTTCTTAAAAAATCATCTTCTCCAGATCCAGCAGGCAGAATTTTTTGATATTTGGTATGCAACATTGCGGGGTGGATCTGATTCAAGTTTGTTCAAATCGGCCCCCTGGATTCATATTTGGGCTCACTATAGAAGCTCGAAGTCAAACTTAGTGCATTTCGGGCAAATTTCTTCAAAAATCTTCTTCTCCAGATCCAGCAGGCAGAATCTTTTGATATTTGGTATGCAACATTGTGGGGTGGATCTAATTCAAGTTTGTTCAAATCGGCCCCCTGGGTTTATATTTGGGCTCAGTATAGGAGCCCAAATTTGAACTTAGTGCATTTCAGGCAAATTTCTTTGAAAATCTTCTTCTCAAGATCCAGCAGGCAGAATCATCTGATATTGGGTATGCACCATGCTTAGGGGGGTGAGATTCAAGTTTGTTTAAGCCAAGTCCCTGGGTTCATATTTGGGCTCACTGTGGTAGCCCGAATTATAATTTAGTTCAAAATGAGGAATTTTCTTTAAAAATCTTCTTCAGATCCAGCAGTCGGAATGTTTTGATATTTGGTATGCAGCATCCTTAGGGGGTGAGATTCAAGTTTGTTCAAGCCATGTCCCTAGGTCCATATTTGGACTCACTGTTGGAGCTTGAATTGTAACTTAGTTCAAAATGAGGACTTTTCTTTAAAAATCTTCTTCTTCAGCCATGTCCCTAGGTCCATATTTGGACTCACTGTGGGAGCTCGAATTGTAACTTAGTTCAAAATGAGGACTTTTCTTTAAAAATCTTCTTCTTCAGATCCAGCAGTCGGAATGTTTTGATATTTGGTGTGCAGCATCCTTAGGGGGGTGAGATTCAAGTTTGTTAAAGCCAAGTCCCTGGGTTCATATATGGGCTCCCTGTGGGAGCCTGAATTATAACTTAGTTCAATATGAGGAATATTCTTTAAAAAATCTTTTTTTTTTTAGATCCACTGGTCAGAATCTTTGGATATTTGGTATAAGCTTTTCTTAGGAGGAGCAGATGCAACTTGTTGAAATCAATTCTCTGGGTTGATATAAATTTAGGCTACCATGTCAGGTGAGCGCCCTCAGGCCCCTTGGGGCCTCTTGTTTTCTATAGCCTTTATGCAGTTAACAAGTCAGATTTGTACTGAAAATAAGGTAAATGATTACCTTGTCAAGACTTTATTTTCTGAAAATATTTCTTTGATGAATTTTACCTCTTAACCCTTTACCTAACACATGTTTATTAAGAGACAGTCCTTGCAAAAATAACTTTAACATAACTGAAAAATAAAGTGAAATCACCACGATGCCACAGGGTGTGTGTTAACTGGCTGAGTGCTGGAAGCCCAAATTTGGGCTCTATTCTGAAGTGTAGGTACCACACATTAAAGACTTCATATTCTGTGGGTGTGCTTTTTATTTTCTTTGAAGTGAAATTATTTAGACTGTAAGGATTTGCCTTGTTGAAATGTATGGGAGAGTGCCACTAGGCACTTGCCCATAAATTGTAACAAGGCAAAGACATGTGAAGCAATTTTGCTGACCAAAAATTATTTAACACTCTACCAGTTAATGGTGCTGTAGAAATTGGGTAAAACTTTCTAAACCCTCAACCATTTACCTAATGAATTGGGAACATCCGTCCAAATAACTTTAAATTGAACATTTGAAAAAAAAGAGGTTTTAAAAAAATGTTAACAAACCCATATCATGTGACCCTCATTAGTACGAGAAATGAGGGGTACCATGATATGGTTTAGTTGATTTTTTTTTAAATTCGAAAAAAGATGACTAAATTATCAAATTTTGATAATGTGTAAATTGGGTAAAGGGTTAATGATGAAAGGGTGATGTGAATGAGGCAGAATGAAGTATATCAGCAGGTACCTTAACAATTTTCTCTTCTTTTCCAGGAATATACATTTCCCGATGCAAAAGATCGACAGTTTCTCATTAATTTTTACAGAGAAGCCAAGAAAAGGAAATTGAATGTTGAAAGTTACAACACATTGAAAGATGCTATATTCCAGGCTGAATCTGACCTGCAACGCCTTCGTGATCCTTTACAAATACATTTACCCATAAAAGAACTGCAGAAAAAGCCCATTCTAGAATAGAATTTATTTCATGGTCAAACTGCTGTAAGCCATATTAGGAATCTGTGAAAACAATTCACAAGTAGCTAATTAAAATTGACAGGATAGGCCATAAGAACTTGGAGAACTGTTTTTCAAACCATTTGTAATCAATATCAGTAAATCACTTTTCACCAGCAAAAATGTTTGCATACCCCATTGAAGAGTTCAGTCTGTCGAATCTGAGAAACAGGTTTTTAATTACTTTTGGCCTTTTTCAAAAGCTTTAAAGTTGAAATTTAGATAAAATATTTATCACATTCTTTAAAAAGGGTGTGTTGTACTTTTTACTTGATTGTTACAGATCAAAAGTTTATTTTTTTTCTAAGATAACAGGGTTCAAATGGGTTCTTTATGAGATTTGAAAAAATTAGGAGTGTTGCACCTAAAATTGGTGAATTCTTTTTTCATTAGAAACCTTGAGAGTGCATTGCATCAAAATATTAGCAAGATATGTTTACACAGTGTACATAGAGAAATTTGCAACTTGGTCACCAGGCTGGTGGGTATCTACTTATTTTCTGATAGATTGAAATCTAGTGATTGACCAAAACATATCGTGTAAATAATGCCTTTTTACACTGTTGGAATATTTACACTTTGATTTAGCCTAGTGTAAAAATGTCAATATGTAGACGTGATAAATTTTTCAAAAAGTTCCTAAAATAGAAAAGGATAATGGTATATATCTAAAAATTAACATTGTAATTCCTTGAAAAAAAAAAAATTATGCCTGTACCGCTATTTTATCTATGGAAAGAAACAGATCACCAATAGAACTATATTTTAATGTGGAGTTAGTAGTCATTTGATTTCAAAATGTAATTTGGACAGCACTTGTTCACTTTTTAGCTCATTGAAGGGAGCTTAACTTATCACTTGCCGTCCGTCGTCGTGAACATTTTTCAAACGACTTCTCCTCTGAAACCACTGGCTAATTTTCACGAAACTTTATGTGGATGTTCATAACTATATGGCATTTCATGTTTGTTCAAATGAAATGGACTTGTCCCTTGGGGGGGGGGGGGGGGGGGGGGGGGGGAGGGGGGGGGGGGGGCTCTGTATGGGGCATAACTCGGATAGCACCATATGAATTATAGAAAAATTATTAAAAAATCTTCTTCTCCAGAACCAGTGGGTAGAATCTTTTGATACTTGGTATGCAGCATCTTGGTATGGGTCTGATTCAAGTTTGTTCAAATCGAGTCCCTCAACCAATATTGGGGCTCACTATGGGGGGGGGGGGGAATTTTTACTTAGTGCAATTTAAGAAAATATTTTTAAAATCTTCTTCTCCAAAACCAATGGGCAGAATCTTTTGATATTTTGTATGCAGCATCTTGGAGTGGGTCTGATTTAAGTTTGTTCAAATCGAGTTCCCTGATCAATATTGGGGCTCCCTATAGGGGCATGAATTTTTCCTTAGTGCAATTTAAGGAAAAATCTTCTTTTCCAGAACTAGTGGACAGAATCTTTCGATATTTGGTATGCAGCAACTTGGTATGAGTCTGATTCAGGTTTGTTCAAATCGAGTTCCTCGATCAATATTGGGGCTACCTATGGGGGGGCGTGGATTTTTACTTGGTGCAATTTAAGAAAAAATCTTCAAAAATTTTCTTCTCTAGAACCAGTGGTCAGAATCTTTTGATATTTGGTATGCATCATCTTGGTATGGGTCTGATTCATGTTTATTCAAATCGAGTCCCTCGATCAATATTGGGGCTCCCTATGGGCCGTGAATTTTCACTTAGTGCAATTTAAGAAAAAATTCTTTAAAAATCTTCTTCTCCCGAACCAGTGGGCAAAATCTTTTGATATTTGGTATGTAGCATCTTAGTAAGGTTCTGATTCAAGTTTGTTCAAATTGAGTCCCTCGATCAATATTGGGCCTCACTATGGGGGCGTGAATGTTTACTTTGTGCAATTCAAGGAAAATTCTTTAAAAATCTTCTTCAGAACCATCATGCAGAATCTTTTTATATTTGATCAGCAGCATTGTCCCATTCAGTCCACAGAGAGTATAGATTTACTTTAAAACCTTAAGAATAGCTTTTGATAAAATTTGTGTCTTAACAGTATGGAACATTCGGTGAGTGCCTAAGGCCCCCTGGGGCCTCTTGTTTCTGTTATTTAATCATGCAGTTAAAACCTACTGGGCCTCACTGTTATACTTTCTTCACTTGCTTATCACTGTTGCAAAGGAACTCCTTGATTTTTCCAAAGTATTTATTATTTATTTATTTAATTATCTTTGATACACCCACCCTTGAAAATAATTAAAGATATAACAGTTATTAACTGACTACATTTTGTTGGACTAAGCAGTAAGAGGTCTGTAAGACAAAATATTTCAGGTTGTATTTATCTTCCACTCAGCTGAAATTTATGTGAAATTAATTTAATAAGGAAATTTGTCTGTATTACAGGGTGTATGTAAATTTACACTGGTTTGGTAACTGATATATCAGTTTCCAAACCAGTGTAAATTTCCATACAAATGGGCTCGGATTATTATGATCCCCGATGAGTCTGGAGGTGGGATGGGGAAATCTCGCCCGAGGGGCAAGATATTTGAAACAGACCCGAGGCTTGCACAAGTTATGTATATACCAAAGGTATATACCACGAAATCAAATAGGAACGGTGGCAGCTTGAGGGTTGAAGAGTTTTAGAGCATCGAACTTTGATCACACTGCACTCCGATGACGTCAATATGAATTAGTTGGTAGCAAGAAAACTGATACGATACGCATAACATCATAATAATGTTATAAATGTATAACGTCACGTGGGTGGGGTTGGATACATCTGTCTCTCCCTGCTATCTCACCCAGGACACACGGGGGAGAAAAATAATATTCCACCCTTACCTGCTACTCCAGTAGAAACCTGAGTTCCAAACAAGCAAACTTGTAGTTAATGACTTACCAGTTTTCAAGCTGAACATTTTTATACCCCCAGTGGGGTATATAGAATTTGCCTTGTCCATCCGTCCATCCGTCCACCTGTCCATCCCAAAATTCAATCATGAATAACTTGTAAAGTACTTGGTTGAGTGACTGGATATTTGGTATGCAAGTGTATCCTATTGCTATATACCCATAGTGAAATGCAGGTGTTGTTCGAGATTTTATTGCCAGAGTCATTGACTTGAATTTGTCCGCCTTGAAATTAATTCATGAATAACTTTTAGAGTACTCAATGGAATGACTTCATATTTGATGTGCAACTCTATCTTATTGATGTCTACTCACAGTACAAGGTCCATCCGTCTGTCCATCCATTAGTCTGTCTTTCCATCCATCCGTCCATCCAACCATCTGCCCCGAAATTCAATCATGAATAACTTGTAAAGTACTTGGTTGAGTGACTTGCTATTTGGTATGCAAGTGTATCCTATTGCTATATACCCATAGTGAAATGCAGGTGTTGTTCGAGAGTTTATTGTCAGAGTCATTGTCCTTTATGGACTTACAATTTGTATATACCCAAAAACTGTATCACCTATAGTCAGGCTTGCATTTTTAAATAAGCAGGGGTATCTTTTTGAGTCACCATATGGTGACACTTTATTTTCCTTTCCTTTTCTGAGTATCAAAATGAAGCACCTATACAATGTACTAACATATTTTTATAAATAGACTTGATAGCAATCTTTATTTTGGGTAGGCCTGCCCATTGCGGTGGTATTTCGTTAGCTGTGCATACAAACAGGTCTGGTTCCTACAGTGATGCTAGGAATGTAACCAATTCTATCTTGTTTGACAGAGCTCAAAGAGCTCTGTCAAACAAGATTGAATTGGTTAAATTACTAGTTGCATTATGGGAAAAATCTGTTGCTTGAAATATCGGTATTTTGACATCGGTGTGCCAAGAATTAATATCTAATTAATTTTACTGTTCCCATGAGCAAGTATATTGGTAGATGTTCATGTGTTGGATGGTTGAGTTACCAAATCACCTTGTGTGTACTGTATTTGTAAGGGATTTCTCCTTGCATTAGTATATTCCAAAGACAGATTGACGAATGCTTAACATTGTAAAATGAAGACATAGGGTACTGAGACTTAACATTGAGATTTTGAGACAATCTATGTTAGAATTTTGAATATGTATGTAGGGTATGTTTAATTTTTCATTGTGATATATACTGAAGGTTTACAAGATGGAAATACTCAGTACATTTAAAACATAAAAAACTGTGGTTCATAACATAAAGGGTATATTGCATTTATGATTGCAACATCAACAGCCACCAATAGAAACTTTGATATTGAAAGTAATTAACTGCCTTAAATTTGCAGCATTTTCATTTTTCTGATTGCTTTATGGTAGAAACCTATATATATTTGGGCTTTATCAAAAAGTGTTGATGGAACTATGGACAAATGATTCATGTTCACCTTGAAATTTTTGTTTATCCCTTACCTTACTTGAATAGCAGATGGCACTTACAAAAAAAATTGTTGAATAACTAAATATTTTCATTTTTTGCCTTAAAAACATAGCTTATGACCCTTTTCCCCCCTCATTGGAACAAGCTTGTTCCAATGAGGTGGGTCATAACTGTTTTTTTAAGACAAAAAATGAAAAAAATAAGAAAATTTGAATTGCGATTTTTGTAAATAGTTCTGGTTGGTTTTTGCTGTTATGTTGGGTAAAGAGTTAATATAGTTTTTTTGTTACAATTTATTGGAGAGTGCCCATGAGTACTCTCCAATATATTGTAGAAAATATTAGTGATTTTGTCCAAAAAGAATTGATCATGATACCAGGTAAACTGAACTCTTACATTGCTTTATTATATGACAATGTAATTTAACCACTAAATATCACTACTGTTTGACGATCTTTTCCTGGTCCCCGAAAAATCCACAGTGTGGAATCTGATTCCGTATCACTGTAGTTTGATGGACTATTTATGGGTGCGTTCGAATTCGTTTAATTAGCTGTTCTGGTCACAGAGAGTACTTTACTCCGAGCTGGAATGGGTGCATTCAAACAGCGGTCCGGGTTTGTTTACAGTTTCGTCTGCGAACAACCATTGCTTCTGGCTTCGTAAAAAATCAATAAAATTTCAATTTTCGATTTATAAATGCAATTAAAATGGATTGTGGCAATGATTGGGACGTTGAAGAAGTGTTTATGGCAAGTTTTGACTTGTCAGTGTTCAAGTTGAATGTAACAACACCAAGTTACAAAAATAAGTGTAAACAAAAATAGTTCTTTTTTACTTCAATCCAATTTACCAAAAAAAGGTTGGGGAAATTGTTAATGCTACCGTTGGCATGCGATGTTGAACTATAAGTCATATAATAAACCTTTTATCGCTACAGTGAAGTGATCGGGGTCATCGCATCACGTCGCATTGAGGAGGTCAGATCACCAGATCAAACTCGCTGCCGCAGCTTATTTCATCCAGCAATCTGACCTCAACTCGACGTGATCAATACTGCGACCTAGATCACTTCACTGTAGCGATAATATGTATATATCAGTTGTGGAATGGTAATTTGAAAATCTGTCTTTGATGAACAGTATTATTGGGGTGGTCTTGCTGAATTCAGCACAAAAAAGTTTTGTTTTCATTTTTTTTGTTGAGCATCTATGCAGAAACAATACTTTTTTGCTGAGTTAAATATAGAAGACATGCAGAGAGAAAGAGTGAGTAAAACCACTATAATGGTGTCCTAAACATTTAGTACAGTTTTGAGAGTCCAGATAATATTAACTATTTTCACTGTATTATAATGATAAGGATCAGTGGTTAGAGAGAAGTTTGAAGTCACCTCTCATATATGGGCAGGTACTTCAACATTTTGTTGTAAGAATGTTTGCAAGTTCTATATTGTTAAATCTGTTCGAAGGCAGTAAAATTTACCAAACTTGAAATTGGACCCTAACCCCCTTCACTCTGATGTCAAAATTTCAGGAAGCTGTTTTTTTCCATAATGCATCTAGATATTTAACCAATTCAATCTCATTTGACAGAGCTCAAAGAGCTCTGTCAAAAGAGATTGAATTGGTTAAATTTCTAGTTGGGCTATGGGAATTTTTTTCTGCCTGAAATTTGGATATTTTGACATCAGTGTGCAGGGGGTTAAGGGAAGAAACTGGGTACACATATTTTAAAATGTTGAAAGGTCTTAGCCTGGTAGAGTGCTAAATTATTTTTCAGTTTTCAGGATATGTTCACATGTGGAGGTACTCTCTCATAAAATCGTAACAAGACAAATCCAAACAGACTAATTGATTTCAAAAGCTATCTTTTAGATGGAAAAGTAAATAAGAAGTTGTTAAGTCAGTTTGATAGATATGGGATTTAAATTAAGATCACCCTTTTGATAGAGAGTAATATAGCAGGCAATATTTAACCAATATTGTACTTTATCTACTGTCAGGATAGATATAAGAGAATATCTCTCCAGAAGTGACATTTATTACTCAATAAGTGTAGATCTATATCACTGCATGTATTTAGCTTTTGTGTATTTTAATTGCCATTAAAACATTGCAACATATATAGGAATAGCAACTGTTTTTGAATAGTTCAGCTGCAAGTGAAAACTTAGATTTTCTTGTAGTTATGAGACAATTTTGGTACCTACTTCAAAAACCTGATTTCTAAATGCCTATTTCTCCTACCTTCTGGGAGACCTGTTGCCCAGGTGAGACCCTCTGGGTGAGAAGACATGATTATGGGTACAACACAACATCATGCCATGGAACATCTCGCCATTTTTCTCATCACTTTGTCGCCTTAACCCTGCCTTTGTACAGAATGCTGCTCATGTTCCACACATATACCCTTCAGTTTGTACTAAACGTTTAATTGCTCTTTCTTATTGTGTGATTAGATTTAGGTAGTTGAGACATGACCAGTTTTTAAACCCAAATGATGTTGCATTGGCATTTGGGTGGGAGGAATTTATGGTATTGACGGGTTTGGGACTTGAAATATGGAAATTGTACCCTCAGGGGAAGGGATTTGCATCTACGACTGTGCAAGCTTTGTGACTTGCCCATGGGGTCCAAGTCAAATTTCCTCATCCCACACTCAAAACCATCAGTGGATAATAATAACCTCTGAGAATATTAATGATAGTTGATCCCTTTACCAATCTTGAGATATGGATGACGCCCAACTTGTGATATGGATTACATCACTCTTATTTTATCCCTTTACCTAACATGAAAAGCAGACGACACTTGCAAAAAATATTCTTGAATAACTAATTTTTTGTCTCAAAAACATAGGTTATGACCCCTCGTTGGAACGAGCTCGATGAGCTTGTTCCAACGAGAGCTCATAACCTGTGTTTTTGAGACAAAAAATGAAAAAATAATGAAAATTAATTGGCGATTTTTTAGAAAAGCGCTGACCGGCTTTGGCCATTACGTTAGGTAAAGGGTTAACAGAATAACCCAAGATCTTAATTTTTTCTGCTCAATGAAGTTCGCTGATCACAAAGGCAGACAGAGATTTTCGACTAGATCATAACTACTAAGTCATGATCCAGTCAAAATTCTCTATCCACCTACCTTCCCACAACACTGTACTTATTTATTTATTGGGGTTTAACAACACTTTCGACAGCCAGGGTCAACTTGTGTCAGACAGTTTCATGGGTGGAGGATGCTGGAGTACCTGGAGAGAACCACTGAGCAATGGTGAGTAACTGTCAGATCCCCCGATGTTCTAACTCCAAATAAAGAAGGTTAGCATTGATTGAAGACAAGTGCTCCATTGACGTACAGTACGCTTAATACACAGCCCCACTGTGCCCCCACAAAGGCAATCAGGATTAAGTGCCTTAAGAACCCATTGCAGTTACCCCTGGTGGGTATCGAATCATGAATCTTTTGGTTTGAAGTCCAATAACGTAACCACTGAGCCAACACGCTCCCCCACAGCACTGTTGACTCTCACCCCTAAAAAGCTTTGTTTTAATGTTTTTCATGATTTGGTCTTTATTTTGCAGGATTTTTTTAGGAAATCTCAACCAACTGTTGTGAATGTGTCGCAATTGGATCCCAAAAGAGAGCCCTTTGTGATCACAGTACTGTATGTATGAACCCTTGTTGAAATGAGCTTCAAGAGCGTGTTCAAATGAGCAGACCAATGCAAAGGCTAGCAAAGAGATAAAATCTTAAATGGTGTTTTGGGAGTGTGGTGGCTCAGTGATTAAGGCATTGGTCTTCAATCCAAAAGCACCACAGTTTGATCCCTGCCAGGGGTAACTGCATTGTGTTCTTGGGCAAGGCACTTAATTCCAATTGCCCACGTGGGGGCATGGTGGTGCTATGTATGAAGGCATACTGCAAGTCGATGATGCTCTTGTCTTCAACCAATGCTAACCCTGCTTGTGTGGAGTTAGTATGTTGGGGAGCCTGACAGTTGCTCACTGATGCTTGGTGGTTCTCTCCGGGTACTCTGGCTTTCTCCACTCGTAGAAATGTCTGACACGAGGTGACCCTTGTTGTCAAAAGTGTCACTAACCCAAATAAATAAATAAAATTAAAAAAATGGCATTTTGCGAGTACCTCAGGATGGCTTTGATAAAGGGTTAATAGGTCACATTGATGGTTTATCTGATGTTGCGACTGCTAGTATTGTTTATTATTAATAGATAGGAAATTAGAAATTAATCTTTATCCCTTTTCATAATAAGGGCGAATTTATAAAATGAATTCAGTATATTTTTATATCTGTACCAAAAGAATGTTTGACATACAATTTCATCAGTAGTTTTTGAGAATCTCACAAAATAAATTTACAGTTAGTACCACTTTGATGTTGTGTATTACAGTTACAATTACAATTTCAATTACAATTTTAATCTATCTATGAGCAAATATCACAACTTCGTATAATTTTAGAATTGAATTAATATTAAGACTATGTCAGAATTTTTATATACTACTTAAAGTTTGCTAAGCACCAAGTACATGTATATCAAACTACCTGTTTTACGTTTTAGTTGAATTATTGTAATGAAAAGTGTATATATTTTTTATTTAATTATATCTTTAATGATTTAAGTACAGAAATTAAGATTTTATTTGTGTTGGACATTATTTTTAGCTTTTGAATACGATAACCATGGAAAATGGATATTATTGGTGAAAGAGGAAATTTTTCGATTTGCCAAAAAGTTGACAGAGCGAACTGGTATGGGTTCGATATCAAGTATGAGACCCATTAACTGTTAATTACAGCTTGACAACGCCTTCTTATGTTCCCAATCAGGTTCCTGGTGGTCCTTTGTGGGATGTTGTTCCATTCTTGGACCAGCATGGCACCAAGCTCCTGGACACTTCTTGGCTGGACTGGACAGGCTGAAATTGCAAGCTGCAACTCATTCCAGACATGTTCGATTGGATTGAGGTCAGGGGATCTTGCTGGCCAGTGCATACGCTCAAACCCCTCCCTCTGTCGGTACACCCCGACAGCATGGGCAACATGAGGACGGGCATTACCGTCCATCAGAATGAAATCTATCACCCACTGCACCTGCATACAATCTGACGTGGACATCCAGGATCTCATCAATATACCGCTGTGCAGTCAATGTACCACGTTCAAGGACACAGAGCTCTGTACGTCCATCCCTGCTGATGCCGCCCCAGACCATGATTGACCCCCCCACCATAGCGGTCATGCTCAGCAATGTTGGCTGCATGGAATCGCTCTCCTGGTCTTCTCCATACCCTAGAACGCCTATCTGTGTGGTCTATGCAGTACCTTGACTCATCTGTAAAAAGGACAGGTCGCCAATCTTCTCTGGTCCATCCAACGTGGTCCATGGCCCATTCATATCATGCCTGCCGGTGGTTCTGGGACAGTGGAATGCAAATACATGGTCTTCTCGATCGGAGACCACCTTCGTGCAACCTTGCTCAGATAGTCCGTGTCAAAACATTTACCCCGGATGCATTCTGAAGGTCACTGCGAAGCTGGGTTGCTGTGGCAAAGCGGTTCCTACGGGCCTGAATGATCAAAACACGGTCTTCAGCTGCAGATGTTGCCCTGTCTCTGCCACCACCATGCCATCTTATTGGTGTGCCATACTGCTGAAATCTTGCCCAGGCTCTGGTGACCACCGTATGGTGCACCCCAAAGGCTTCACCAACCTGATGATGGGTAGCCCATTGCTCCACCATCCCTACAGCCCGCCACATTTCTGCTTCACACAAATGTCTTCTTACATTTGCATTTGCCATATTCAATCATTAAATCAGAAGGGTTTGTGTTGAAATGAAGATTGAATATCCTACACATGTCATGTACATGTAGACAGTACACGAAAACATCATGAAAATCAAGGGGTACATGCTTTCCATGACTGTCATGAAAAGTCTGCCTGTCAAGAGAGCTAATGTAAACACTGAGGACCATCTCAATACATTCCTCAATCATATCCACCAAAAATGTCGCAAATATGTCACAAGCAAATTTCACAATGATGTGTCAAATATTTGGTGCTTAGCAAACTTTGAGTAATATAGTATGAACTGTTTGTAGTATATGTACAGAGGAGATAATCTTGCAAAAAACTGTGGTCTGCAAAAGCTTTTCTTTCACTAAAAAGAGCTTTGAATGAAGTTTTAACAATTGTGTTAAGCTTCGTTGAGGAAGTGTTGTTCAGTGCAAAGTTAGGTTTCATGAGGAAAAGTTAGTTTAGAAAGATGCGGTTGAAGATTCTAATAATTTGGCCATTTCTGTAAAATATTTGAATTTTATTACACGCATGTTTTATGAAATTCCCATCTACAGCAATACTAAGTCATGCGGAAAATGAAAATTGTTGACAGACTATTTTTATAAAGAAGCGAAATTTCACTGGAGTGTTCTACAAATTGTGAACCCCAATTACATTTTGAATCACTGGCGATAGCACAGAAGGCACATAGAACACATTGGAACTCAGGGGACAAAATAGTAACACAGGTTTCCCTCGCAAATTTGGTTGGCGATAAAATGTGTTCTTTTCGTTAATAGTTGTCAAATGAATTGCTGAGTGTCTTCCTGATGATTTCTTTTATAGACGTGAAGGCGTATAATAAATACAACACGACACACGTGTGCGAATAGGTTAATCGATATGGCACTTGTGCCATCGCGGAAGGATAAAACTCTAGGCGTACGGCCTCTCGTTCTATCCTTCTGTGCTGGCACTCATGCCATATCGATTAACCCATTCGCACACACATGCCGTTCTGTGTATGAATAGGTATGAAGAAACTTTCTAATGCTGTTTTGTAATTTATGACTCCTGTACAAATGAAGTGTCCCTGCCTGCAGTTATAGCACTCAAAAATTCATGTCTGCAATCACAGTTGTTACATGCTTTTAGACTGGTCTGATTTGGACCCCTTGTAATGCTGTGGTGAGGGAGAAAAAATGGTATTTTTATCTTCTTGGTACATGTATCTATTTATGATATGTCATATTTTTTTGCTTAGAAACAATGTTGACCACCAAATTGACAAATTAATAAAATATGAATGTTGATTTTTGTGAAAAGTGCTTGTATTTGGCCATTACAATGGGTAAAGAGATCGTTTTTGGGGGATTTAGACTTGTATGAAGCAGTTCCTGTTTCCTGTCAGAATTCCCACATGCTCTTGTATTCAAGGAACTGCCTTGAATTTGACTAAAGGCCTTGAAATCCTGAAAAATGTGCCAAAGGCCTTAAAAAGCATCGAATAGTCATGAAATAAAAATGCCAACGAAGCATGCAATCATAACTATATATTTGTCGGGAAAGCCTAGTTTTAATTAGGACCCTCCTGTCATTCCCCCTCCTCCCACTTCCCTTTAAGGGAGGAGGAAGTAGCGACTGGAGGGTCCTAGTCAGGACAAGTGTAAGCAGGCCTTGGAAATCCTTGAATTTGTCTAGTGTTGGACCTTGAAAAATGCTGAAATATGTTGAGAGGCGGCCTTGAATAGCCGTGAATTTTTTCAATCCTTGCCTGCCAGAACTCTGACTGGTAAACAAGCTTTGTTGTACTGGTAAAATAGCACCCAGTCACCAATGACCGGGGTGGAAGCCCTCTAAAATGGGCAGCATGGGTATAAATTATTGGCTGGACTTTACGGTATATCCATGTTGTGGTCATGATTAGCTATTGTGCAGAAATATATGACCTTAAGCACCAATAAATAAATAAATAGACTTGTATGAACCTTGCTCAATAAACACAAGCCCATTACATTTGCAGGAAAACCACTTTGTACCTCGATTGTTGTGTGCATTCAACGTTTCCTGATACAATAGAGATATTGTGAAATGTGTTAGGAACACCACATGTGAAATTCAGTCTACATGTAAGAACATCATGTAAGAATGCATCTGATTGGTCTTTATTCATGTGAGTGACATTATAGTATGAATGGGAGTGCAGTGGCTCAGTAGATAGAGATGCAGGCTGCAAGCCGAGAGATCCTCAGTTTGAATCCCACCTGTAGCAACCACATTGTGTCCTTGGGCAAGACACTTCACCCCCATTGCCCATGTGGGGGCACGGTGATGCTGTGTACTAAGGTGTACTGCATGTTGATGGTGCACCTGTCTTCAACCAATGCTTGTGTGAAGTTAGTATGTTGGGGAGCTGACAGTTGCTCGCCATTGCTTGGTGGTTCTCTCAGGGTACTCCAGCTTCCTTCACCCGTAAAACTGTTGTGGTCATGATTAGCCATTGTGCAGAAATATGTGACCTTAAACACCAATAAATAAAACAATAAATTGCCCACGTGGGGTCACGGTGGCGTTGTGTACTAAGGCATACTGCTCCGCGATGGTGAATTTGTTTTCAACCAATGATAACCCTGCCTGCTTGTGTGGAGTTAGTACTTTGGGGAGTCTGACAATTGCTGGCTGTTGCTCAGTTATTCTCTCCGGGTACTCCGGCTTCCTCCACCCGTAAAACTGTCCGACATGAGGTGACCCTGGCTGTCAAAAGTGTCGTAAAATCCCAATAAATAAAATTATGGCATGAATGCAATGCTTTGACACAAAAAATTGTCAGGCACAATTCAGATAGAGTATAGGGGACATGAAGCAACAACCCTTGTTGGATGTATTCCTGTATTTCACACGTGACTTTTGTGCACAAAAAATACAGGAAAAACTCCAACTTGGGTCATTTATTCCAGTCCCCTGTTCTCCACCCTCATCGCGTTCTGTCTTATTCATGTTTTTTGCATCTGCAGAATGATCAGTTTATGAAAGTTCATATTTGTTGTCAGGTTATGCTTTCAATGCCTCATTTGAAAGATTCTGTAATATTAATGGCGAGTTATTTATCAGGACTGTAGAAGAATAGCACTACTATTGTTAGCTCACCTGACTTTCAGTCAGGGGAGCTATAGTGATCACTCACCGTCTGGCGTACATCGTCCGTGAACATAGTGTTTGCGTCTTCTCCAAAACCACTGAACCGATTTAAGTGAAATTTGAGATAATAGGTTGTTATGACATCGCATTTTGATTTTCTTCAAATCAAGTTGCCTCGCCCCTTGGAAGGGCTACACCCAAAAAGTGTGCTTAAATGTTAAAAAAAAATCTTCTCATGAACCAGCAGTAGCAGAGACTTGATATTTGGTGTGCAGCTTCCTTTTGAGGTGTAGACTCAGATTCGTTCAAGAGAAGTTTGAGGAGCTATATTTGCCATTGTTATGGAAGGGGCAAGAATTTTCGCCCCGCCCAAAATTTCTATTTTCCAAACCGAGAGGCAGATTTGAACCAAATTTAATATGAGGGCTTTGTGGGTCATAAGTACTTAATTTATGCCATGGGAACCGCAGGAGCTAAAAATAGAAAAAATTTAAAACGCCCATATCTCAAAAACTACACATCACTGAAAATTCTTATTTGGTGTGAAGCTTCCTTAGGACCAACAGAATGGAATGGTCCAAAAAAATTGCTATCGGTTTTATCACAGGGTATTTTTTGGGGACTTTGAAAAAGTGCTGAGTCAGCATTTTTTAACACTGAGTAATGGGAAAAACATTCCCCCATACCACTGTTCCAAATGCTTTCATTTTTCACATATAACATCTTTGGAAGATTCATTCACATGTTTGTTAAAATCAAATCCCAGGGTCCATACTTTGTGCTCGCTATGGAAGCCCAAATGTTCAGATTAGTGCAATATGAGGAGTATTCTTGAAAAATCTTTTCCTGGTCCACCAATCAGTTTCTTTTGATATTTGGTATGCAGCATCCGTAGGGGGATGAGATTCAAGTTTGTTCAAGCCAGGTCCCTGGGTTCATATGTCAGCTCCCTGTGGGAGCCCGAATTATAACTTAGTTCAATATGAGGAATATTCTTTAAAAATATTTTTCTTCAGATCCACTCCATCCATCCAGTAGTCAGAATCTTTGGATATTTGGTATACAGCATCCTTACACAGGTGAGATTCAAGTTTGTTCAGGCCAAGTCCCTGGGTTCATATTTGGGCTCCCTGTGGAATCCCGAATTATTACTTAGTTCAATATGAGGAATATTCTTTAAAAATCCTTTTTAGCTCATCTGACTGAAAGTCAGGTTGAGCTATTCTGATCACTTTTTGTCTGTAGTCCATCGTTCGGCTTCCGTCGTATGTCGTGAAGGTGGTGTTTGAGCCTCTTTCTCCTAAACCACTGGCCACATTTTAATTAAATTTCATGTAAGTAGTGGTTATATAGGGGCATTTTGATTTTTATGCATTTTAGGTTTCGGCTCATATTGAGAAGAGGGGTGGGGAAAAAATTGCCAAATTTTTTGAAAATCTTCTTCTAATGAACCACCAGTAGCAGAGACTTGATATGGGGTATACAGAGTCCTTTTGAGGTTTAGAATCAAGTTTGTCAGGCATTATTTGCCTTCATTATGGGAGGGGCAAAAATTTTGGCCACGCCTAAAATTTCTATTTTCAGAACCGTGAGGTCGATTTGAACCAATTTTGATATGAGATGATAATGGGTCATAAGTAGTTGATTGATGCAAAAAAAATTTTTCTCATTGCCCCGTGGGAACCTCAGGAACTAAAAATAGGAAAAACCTTAAAACTGCCATTTCTCCAAAACTACACGCACAGCACAGAAAATTCTTATTTTGTACAAAGCTTACTTTTATCCAGTAGAATAGAATGGTTGAAAAAAATCCCTATTGGTTTGATCACAAGGTACTTTTTTCAGGACTTTGAAAAAGTGATGAGTCGGCTCCTTTTAACACTGAAGGCAATGGGAAAAACATAAAAAAATCTTCTTTTGATCCAGCAGGCAGAATCTTTTGATATTTGGTATGCAACATCGTAGGGTGGATCTGATTCAAGCTTGTTCAAATCGGCCCCCTGGGTTCATATTTGGGCTCAGTATAGGAGCCCGATTTTTAACTTAGTGCATTTCAGGCAAATTTCTTCAAAAATCTTCTACTCCAGATCCAGCAGGCAGAATCATTTGATATTTGGTATGCAACATTGTGGGTGGATCTGATTCAAGTTTGTTCAAATCGGCCCCCTGGATTCATATTTGGGCTCACTATAGAAGCCCGAATTCGAACTTAGTGCATTTCAGGCAAATTTCTTAAAAAATCTTTTTCTCCAGATCCAGCAGGCAGAATCTTTTAATATTTGGTATGCAACATTGTGGGGTGGATCTGATTCAGGTTTGTTCAAATCGGCCTCCTGGGTTTATATTTGGGCTCAGTATAGGAGCTCAAACTTGAACTTAATGCATTTCAGGCAGATTTCTTTGAAAATCTTCTTCTCAAGATTCAGCAGGCAGAATCTTTTGATATTGGGTATGCACCATGCTTAGGGGGGTGAGATTCAAGTTTGTTCAAGCCAAGTCCCTGGGTTCATATTTGGGCTCACTGTGGTAGCCTGAATTATAACTTAGTTCAAAATGAGGAATTTTTTTTAAAAATCTTCTTCAGATCCAGCAGTCGGAATGTTTTGATATATGGTAAGCAGCATCCTTATGGGGGTGAGATTCAAGTTTGTTAAAGCCATGTCCGTAGGTCCATATTTGGACTCACTGTGGGACCTCGAATTGTAACTTAGTTCAAAATGAGGAATTTTCTTTAAAAATCTTCTTCAGATCCAGCAGTCGGAATGTTTTGATATTTGGTGTGCAGCATCCTTTGGGGGTGAGATTCAAGTTTGTTAAAGCCAAGTCCCTGGGTTCATATATGGGCTCCCTGTGGGATCCCAAATTATAACTTAGTTCAATATGAGGAATATTCTTTAAAAAATTTTTTTTTTTAGATCCACTGGTCAGAATCTTTGGATATTTGGTATAAGCTTTTCTTAGGAGGAGCAGATGCAACTTGTTGAAATCAATTCTCTGGATTGATATTTAGGCTACCATGTCAGGTGAGTGCCCTCAGGCCCCCTGGGGCCTCTTGTTTTTTTTAGATCCACTGGTCAGAATCTTTGGATATTTGGTATAAGCTTTTCTTAGGAGGGGCAGATGCAACTTGTTCAAATAAATTCCCTAGGTTGATATTTAGGCTACCATGTCAGGTGCACTCCCTCAGGCCTTCTGGGGCCTCTTGTTAAATATTTTTTATTATTTTGAATTGAGTCGGGATTTCTTTTATATCATTTCATCCCTTGAGTGGAACAAGGCAGCATCTGCAATGCTTGAGCATTGCAGATGGCACCTTGTTCCATTCAAGGGACAATTTTGAAGAAAGGGTGCGTAACCCATTTTGTTGACTTTCTTGCAGTGTGCCTTTGCAGCAAATCCACAAAGGTCCATTCCCACTTTTTATAATGTTCTAGGACTTTTTTGACAAGTGCTTGTTCAGGTGTTGTAAGCAATGCTTTTAATAAAGATATGAGGAAAATTTGTGGCTGTTGGGTAAACTTTTTATACTGATCGGTCAACAGAAAATACAACTTCAGCTTACTGACTGTTCTGATTGGTTATATAATGAATGATGAATAAATCTAATGTAAATTGCACTTGAAAAATGAAGTTGTTTTATATCTAGAGGTCTGATTGGACTTAGCTTGTTACTTTGTCAATGCTGGGACCAGTTGAATTGCAAACAAATGCAGTTTTCAATTTATTTTTTTCTGCATGCATATTATTTAATGCATTGCTGCCTGGAGTGTTTTGAGATCTTGTGGCAATGTATTCTGCACGGAGATACACTGTGATCCTTTTACATTTTCCTGGCACTTAAATTGTAAAGTGGTGCTTGTTTTATTTGAATATTCTGTGTATGATTCAAGGCTCTTATGTGGTGTAAAGGGTTAATCAGAAATATGTGTATCAGAAAACAAGTGAAGGGATATCGTAGATGGTGATCAACAGACAGTTTGTTGTTAAATTTGAGTTAAGCCTTTTACCCAAAACAGTTACTGTTATGTACACTCAGATTTTGTTTTTCCCTTTTTTCTCTCAAATCCTAGCTTTTGACCCTTCTTTGGAAAAAGCAAATTCCAGTGAGGTTGTCACAAGTTTTGTTTTAGGACAAAAGCAGAAAATGTTGAGTATTTTCTTGAATTTCTCATTCAGTTAAGTCATGGCTTCTGTAAAGCAGCCATGACTTGATTTGATCAGAAATTCAACAGAGTTTGACCTCAAGAAATCATAGATAAGAGGTTTACCCCTACTTGCAGGGATATATTTTATTAACAAGATCCAGGATTATACCTTCACTATGAAACAGGGTATATTTTGTCGGGGCAGGAAAATCTGCCACCAACAAGCAAAGAGTTAAAGGGTAGGACAGTTTTCCAGAAATTCCATCACATCACAGCCTCAAAGTTGAATGGCTTAGTTGTAATTTCAAGTCGTCTTGGCTAAAAAACCTCCAGTGGTAGTCTCACTAATATCTGCAGACCTTCCTCATGGGACACCTGTCTGTAGCCATGGAGTTTATCAAAACAACAAATTGGCCCTTTAGTGTTAAAGTAAAAGGTTTAGCCATAACCCAGTAAACATCATACAGATTAGCACCCAAGTGTTTCTGTTCTTTATTTTCGGTTTTCCCCTTTACTGAAAACCAATTGATTTGTTTAAAGCAGAAATGCAAATTAAAAACAAAAATTTTGTTTATCTAAATAAGCAGTAACTTCATATTGAATCCTGAAGGTTGCAAGATGACAGTAAAATATTCAAAAAAAAGTTGAAAATTTTGGTATCATCAAATAGATGGTTTCAATTTATTATTATTTGAAGATTCAAATTTTAAGTATCCAATAAAAAGGTGACAGAATTCCAATAAAAATTAGCTCTTGACAGTAGTTGTGTTGCTGAAAACATGAAACCTCAATCATAATTCTTCAGAAAGAGTTGAGCAAAATCCAGTTTTATTTCCAAATTTCATGCACTGTGTCATATTGATTGGTGCAATGGATTTCAGATTAAAGGGTTGAAGGTTCAATCCTGACATGCATCATAAGTGTTGTATCCTTGGGCAAGATATTTAATTTGAATTACCTAAGTGGGAGCATGGTGATACAGTATGCCATGGCATGTTGTTGGTACATTTGCCTTCAACCAATGGTAACCCTGCTGATGCCTGGTTAGTAAATCGGAGAGTCTAACATTTATTCCCTACTAATCAGGAGTGCGGTGCCTTAGTGGTACGACATTGGACTTCAAACCGAAAGATCTATAGTTCGATCCCCACCAGGGGTAACTGCATTATGTCCTTGGGCAAGGCACTTCATCCCGATTGCCCACTTGCGGGCACTGTGTACTAAAGTGTAGTGCACATCGATGGTGCACTTGTCTACAATCAGTGCTAACCCTGCTTTGCGGAGTTAGGATATCATCAATATATCATCTTTGAAGTGAAATTATTAAGCTGCATGGATTTGCCATTTCACAATTTATGGGTGAGTGCCTCTTAACACTCTCCCAGAAATAATAACAAGCCAAAGACAAGTGAGCAAATTTTGATGACCAAAAATAATACCAGTAAAATAGTTCTAAAATTTTATTTTTCTTCCCCAAGAAATCTGTTTGAATAATCATTGGAGTGAACACAAGTTTGTTCTCCTGAAGAGTTGATCATTATCTGTATTTTCAGAGAATAAGTTTAAAAATGTTGGGTGTTCTTTTTTATAGACATTGTTTTTGCACAGAATGTTTTTTTGTGGTGAGGGTTTAAGCAGATCAGTGTTATCTCAATTATGTTTTTTCTTGTAGTATAGTGTGTTGTGAACTCTTCCATCCCCAACTGGGTTTCGAGGCATTACAATGATTTTCTGTAATTGTAAAATCTCAATAAAAATGTAAGAATGATCAGATGAGCCAATGAGAATTAGATCAGAAAAGTTTAACCCTTTAAAGTCTTGGTAGTTTTCCTGTTTTTGCCACACATGATGAGCTCCGTTCTGTGGCTTTGCAGTGGTTTCTAGTGAAGTCTTAAGAGCCTGTAAAGACAACCAAGACTTGGACTAAAAACCACAGCAAGAAAACTTTCAATTTAACTGGCAAGTTGACACAAATGCTGTGGATTGGATCACCTGTTCTGGAGTAGAAAATCTGTCTAAAATAATAGGGAATCTGGAAACACTCATTACCCTATTTGTTTGTCTTTTAATGTTCCACTCTCAGCAGAAAACAAGAGGAATCCTCTCTAAATAAGTGTGCATGATGGTATTATCAATGCACATCACTGCCCATGGTAGCATTATTGTTGGACTTGAAATAGTACGCTTTAGTTCCAGTAAAAAACCCTTACCTAACACAAAAACCAGACGACTATTGCAGAAATTTTGTTGAATAACTGAGAAGTTTCATTCATTTGCTCCAAACAACACAGATTATGATTCCTCGTATGAATGAGCTCTCGTTCCAATGAGAGGTCGTAAGCTTTGTTTTGTGGCAAAAATTGAAATTGATCACAAGTATTTCATCCCTTGAGTGCAACAATGCAAGATATCCAGTGCTAAAGCATTGCAGATGGTTCCATGTTCCACTCAAGGGACAATTTGTCATGTGATGTACTTATCTAGTAACAGGTCCCCTGTGGCTTTTATTATTCTATAAAACATAAAAATAATTGATTACATTGTTTACATTGAAGTGTACTCCTGTTTCAACTGCTCACTCTGCAGAATTTTATTGGGATGGAAATTATTGTATTATTTGTAACTATTACGTGAGAACTGAGGGATGTTAGAGTTCAGTAACTTGCTTGTGTGGAGAAACCTTAGCTTAACTTGATCCATTAACCCACTAACCAATGCAAAATGTGCACAAAAGTGAAATGATGATTGGAAAGAAAAAAAAATAGTCCAAGGTTGTGAGTTTTACCCTGTGTTTTTCAAAAGTATTGGTTTGTTTTTTAACGCAAAATGAACTGGTTTACAATGGCCTTCAAAGGATATTGCTGGTGAATGGAATGCGTGCAGTGTAAACAAACAAAGATTATTGATTTTATCATTTGGTTATTATCAATGAATAGTCACCATTTTCGCAAAAGAAAATTATATTTTATCCTGGGCTGTTTGGACAATGTTTGCTCTTTAGCATTTCACATGAGCAAATATTCAGAAACTGGTTTTAACCCTTTGAGTCTGAGAGGCCATTTTTCTGGTCCAGGAACATGATGCATCATAACTTTATTAGGTACGATGACTGCTAAGGGAATGTGTGGGATAGACCAATCAATATTTTCAACGTGCAGCCCCAAGGCTGCATGTTGAAAATATTAGATTGGGCCTCCCCCAAATAATGAATAGAATATGGCCTCTTCCAAGTGCTACCTTTGAACTGACATGGAAGATACAATCAGGGTTCAAAAGAGGTAAAATCAATCATTGAACAAGTTATATTTTGGACTTGCACAAGTTTTGACCAGAAACAGTTAAATTGTTTTATTAAATACTCATCCAGACAATTGATCTTTTTGCCATTGTAATAGGACATTGGAAACTGATTATTGTTAATAAACAAATGATAGGTATTGTTGTCTCGATTTTGGATGTCATGGCAGGTAAAAAAAACTGTTGAAAAAAATGTCTGCTCTGGTGGAAAAATTACAACTACATTGTTCATACATTGTTTTTTACTAAAAGAAAAAGAAAAAATTGACTGGGCAATTGCTAAATGAATTTATAATGCCTGTCTATTTTAGTGCATCTCATGTCTGCAACAATTGTTACCTCAGTTTGATTCATATTGTGTTTTTAAATATTTTTTCATTTTATTTTACATTATATTGGAGTGTGCCAACAGGCTGTCTCCAGTAAATTGTGGGATAATGAAATGTGTGTACAGGAACTTAGCTTAGTCAAATAAATACAAAATCTGTAATGCATTAAAGCCCAACCTTGGGCGACCAGCGTATGACAGGAAGTTTTAGCACTGAGCCAGCTCGTTCAGTAATGCTTTCTTCATTTTGACAGCACTTTAATTGAGAAGTGCCTCAACATTTCCCACTTTTATTAGGGGACTCCCAAAAAGCAATCTGCAGATACTTCACTGAATCCCACTTTTGGGCTATAAGCACACCTCAAGAGAAATTCCAGTCATGGTCATCTACCACTTAGCCATTTACCTATATTCAAGGTCAGCAAGAGCTGCCAGAATAACACAGGTCCGTCTTTAAGACTTGTTATTGTACTTTATGATATTCTAATATGTGACACTATTAATGGGCAAGCAGTAGCTTTATTGGTTAGAGCTTTGGACTATTGGCTGATATGTCATTGGTTCTGTGATAATCCTGATATGTGTCATCTGCAATGTCCTTTGGCAAAACACTTAATCCTGATTTCCCACATGGAGGGTGTGGGGAGGGGACAAGGTGGTGTTGTGTACTAAGGCATACTGTATGTCAATGGTGCACTTGTCTTCAACTGCTGCTAACTCTGCCTGTGCCAATTAGTAAGTTTGATAGTCTGATAGTTGCTTGTAACTGATTGTTAATTCTGCCTGCGTACTCTGACTTCCTCCACCTGTAAAATTGTCCCGACACAATATGATTCTGGCTGTTGAAAGTGGCATTCAGGGTTGTAAGGTTTCTGGATTTTTCCAGAATTCCGGTTGTTTGATACTGTTTTTCCACCTTTCTAAGTCTGTGCTCAATGAGAATTTTCTTGTTGTGGAGTTTATGCTCTGAATTTTAACAAACTTACTGCGTCAAGGTTTTCACATTTCTATTTACTGTGATTTTTACAATACATCATGGTGTTTCATTCTTTGCAATTGATTTGGCTGTGAGCTGTCTGCTATTACAGCTAAATCTACTATTGTGCCACAGGTGAAGTCAACATGGTGTGAGCTTGTCTTAGCAAAACACGACCTCCTCTCAGGGCAGTCTGTGCTACCCTGAGCCCAGATGGACCTGTCGTAAGGTGATGTCTTACAGAGTTATAGTTATGCGCGCACCAGATGTGATTATTTGGGTTTTATTTTGGGTGTCTGAATTTGTTACTCAAAATTTATTTTATCACAAATTATTGGAGTGTCCAAAGACACTCTGAAATACTTTTGTAATAAAACAATTTATCTAAAATTATTATTTGCGTTTGACTGAATATGAAACATGAGCAAGAAAAATGTTGGCTTTTGCTGTTGCCATCATGCCTGCAGAAGTCTGTTCACATTTTTTTCTTTAGCACAGGCTACATCCCATAGGTTCTTGTCCGATCATCATGAAATTTCATATGCAGTTTCGTGATCATGTCTAGATGAGAACATCCCCTTTTGGTCGTGATTAGTCAGCCGTGACGGTTGTGTGAAACCTTTAGCACAGTCTACAGGTGGTATTTATGAAGGGATTCCATTGTAACTTGGTAGGATGACTGTGTATAATGTCTAGATGAGAATGTCCTATTTTGGCCGTGATCGATCAGTTGTGACGGTCGCATAGGCACGTGATCTAGATTTGTTAAACACAGTCTACAGTTCATATTTATGAAGCGATTTCTTTTTAACGTGGAAGGATAACTCGGTATGATGTCTAGATGAGACTGTCCTATTTTGGTCAAGATCGGTCAGCTGTTACTGCCACCTGGTCATGTGACCTTGATTCCTTTAGCACTGTCTACAGGTTGCTTTTATGAAGGGATTTCATTACTTGGTAGGACAACTTGGTATGATATCCAGATGAGACTCTCCTATTTTTTTCTTTAGCACAGGCTACATCCCATAGGTTCTTGTCCGATCATCATGAAATTTCATATGCAGTTTCGTGATCATGTCTAGATGAGAACATCCCCTTTTGGTCGTGATTAGTCAGCCGTGACGGTTGTGTGAAACCTTTAGCACAGTCTACAGGTGGTATTTATGAAGGGATTCCATTGTAACTTGGTAGGATGACTGTGTATAATGTCTAGATGAGAATGTCCTATTTTGGCCGTGATCGATCAGTTGTGACGGTCGCATAGGCACGTGATCTAGATTTGTTAAACACAGTCTACAGTTCATATTTATGAAGCGATTTCTTTTTAACGTGGAAGGATAACTCGGTATGATGTCTAGATGAGACTGTCCTATTTTGGTCAAGATCGGTCAGCTGTTACTGCCACCTGGTCATGTGACCTTGATTCCTTTAGCACTGTCTACAGGTTGCTTTTATGAAGGGATTTCATTACTTGGTAGGACAACTTGGTATGATATCCAGATGAGACTCTCCTATTTTTGTCATGATCGGTCAACTGTGACTGCCGGACCATCACGTGACCTAGATTCCTTTCGCAAAGTCTACGAGTTATATTTATGAAGGGATTTCATTGTAACTTGGTAGGATGACTCATTTTGGAATGATTTTACTTTAACTTGGTAACTTTGGTTGACATACACATTAACTGTGAGGGCCACATTAATCCAGGCCTCAATTCTTTAATACAGTCTACACCTCAAATTATTCTTATTGAAAAAATAGCATGTAGGGAACCGAAATTAATATATTCTCAATTATCACAATTCTTGTCTTATTTCATAATCCTTTCATAAACATTGAACATTATCCTTTTCATCAAGCACTACACACATTCATTCTGAAAGCCCAATAGTGGCTTCATGCACTCAACTAGTTAAAAGAAAAAGGTAAATCATTATCTGGAATCTTTCTTTTCTTTCTTCTGGCCCATCAATAAATAACCTATCAATATTTCATGTACTCATTATCTTACAAAATGAGTCATTGTTTGGCAAGGAATGGAGAATGAGTGTGAAGGATTATTGGAATTACATTTTCAAGGTTTCAACACTAATTTGTTGCAGTTGAATTAATAGTTTGACATGTAGTATCTTGACAGCGTTCACATGTCAAAATGTAATTGAGAAAGCTTTTAATTCATCAGATTTTCCTGGGTTGTAATTCTATAGCCCTGTTTTTTTCAAGTGCTAAATTTGTTTAACTCTCTACCTAACAAATCGGCTGCATCAGCCTGCATAATTTACAAATTAGGCAATTAAAAAACTCGATTTTTTTTTAAACATTCAACAAAACCATATCAGGTGACCTCTCATTGGAACGAGCTCATTGAGCTCGTCCCAATGAGGAGTCACATGATATGGTTTTGTTTAAAAAAAATTTCTTAAAGAAACATTTAATTAAAATAATAAATTTTGAAATCCTGTGAATTGGGTAAAGGCAACTCTTTCTGTGTCATGATCATTGACTTCCTGCATGGATATGTCTTCATATATTTTTGTGTTGAATGATGAAATAACGGATATGTTGAATACTGTAGGATTGGGCCTATCAGGTTTTTTCCAACTCTTCATATCCTGACTGCATACCATTAACTCGGCCCTTGTGCTGTCGGCAGTTTTGAGAATTGCCATGGAAATAGAAGAAAGGGGAGCAGTGCTTGTGTAGTGTGGTAGAAACATTGTTTTCTGGTATCATAAGACCTGGATAAGTATGCCTGAGGTGAGAGTCCTCTGAAGTGGGAAGCACAGATACAAATGGTTGGCTGCATTTGGCTTTATTATAGCCCCCCCCCCCCCCCCTCCAAAGGAAGCCCTATAGTAATCACCCTATCCATTGTCCATCCATCCTTTCATCTGTCTGCCTGTCCATCTGTCCATATTCTGTTTCCGCATGAGAACTTGAGTTTTCCTGTGCCAGTTGTTATAAAACTTCTCATCCATTTAGACTATCCAATATCTTTTGGTACTAGATGTGCTCTATACTTTTTCAGGTCATTTGGTCAACTATTGGGATCGCCGTTACTGAAAATACATTTTTGCACAAAATTTGTCTCCAGATGAGAACATGATTTTCCTGGGCAGATTGTAATGAAAATTCACATGCATGTTAGCTATAAGTGTTAGATCTGCTTGGGCCATTTGTTATAAAACTTCATACACATACCACAAATGTGTGTTAGATATGTAGTGAACTTTTTCAGGTTAGATGATCAAATGTTTTGGTCGCTATTATCAAAAATAGATTTTTGCTCAGAATTTCATTTCTGGATGAAAACTTGAGTTGTTGGGAAAGTTAAAATATTGCAGTTGTTCTTATGGAACATAGTTTTCAAGAATGTCTTTCATTTTTGGATGGCAGCTTAATGTCTCCTTGGCGTTGGGTTCCCCTGACCTATGCAACATCCATATGAGGGTATCTTCTGGAGAGTATTCTAGTATTTGTGTTGTGGTCACATTGTAGCCACAGATTCTGAAAGCGCCTCCCTCATCAGAACCCCAGGAGGTGGCAGAGTGCTTGTTTCCTGTTGTAAACATGCTTACTGGTAAGATAGGACCCAAAAACAAATGTATAGGGTGGAAGTCTAAAAAATGGGCAGCGTTGGTATAAGCATTGGATAGCCTTCACTTCATATCTGTGTTGCAGTCATGACATAGCTATAAATGCTAAAAGTGACCTCAAATCACCAATAAATAAATAAATTGCACTCCGCTTACCCTGTTTGCCTATTGGCTTGATATATTTTCTAATCTAGTCTTGGCTACCTGTATGAACCATGTACTGCACTGGTCACTACACATGCAAATGGATAGGTAAACAAAAGTGAAGTTTACTCTTATATTTTCCACCATTGGTGAAGTAAACCTGGAAACTTCTTGAAAACCTCTCTTGCAAACCATTTCAAGAAATGTGGTTAACTCGCACAAGTCTGGAAAATAACACATTTATTGAATATGAGAGAGATTATGAAGACCAGTTGATGTGGCAATTGTTTCTAGTCAAGTAGGCAATGAGCCCACGACTCATGATTAAAAACAACTGCTGAGGTTTGATGACTTTTACTGCTCACTATTGTCAATGTCAGGACATTTTCCCTACACCAGAAGCGAGAACACACAACTCCAGGCTCCCAGGTAATGAAAATTGTATTGTTACAGCAGAGAAAAAATAAGATAGGAATGTTATTACATTCATTCTAATCTTATTTTGACTGGAATTGTACACATAATTCTGGATGATTTCGCCATTGAGTTAGATATTAAAGTTAACAATCACTTCCCCAACCAACAACATTATATTTTGTGTATTATATATCTTCTTATTGTAAGAGTCAGTTTGAGGAAATAAGCAAACATTCTCTAAATGAGTTGCTTTCCTTGATTTTGGAGACTGTTTTATGTTACTGAGTGATAGGAAACCTCAAGCAAAGAAACATTTTCTCTTTGTTTTCCCCAGTTACTCTCAAATTTTACTTGACTGTATATAACGATATCATTTGATGCAAATGCACATTGGTATATATATTTATTAAGGTTTCAGGTGTTATTTTCCACACATTATGGTATGGTCACCAATAAAAGTCTTACTGCTGTTAAATTATGAAAATTTCAAGCTGCAAATTTCTCCCATAATGCAACTACAAGTTTAATGAATTTAGTCTTGTTAAAATAAACACGATTTAATTGCTTAAATTCCTAGTTGCATTATGGGGAAAATTTGCAACTTGAAATTTTAGTGTATGTACATTGACATCGGTGTGCAGAGGGTTAACCTATTGTACCCACTTTGATGAGTAGGTGACACTTGCAATTTTTATTCAACTGAAAATTGTCAGTTTTCACTTGATATCACTGGAATGAGAAGTCACATGATATGATTTTGTGGAAAATTTTGAAAAAATGATATTTAAAATAATATATTTTAATGTCATTTGTGTTGGGTAAAGGGCTAAGGATCGGTATCTGAATTTGGTCAATTTTACAACCTCAGAACATGTGCCGCAGCATGTAGTCTTTGGATAAAATTGCAAGGTCCTTTCCAGGTGCATTGACAGTTGTATCTAGACAAGTCTTGGCTGCCTATATAGGCAGCCAAGACTTGCTTATAAATAACTGTGAAGTCACAGAACATAAACTGTCATTGTGTAGCAAAAACATATTAAAAATCTTCAGGCCTTTTAGGTTTCAGTAATTACTTGGAACATTTTGATCTTAAAATGAACTAAGCTCATTCCAGTGAGGGGTTATTATTTTGTTCGAGAAAACTTATTTTCTTTGTCATCCTCAGTTCATGATAAGTTTAGGAGTTGATTTATTAATGAGAATTCTTAAAAATGCCACTGTGATCTTATCAAAGTTAGACCTGTCAGTTTCATTTGACTCTGCATAAATGAGAAGATATATGATGTACAATAATTATTTTAATGTTTTCATATTTAAGTTTGGAGAAGTAACATTTTTCGTACATGGGTGGAACAAGTATAGCTGTTCAGGGTTTGTTCAAATTGAGCAACTCGTGTGTCTTATTCATTTTGTTTAATATCGTATGTTTAATGGCAGCTGTCATTTATTTTTTTTTAATTTTGTCTTCACCTTGAATTTATGTATTTATCATTGTGTACACAACAGCAAATGCATGATAAATTGGTACTATATTTATACAGTTACAGATCAAAACATTGACACAATATTCTTCCATTAAACAC
Source organism: Pictodentalium vernedei (assembly GCA_031216915.1). Taxonomy (NCBI): domain Eukaryota; kingdom Metazoa; phylum Mollusca; class Scaphopoda; order Dentaliida; family Dentaliidae; genus Pictodentalium; species Pictodentalium vernedei. Next base: position 530,315,685 of record CM062297.1, on the reverse strand, counting down.
TCCTTTTCAAGGGTGGATTAAGAGGAGACTAGTCTCTCACACCTAGATTACAAGAAAAAATAGCTGAAGGAATGCAGCTTTGAAAATGACTGTTGCTATTTATCAAGATTTATGATTTGTTAGTATTACATCATGTACATTACCGGAACAAGAGGTTGTGGGATTACTGCAAGAAGAATTCTCTGAATTTTTTTTCCAGATGGTACCAGCCTTTGACATTGATTCTTGGAAAACTGTCAGTCAGGCTTTCCAGGAAGGTGGTGGCTCAATTATGAGTGCATTAGACTTCAGTTCAAAAGGTTGACAGTTTGATCCTTATCTGGTGATGTTCTTGGGAACGTTACTTAATCCTAATTATCCAGTTGGGAGTATAGTTGTGCCATGTATAAAATCGTACAGCATGTCAATAGTATTTTTGCCTTCAGCCATGCTTAACCTTGCTTGTAAGTTGAAGTGTCTGTCAGTTACTTGCCACTGATCAGTTGTCTCTCAGACTTCTTCCACCTGTAAAATATGTCTGACATGATATGGCCATGACTGTTGAAAGTGACACTAAACCCTAATACATAAATAAACTAACAAACATTCAAGCATTCAAAAAATCAAAATCCATGTTAAGAGAGGAATATTCTTGCAGTTGTCCTGCAACCTCTTTTCACTGGTAGTGTATCGCATACAAATATTTCTTCATTGGAACCCAGGAAAGTGGAACAGTGCAAGGTTACTTCCATGAACAAATTATTTTACTGCTATAATATAACCCAATAACTAGTTCTTGGATCAGAGTCATCTAAAATAAGCAGCATTGGTTTAAATAATTGGCCAGAGTTGACTTTACACTTGTGTTGTGGTCATTCTATAGCCATAGATACTGAAAGTAACTTTTAACGGCAGTAAACATGCTCAAATGCTAATTCATAGCTCTAGCAGTATAAAGTTAGTTTAACTGGGGTTTCTGATAGGAATAAATTAGTGGGCCCGGTAGGAGGAGAAAATCACAGATGGTTCGTGCTGGGCGAAGAAAATTTTAAAACTGAACTCTGCAGGAAGGCCATTTCCTTGCATCAAGACGGCGATTCATGTTTTAGTGTGAACAATTTTGTGAGAATAATTATGTCAGATCTTCAGGGAAACACCCAAAGCTATCGCTGTTTCTTTGCTACAATAGGCATGTGACATCTTACCTAATTGGCAAATGGCGGAAAATAGAAATAGATTCCAAATGACACTCAACAATCTTAAGTTGCAGAATGCTCCTAAAATGTGTCAACTATGTTGGGAGAATGACTGCCTCTTGACTAGAATTTTACGGCATCATGTTGTTTGTTTTTTTGACCGGATTTTATGCTTTATCAGTAAATGATCGCCGGGGAAATGGGTCCAGTTGACGCAACCTCAGCTGTTGTAGTGGAAACCCTGGTTTAACCCTTATGGGTCTAATTCCAACTTTGATAATTTTTAATGTGAAATAACAGGTGCCCCAACACTCATTGTTTTGGTAAACTCAAAATTTCTTGTCAGTTGTTTCTAGGCAAGTCTTGGCTGCCTCTGTAGGAAAACTTTCAAAGTATAGCGAAAATATATAAAAATCTCCAGGCCCATAAGTGTTCCTTTATTTATTTGAAAATTATGTTTTTTTATACAATGCATAAAATAAATGTCAATGAAAAAAAATAAAAATTAATTTTAGATAGAGCAGTGTACAATATAACAAGTATAACGATGGTCAAATTGCTGAGGAAAAGATGGATTCAGCAGAAAGCTTATAGCTTATGTAAATCGTCTCCCTAGTGTCTGTATAAGTTAGCTCATGTAGGTGGTATAGATAAGAAGATAAACCCATATATTGCTGTCTGGTGACCGAGACCCTCACTTTTTAGTCAGATTTTGTTGATTTTAAAATCAGCCATACACTCCGAGACCCAAATCAGGATGCTGCACCCCTACACACACAACTGAACTTGTCTACAGTCATGAGTTATTTAAATTTTTTGGCAAATAAATTAAATGCCATCTCTACACGGCTTAGAAAATCCCAAGTACCACACACAGAACCACTTGCAAGACCAGAGGTTCTACATCCCCATCAAGAACAGCACAAGTATAACAGTATCAACTGACTCTATTCAAGAACAAATTGGGGGAATGGGACTCAGACAACGACATATAAGATTGTTTAACTTAATATGTGAAGGAGAGAATAATAAATAAGGAAATAAAGGAGGAGGAGGAGGAAGAGGAGGCCACCTTGAATACATGATGCATTACCTTTGCATTCTAGAAACTCTTAAGAAAATAGCTGATGTACATTCAGTGAGGAGTCTGGTATATACAGTCTCATCGGTGCTGAGCCCGCAGTTCTCTTCAAAGAATGTTTTTGTCATGTTGAAATCAGAATTTAACCAATGATAATTTTTGGACAGACCTCTTGGAGCTCTGTCAAGCAAGATTATAATTAGTTAAATTATTCATTATTTTGATATAAAAGTTCAGTGAGTTGAATTTTAAAGACATAACCAAGAGCAAGTTGCTGTATCACAATATATTTTGAGAGAAAAAGTGTAAAAGAAAAAATGACACTCCGAGGAAATTGACTATTTTTCAGGATAGTTTTTCCTGAACATCTTCCTTCTCAGTTCTGTTTTGCCTGTTGCCTTCATTTATGAACACTTGCCAGAATAGTGGAGCCACTTAATTGGGTATCTCTTAACTGAATAACCCTGTTAATTGAATATAATTTCCCAACACAAAACCATTTACCATACATCCAGCACAAATTTGATCTGTAAATTGAATATAGTTTATAGAGTAAACTCCTGTAACTGAAAAAAAAATCTTGTAACCTGTCAAGAAATTACCCTGACTTGCCCCAGTTCTCCTTTGTTTGTAGACCTATTTGGCCTCAGTACATCCAGTACAGTTATTTAATCTATTATATCTTGTTTGACAGAGCTCATAGAGCTCTGTCAAACAAGATATAATAGAATGTATGCTAAGTTTATCTCTAGAATACAGGAAAGTGACACAATCTCTGTTAATTGAATACTCCTGTTAATTGAATAATTTTCATTGGCAAAGTGGCTATTCAATTAACAGGGTTCCACTGTAGTGCTTTCTGATTAAATTTTTGAGACCATGGTGATTTGAGGTGGTGGATTTCCACTAGTTCCTGATCAGTTTCAACCCTGGATCCACCCTTGGATCCAGGTTGTTCAATTCGAGTACCTAGGTTAATATTTGGGCTCCATATGGGAACATGAAATTTAACTTAGTACAATATGAGGGAATTTCTTCAAAAATCTTCTTCTTCAGATCCACTCGTCAGAATGCTTCACATTTGGTATACAACATCTCGGGGGGGGGGGGGGGGGGGGGGGGGGGGGGGGGGGGGGGGGGATAGATTCAAGTTTGTTCAAATCGGAACCATAGGTTAATATTTGGGCTCGCTATGGTAACCCAAATTTGAACTTAGTGCAGTTCGAAGAAATTTCTTTACAATTTCTCTTCTTCTGATCCAACAGTCAGGATGCTTTCATATTCGGTACACAACATCTCTAGGGACATCAGATTCAACTGTGTTCAAATCAAAAGCCTGGGTTAATATTTGGGCTCTCTATGGGAGCCGGAATTGGCCATTTTGCTGAAGAATTAAAAATTTTGTATTCAGTACCCTCTAGAGGTGTGTAACTAAGATTAACCCACATAGGTTGTATCAAGGGGCTTCATATGGGAGCTCTACATTTTACTTTATGATCAACTGAAGAAAAGGCATGATGCCCAGATTATTTTTGTCACTCCTGAGGGACTCAAGGATTGATAGTGTAGCCTATAGAGTTGGCTTGCTTAATGTAGACTCATTCTTGGACTCTGTTTAAATTGTGTTCTGTTCAAGATGAGCGCTTCAGGCCCCGTGGGGCCTCTTGTTTTTCATTGTGATTGGATTGCCACATGGTACAACATGATCTGACATTAATTTGAAAATTTGTAATGGACATTGTTTATTTTTTATCTTAGACTTAAGTGAAATCACTTGACTGCTGTATCTTGACTTTACAGCTTGTTACATATTAGAAACAATTTTACGTAAGAGAGACAGACTTACGATAATGATGCCGTCATCTCTGAAGAACAGCCAAGAACATTAGATATTCAGTGTTGTGACGTGGTGATCGTTCACATGTAGTGCAAGTGTAAGCTTCCTAAAATGATGACTCTGTGATAGTTTACATGTATTGCGAGTGTAAGCTTTCTAAAATCTAGGAATTGAATAGTAAAAGCCAGGTCTCAAAAACAGTAATGCAAGTTCACTCAGCATTACATGCTAAAATCACCTTTCAAATTTGTTTTTAATATTTTTCTCCCAAACCTTAATTAGCTCACAGGAGCAAACTCATTCAGAAACTTGAACTTGGGGTGTATAATATAAGCAGTACAATACTGACTTGAATTTTTTTGTGGACATTTGTTGTCTGGTAATGGTTTGGCTCTCTAATGTCAACATTTTGTTTTCCAGGCCATAACTTTTTAACCATTGAATATTTTTGACAAAACTTTTTTACAATATGTATGATCAAAAGATAGTGATGAATTATAATATGGTATGTGCCTCTCAAGGTCAAAATCCCAGTCCCAATGTTAAGGTGGCAGTTTAAAAAACTTTAACATCTCATTGTCATGTTTGTCCAGTCCATGGTATGATTGACAGATCTTATGCTTGGTACAGTTATTGTTCATGACTTGGAAGGTGTGTCACGACTTTTGATCCAAGGTCAAGGTCAGAAACAGCAAAACTTTTGATATTGTTGTACAGCCCTTGTCTGGTCCGTATAATTGAATGTATGTGACCGATCTTGTTCATCCTTCACACAATTATTACCCATAGCTTAATGTTGTGTCATGACCTTGACCCATTGGCTTATCGTTAAGGTCACAAGCTGTAACACTGGATTCTTGTCATGTATTTAGCTTCCCCTAAAAGCGGTGACCCTGGGCAGAGCTGTGTAGACTAAGAGGCCCTTGTTTAGTCATAACGGTCATGTCATCAGTTTTAGCAGCCTATTACTGTCATTAGACCGAGTTATTTTGAACTGATTGACTGTATACACTGGACTGTATGTCCATTGTTGGCCAGAAACCTAGATGTTCCAATCCCTAAACTGAGATGGGGAATCTAAGTTTTTGAGCTCCTCGCTACTCTTCACTCTACCAACTAACGGATTCCAGCAAATGCAATATGTAGAAGTCTCCCCGTGGGAACCCCTGGAAGTGGAGGAGCACTGCTTATTTACTCTGGTAAACAGGTTCTGCTTTATTGGAGAAAAAGGACTCAGAACTAAAGCATGCTGAGGAAATCCTCTAAAGTGGGGCAGCGCAGGTATAAACAATTTGCTAAACTTGATTTCATAGCTATGTTGTAGTCATGATATAACGAAAGCTGCTGAAAGTGTTCTTAAACATCAATAAATAAAAAATAAAAACAAAGAAGTTAGTCCCCTGTCACTCATAAATTGACAGCCTTTAGTTTATAAGCTACCGCTCACCTTGATCTTGCCAGGGAAGTCACTCTCCCAAAATGCTTAGACGAGAGCCCCCATCCACACTCCTTAATGCCTCTTTTAAGGTGGCCTGCTCATTATGAATAAATGTGTGAATAATAATAATAAAATACTAATATGCTGATTTTTGTTACAATTTCAAATGACGCTGCATCGGGGTGATCAACCTTTTTCTGTGTTGTTAGCTCCAAGTACCACAGTACAACAGTGCACAAACTTTATAAGTTTTTCAGCAGGTCAGTTATTTTGACAGCTCGCTATTAACAATCTTTGATATTAAAGAAGGGAAAAGTGTAATCCTGATGAGAATTTTGTTGATCAATCCCCATACACACTGATGTCAAGATACCAGAATGTTATTTATTTATTTATTTATTGGGGTTTAATGACACTTTTAACAGCTAGGGTCACCTGCTGTCAGACAGTTTTATGGATATAGGAAGCCGGAGTATCCAGAGAGAACCACTGAGCAATGTTGAGCAACTGTCAGACTCTCCAGTGCACCAACTCGGCACAAGTAGGGTTAGCATTGGTTGAAGATAAGTGCATTATCAGAGTGCAGTACGTCTTAGTACACACCATGTCCCCAAATGGGCAATCAGGATTAAGTGCCTTGCCCTAGGACACAATGTAGTTACACCTGGCAGGGATAGAACTGTGAACCTTTCAGTTTGAAGTTGAATGCTGCGACCACTGAGCCACCGTGCTCCCTTTGATGTTTGTATGCAGGGACTTAAGGCCCAAGAAACAGTTTCTACATTCAGGAAAATCTTGCCGTTATCCTCTGTCCTCCATCACTGGTTCCTCTGTTACATATTTTGACATCAGCTGTTTTTGTTTCTTCTTGCAGAAAACTTGGATGCTCAAAGCCACATCCAAAGTATAATTGTGATTGCCAATGAAGAAATTTATGTTTTTCACACTATTAATTGCCAAATGAAGTGGAACAGTATAAAAAGAATATTAATTTCATCTCTGTGAATTTCCCATGTGGGATCATGGATAATTTAACCTTTTCACCACTGAATCAGAGTTTGGGAAAATGAAAAACACAATTTAATTTGAAGATGTCCTCTTTTTCAATTAAATTAACTTATGTCCCTGTAAACAATAGCTAGTCCATTGGTGAGTTGATGCAGGCATTTTTTCAAATCTTGTGTTTTCTTGCTGGCACTTACATACATCCACAGCCAGAGATAGTTCTACTGTACTTGTGAGTAGCAATGTGCTTCCCCATGGAAACCTTGGAAATGGAACAGTGGTTGATTACTGGCATGCAGAAGTTCGGTTTTACTGGTTTAATAGGACCAGTCAACCATTGCTTTTTGTTTGGGAGGCAAAAATTGGAAACATAATGAAATTTGTTTGGCATGTTTTGCTCATGGGAACACCGGTAAGTGAAGCAGTACTTGTTTCCTGTGGTAAACAAGCTCTGTTTTACTGGTGAAATAGAACCCTGTCACCAATGCTTGGGATAGAAGCCCTGGCCTCTAAAATGGGCAATATGGGTGTAAACGATGGCTGGGGTTGACTTTATATTCATGTCGCGGTCATGATTAGCCAATATGCAGAAATATGTGACCTTAAACACCAATAAATAAATAAATACAAGAGGCCCCATGGGGCCTGAGGGCACTCACCTGACACGGTAGTCTAAATATCAAACCAGGGACTTGACTTGAATAAGCTACATACGCCCCCTTCCAAGAAAAGCAGGGTGAAAAAAAAAATAATTTTTTTGTCTTAAAATTGACCAAAACGCAGAAAAAAAAAAAAAAATTTTCAGGGGAAATTTTTTTTTTTTTTTTTTTTTTGTCTTAAAATTGAGAGAAATGCATAAAAAACAAACAAACAAAAAATTTCCGGATTTTGGTCCCACCCGGACCCAAAATTTTCAGGGGGAAAAAAAAAAAATTTTTTTGTCTTAAAATTGACCAAAACGCAGAAAAAACAAAAAAAAATTTTTTTTCGGATTTTGGTCCAAAATTTTCCAAGTCCCACCCGGACCCCAAATTTTCAGGGGAAAAAAAAAAAAATTTTTTGGTCTTAAAATTGACAAATGCATAAAAAAAAAAAAAATTTTTTTCGGATTTTGGTCCAAAAATTTTCTAAGTCCCACCCGCACCCCAAATTTTCAGGGTAAAAAAAAAAATTGTTTTTTGTCTTAAAATTGACAGAAATGCATAAAAAACAAAAACAATTTTTTTCGGATTTTGGTCCAAAATTTTCTAAGTCCCACCCGGACCCCAAATTTTCAGGGGAAAAAAAAACAAACATTTTTTTTGTCTTAAAATTGACAGAAATGCATAAAAAACAAAAAAAAAAATTTTCGGATTTTGGTTCAAAATTTTCTAAGTCCCACCCGCACCCCAAATTTTCAGGGTAAAAAAAAAAATTGTTTTTTGTCTTAAAATTGACAGAAATGCATAAAAAACAAAAAAACAAATTTTCGGATTTTGGTCCAAAATTTTATAAGTCCCACCCGCACCCCAAATTTTCAGGGGGAAAAAAAATTTTTTTTTTGTCTTAAAATTGACCGAAACGCATAAAAAACAAAAAATTTTTTTTCGGATTTTGGTCCAAAATTTCAAAGTCCACAACGGGACCCCAAATTTTCAGTCTAAATATGAACCCAGGGATTTGGCTTCAACAAACTTGAATCTCACCCCCCTAAGGATGCTGCATACCAAATATCAAAACATTCTTATTGCTAGATCTGAAGAAGATTTTTCAAAAATACTCCTCATACTGCACTAATTTAAACATTTGGGCTCCCATAGAGAGCCCAAATATCCACCCAGGCAATTCATTTCAATAAACATGTGAAACAATCTTCCAAAGATGTTATATGTGAAATTTTAAAGCTTTTGGAGCAGTGCTTTCAGAGAAAAGTAGTCTTATGTTTTTCCCATTACCCACAGTGTTAAAAAATGCTGACTCAGCACTTTTTCAAAACTCCCCAAAAAGTACCCCATGATAAAACCGATGGCAATTTTTTTTTATCATTCCATTCTGTTGGTCCTAAGGAAGCTTCACAACAAATAAGAATTCTCAGTGCCGTGTAGTTTTGGAGATATGAGCGTTTTCATTTTTTTCTATTTTTAGCTCCTGTGGTTCCCACGGGGCTATGGGGAAAAAAATTTCGGCATAAATTAGGTACTTATGACCCAATAAGCACTCATGTAAAATTTGGTTCAAATGGGCCTCGCGGTTTGGAAAATAGAAATTTGGGGCGGGGCCAAAATTTTTCCCCTTCCTTTAACATCGTCAAATATAGCCCCTCCAACTTCTCTTGAACAAACTTGAGTCTACACCTCAAAAGGAAGCTGCATACCAAATATCAAGTCTCTGCTATTGCTGGTTCTTGAGAAGAAGATTTTTTAAGAATTGGAGCATTTTTGCCCCATCCCTCTGCTCAATGTGAGCCGAAACCTAATTTGACAAAAAATCGGTGTCCGCAGACACAACCCCTTCTCACATGAAATTTCATTAATATGCGGCCAGTGGTTTGGGAGAAAAAGCCCAAACACCACCTTCACGACGGACGACGTACGAAAAGTGATCAGAATAGCTCACCCTGACTTTCAGTCAGGTGAGCTAATAAATAAATAAATAACTATTAATGAAAAAACTTGCTAAACTATGGCTTCCCTGGCAGGTAGAATGGTATCTTTAAAAAAAAAAAACACTTGTGTTACAAATCAACGTTAAATATAATTTGAAACTCTACCAGTTAATGTTGAATGTAGCAGTTGCAGTCCACTAACAATGGGGAATCATTCATTCAGCAAACCTATATGAACTAATTCTCGTTTGTTATTATAATGATGTATTGATTGTATATATGCCAGACTATTCTTCCAGTTGTGATTGAAGGTTAAACAAATGGAGTGTAGTTATTTGCATCTGTTTTTTTTTTTTATTTTGTTTTTGTTTTTAACCCTGTACCAAAGAAGTCAAACAAAGCATATCGCTGCAGAACAAATTGCCTATTAAATTTTGTTTTTCTGTTTTTACACACTTTTTGGTTTGCAAACAACAAGTTGAGTTATAATTGTAACATGTAATCCATATTTTGTATATGACCATGTACATCCACAGAAAATACAGATCAAGTTCATATTTGAGGTTCATCCAATGCTCATGGCTTATGTTTCTAATTGGGTGACAAGGAGGTAGATAAACTTTGAAGGACAATCTGTACTTGACAAGAATTATATTCCTGCTGAATTTTTTTGTTTTTATCTTACTAAATTAATTAAATGTATAAAAAAGTATTTTACCAGCTCTAGTTGGTTATTTACATGTGAGAAAAATATATAATGAAGCAGTCACACACAAGCTCATTATGTCTCTTCTTCTGGCTCACCTTTCCCTTTTATCATTTTACTTCTCCCTAAAATCTGTAGAAGTGACTTCTCCCTTAATTTCTTTCAAGGTAGTCACTACGAAGTGCTCTATTCTGCTTCAGTGCAGTGATCTGTTCTGATGGTAGTCTTGTTCTTACTCTGTCTTTGCAAATCAAATTGTCATGTGACACATCACTGTCCCTTTCCAACAGTGTGTGGTATAGCAACATTTAATTTGTCTGGCATAATCAAATAAAATTCATCAACTTGAAACATTGGTTCTTCAGAAAATTGTCGGCATTGCAATTAAAAGACTTAATATTCTGTGGCTGTGCTTCAGGTTCCGTTAAAAGCAAAAATGTTCCATTCATATGAAATTATTTTGTTACTGTTCATTGCAGAGTGTCCATGGGGTATTCTGCAATAAGTTGTAACAAAGCAAGTACAGTGGAGCCCACTTAATTGGATACCTCTTAACTGAATAACCCTGTTACAGTGACGCATGGGGAAGGCGTGCGATCGCTCTCGCGCACCATCACTCACGCAAAAATTGTTCAAGGTGCACGAATAATCACTCGCCTCTGTTCTTGAGTGTTTTTTATCCATTTGAGTTGCATCAACAGATACATACAATTAATTTTTGATGTTAGGAAATTTTCAATCACAATTTGACGCATTTAAAGTACAATTCCAAACATTTTCCTTTTCGTCGTTATGAACATGACGCACAGTATTTCTCTTATACATCCACACGCTAACAGTAAGAGGGTTATACATTGACAACTCACCCAGACCTTACTCCTGCCAGAAAACGAACACGCATGTTCAGATATAAAAAACGGTGGTCATTCTGAGATGTGAGAAACGTTTTAATACTTCCGTATTTTGTTTTATCAAAAACATGCAGAGTGTTGCCCCGTTTCTTATTGTCATTTATACACGTGACACCTGTCACTCCAATTCACCAGTGACATGAATTAATGTGCCTGATTTGGAATTTTTGCATCCATTTTCCACGATTTTAATAATCTGCCATTTAAAATCCAGAACTAATTTTAGTGGGTTACATACATTTTCACCGTCAAAATTTCCATCCGTGTTCAGTTATATTCATGCATTCGTTTCGAAGGACGCTTGTCAATGGAAATTGCGAAATAAATTTTTGTACATGCCATAATATATAGTTCACTTCAGATTATATAGATCTTACAAGATAAAAGTTCATTTCAGGAATTCTGGTAATACATGTAATAAACAAACACCAGATTTCAAGCTTGCAATTTTATTTTGAACCACAGGCAAACAATAACATTAACTTTACTTAATTTAGAAAAAAATACACTTTGAATGTACAATTCAACAGTATTAAAAAAAAGAAGATAAACATTGAATCAAAATTAAATCACTCTCCTCACATTCTTCACTCTCGCAAACTTTATTTGAGGTGAGCGATTTTCCACTCACCTCCATTTTGCTCCCATTCTTCACTGCAGTATTAATTGAATATAATTTCCCAACACAAAACCATTTACCATACCTTCAGTACCAATTTGACCTCTTAACTGAATATAAGTTATGGAGTAAACTCCTGTTAACAAAATAAAACATCTTGTAACCTGTTGAGAAATTACCCTGACTCTCCCCAGTTTTCCGTTTATAGACCTATTTGGTCTCAGTACATCCAATACAGGCATTTAAACTATTATATATTGTTTGACAGAGCTGGTGGAGCTCTGTCAAACAAAATATAATAGAATAAATGCTAAGTTTATCTCTGGAATACAGGAAAGTGACACAATCCCTGTTAACTGAATACTCATGTTAATTGAATACTCCTGTTAATTGAATAATTTTCATTGACAAAGTGGCAATTCAATTAACAGGGTTCCACTGTACTTACAAATAAAGTTTGACCTATGGAAATAATTTGACATTCTACCAGTTGAAAGGCAGTTACTGACTTTTTATCCATCCTACTACCTTGGATTAGATACTCCCAATCTACAGTTTTTACTACCTGTAGGAAACCTAGCAAGTGTAGCAGTGCTTGTTTACTGCAGTTGACACATTTTACAATCCGGTAACTTGAGGATCTGAAGTTAATACATATGTTGTGATCGTAATATAGCCATTAATGCTGAAAGTAACCTTAAACCCCTGTAACCACAAACATTTTGCCACCACATATGTTATCTGGTTTATGACAAAGTATTCTGTCAGTGGTTTGTAGTCAAGCATTTTCTTCCTTTATAGGAAGCCAAGATTTGATAAGAAACCACTACCAAGTCACAGGATTTGGCTTGTCTTGGGATGACTGAAAAAACAGTAAAACTATCCAGATTGTTAAAGGTTAATATGTTTCAGGTCTCTGAAATGCAAAGACCATCCATGACAGTAGAACATTTTATTATGAAAAAATATATCCCATTGATTTGTGATCTTGTTTTCCAACCCAAACTAATTTTTAGAATGATCAGTAAAGAATTTCTCAACTTCAGTGATTGGAAGTCTTAGGAAATGAACTTTCTCAGTGTGATCCTCTAAATAGAATAACAGCCTCTTTGTCAGTAAAAATATTCAATTAACCCTTTACCTAACAAATTGGCCACAAACTAAGCAGTAGAAAAATTTTTGGAAAAATTCGAAAAAATAATATTTAAAATCATAAATTTTGATACCGGCTGTGTTGGGTAAAGGGTTAACAGGAATATTCAGTAAATTAATATGTGGTAATTTTGCTTCATTTTGGTAACGAAGTGAGTATTTCTCCTATGTCTTGCTTGACAGAGCTAACAGAGGTCTTTGAAACATGATATAACAGATTAAATGCTTATATTGTGAGTACTGAACCCAAAATTGGTTGACCTTGTTAGTGTCCATATATTCCCTGTGGGAACCTGGGAAGTGAAGCAGTGCTTGTTTACTGTGGTAAACAAGCTCTGTATTACTGGTATAATGGGACCCGGTAACCAATGCCTATGGTGGAAGCCTTTAAAATGTGCATCATGAGTATAGACGATTGGCTGGACTTGACTTTATATCCATGTTGTGGTCACAATTAGCCATTGTGCAAAAATATGTGACTTTAAACGCCAATAAATAAATTGATAAATAATGTCCATACGTGTTAAAATGGAAACACCCGAGAACTGAATTGTGATAAACCCTGCTAGGGCATGATATGAGACAACTGAAAACCATATTTTGTTACTCCTTGGATATATATATACCTCAGAGTATCAAAAGTTCAGCTTCCTGTCATGACAATTGTCAAAATGCTTGGTCAAAGAGGCCAAGTGAGTGATTACAGTGTACTGCAGAATTAAGCAAAAAAAAGTTTTCAGATATATTCTTGGCTTTGTCTCGGCTTGTGTTGAGCACCTGACATACAGAAAGGGTGTATTCATCTTTAAAACCATAGCATATTCACATGTGATTATCAGAACATTTATGAAAATTGTAAAGCGTTTTAAGGCCTGTGCTGAACTTACCTGAAGAAATTGGTTATAATGTGCACAACATAATATCATGCTTTGTATTAGTAGAATGTAAGTTTTTCAATAAAACAGTTATAAGATCAAATTACTCTTACATATGCTACCTTTGACCCTTTACCTAACCCGAATAGGAGACGCCACTTACAAGAAAAATATCTTGAATAATAAAAATATTAAATTTTTGCCTCAAGAACATAGCTTTTGACCCCTCATTGGAACAAGCTCGTTGAGCTTGTTCCAATGAGGGGTCAAAAGCTATGTTTTTAAGATAAAAAATTAAAACATAATGAAATTTGGAATTGCGACTTTTGCAAATAATGTTGGTTCATTATAACCATTATGTAAGGCAAAGGGTTACTGGATAAAGGTCATGCAGCTTCATTATGTAAAAGTTTCATTGTCCAATTTAAATAGTCTTGTAATATAGAATTATTTATTACATCAAAAAAAATATATATATTTATTTTAGTTGAAAGCATATTGCTAGCTAAGTACAGCAAATTTTGTTTGAAAAGTATAGATTTTTGTTAAAATATTATTAGTAGCCTAAATTTTTTGTAAAATGTGTAACCGTTGATTCTGTTTTTGTGTAGACATACATACTTTTATAACCATTATTAGTAATGTTGCTTTCATTAACACTTTTTTTTAGTTTTGACACGTCTTATTTAAATGTTTTTTTCTGTTTGGTATTTTGCCACTTGCAAAGTGAAAATCTACCCATAATTACTTGCTGGGCAACAGGGACATAGGTAGCATTTTTTGGGTTGTAGACCATAAAGCGTCTCACCAAAAACTGTGGCACCCTGCGAGGCATTTCATCACTAATTTATGTCAGAAATTTCACGGCCTTGATCTCCATATTAACTGGTAGAGTGCAACATTTTTGTTGACCACAAATTTGCTTTCAACATATGTTGCTCTGTTACATTTGATTGGATAGTGACAACTGAGCAAGGTGTCAACAACAAAATTTGATTCTTGCCCGAGTCAGTCTGAAACCACCATCTGTAGAGTGTAGATGTTATAGTCACAGCCTGGAGTTTTTGGTAACGCCCAAATATGGGCTTCCAGCACTCTACCAGTTAAGTGATGGTGTATCCTCATCTGACATGAAAAATGTTTAAAAAGTGTTTGTCTGAAAGGCACAATATTCCAATAAGACTAAAATCCTAGCCCTCTGATTGGATGAGAGCTCGCTAAGTTTTTTCTATGTTTACGGCTCTAGTGGCATATGTTACTGTATGACGTCACCACGTAATATATTTGAAAAGAGGATAGCAATGTGGGAGGAGATTCAAAGTGCATATTGGCAATAAAATCTTCTTTTTTTTGGCCAGTGATCATTCTATGAATGTATATTCACTACCAACGTATGAGTTCAGGATTTGAACTGAGATGGAGTAATCTCAACCTTTATCTAAGTTATTGTTTTTTTCTGTTGTCTAGTGACATGGTGGCGGTACAGGAGAGGTTTATTTACTAAATTTGTTACTGTTAACGTTGCCTTGTTCATTTCATGCCCACTTGGGGGCACGGTGACGTTGTGTACTAAGGCGTACTGCACGTCAATGGTACACCTGTCTTCAACCAATGCTAACCCTGCTTGTGTGGAGTTGGTATGTTGGGGAGCTGACAGTTGCTCACCGTTGCTCGGTGGTTCTCTCCGGGTACTCCGGCTTCCTCCACCCGTAAAACTGTCACGGTCATGGTTAGCCATTGTGCAGAAATATGTGACCTTAAACACCAATAAATAAATAAATAATAAATAGATGGAAACAGGGACTGAGGTTTATGGCTCAAAGTTTATGATGAACCGAGATGCAGAGCATTGAGGTTGAACATAAACTCAGAGCTGCAAACCTCAGACCATGTTAACGTCAATTCATCGCAAAACTTATAATCTTCTTTCTTTAACCCTTTACCCAACGTAACGGCCAAAACCGGCCAGCACTATTCACAAAAATCACCAATTATTTTTTTCATTTTTTGTCTCAAACACATAGGTTATGTCCCCTATTTGGGCCGAGCTCATTGAGCTTGTTCCAAAGAGTGGTCATAACGTATGTTTTTGAGACAAAAACTGAAACAAATTAGTTATTCAAGAATTTTGTTGGCAAGTGTCGTCTTGCTTTTCATGTAAGGTAAAGGATTAACTTAGAGCAGGCCTTGATCTGGGTCTGGTTCAGTTTCATGTTGATCTTCCAAAAATACAGGCTCAAAAGCTTTTCTGATAAGCTGTATCTATGCCAACTTTTCATGAAGTGCATTGTCAAATCTTTATCAATTTGTGCCAAGTGACTTGCTACAAAATCATGTGACATGTACTGCAGCAAAATACTCTTGTAGTTCTATGATTAGTATATGCAGACTATATTTGAGTGGGAATTATTCCCTCCCTTTCAGTCATAGCTCAAGCCAAGAGGTACAGTAATACTCAAAAATCAAATACTTTTTTGTGAGAGCAGCTTACATAACTAGTTTAGGCAATGATAGAACTAGATATTAGGGATCAGTGGAAAACTTACTCGAATTCCAGAATTGAACATGGTTGCATTACCATACAGACCCGGGAATTATCCCAGGGGGTGCGTGAAGTAAAAAATGGCAAAAGTATATGGGTTGGCTTATTTTTGAGAGGTCAAGTCTGCAGGAAAATTTAGACATAAAGTGACTTGGTAAATCCCATAACAAAGAAGCATTAACCCTTTACATTACGAATCGGCTACCTATGCCCATGTAAGTTACAAATTGAAAAGTCGAAAAAAAGTGAAAAACAATTTAAACAAAACCATATCATACCACCTTTTCATTGGAACAAGCTTGTGGAGCTCGTTCCAATGATTGGTTACATGATATGGTTTTGTTGAAATTATTTGAATCATTTGAAATAGAAATAAACTAACAAATCTGGATATCATATACATTGGGTAAGGGGTTCTTTTTTCGTTGTAGCAACTTCCATGTACCAGCATGGCTGTCATCAGTGGGTCATTACAAAGTCAGGGGCTGGGCTTATTTACAAGCAAAGTACTCCGAAACTTTCTGAAAAGTTGGTAGGTTGGCTTATTTTCGATTGTGGGCTTATACCCGGGTCAGTACAGTATTCACTTGTTGGGTTTATAACCATCTTGTACTATGTCAATTAATTACCCCGACAGTCACAAAATATCCCTTGTTTATGGATCTATTTGGCCTTGGTTTATCCACTAGGGGGATTTAATCTATTATATATTGTTTGACAGACTTCCATGAGCTCTGTCAAACAGTTATAATAGAAAGAATGCTCAGTTTATGTCAAGAAGACAGGAAAGTGACCAAATCCCTGTTAATTGAATACTACTGTTTATTAAAAATAATTTTCACAGCAAAACGGCTATTCAATTAACAGGGTTCCACTGCATTTTAATTTTTTGTCTCCCAAAATATGGCATAATACCCCTCATTGGAAAGAGCTATTTCACCTTGTTCCAATGGGGCCATAAGCCATATTTAGAGGCAAACTGTGACTATTAATTAATAGCACTGATCAGATATGGTCATTACTTGAGGAAGAAGATTAATTTATTGCCTAAAAATACATGTATAAATGTAGAGCAAATTCTGATTTGATTGAATAACAGATTGGGTATACAATTAACATTATTCAACAGTGTACAAATTGTACACTGAATTTGGCAGTATTATGAGGTGAAATGTAAATAATATTTATTCCCTTAGTCTTATTGAAGAAAATAAGATGCTCCAAATAAACACAACCTGCAAAGACAAATGAGCTTGAATTGTGACCTTTGGGTCCTAAATGGATACGGAATAACCTTTTGAAAATTTACTGGGTTTTTAGACGATTTCCTTTATGAAAACATTGATGCAAACCATGAGGGAAGTTATGGCCTCTGAAAATGACTTGTGGCAATATTAGAAAGCTGTAGAACTGTCCTGAGTTCAGAAACTGGCATATAACCTATGAAAAAAGTATGATCTGTGGAAAAATGAAGTTAGTAGTTCTTCAGGTATAATTATTTATATCTCAATTTTACACTTACTGTTAATAAAATTCTATAAATCTGTACTGGCTTCTGGTTTGTGTTTTGCAGTATTTAGTTTATGTTTAATTTGAAGTAATGGCCAAAACCAGTGAGCGCTATTCCCATAAATGATCATTCAAATTTTTGTCTCAAAAACATAGCCTATGATTCCGCATTAGGACAAGCTCATTGTCTTTAACGCTGTACCTAACATGAAAAGCAAACAACACTTGCAAAAAAAAATTCTTGAATAACTAATTTGTTTCATTTTTTGTCTCAAAAACATAGGTTATGACCCCTCATTGGAATGAACTCGTTCCAACGAGGGGTCATAACCTATGTTTTTGAGACAAAAATGAAAAAATAATGAAAATTAATTGCCGATTTTTAGCTGAACTTGACAAAGTCAAGCTGAGCTATTGCCATCACTTGTCGTCCGACGGCGTACGTCAACAATTTCCTTTGGCACACCTCACAGGTGGCATTTATGATCAGATCGCTCTGAAACTTGGTATGCTTGTTTGGGGTGACCTCTAGATGGGACCTATCGATTTTCTTCCATTTCTGTCAAAAAAATGTTGCCATGGCCAACGTTCTTTGAACTTAGTTTAAGTCAGACCTCAATATTACCCTTTGGCACACCCTACAGGGCACATTTATGATTGGATTGCTTTGAAACTTGGCATGCTTTTTTGGGGTGACCTCTAGATAGGAGCTATCGATTTTCTTCCATTTCCGTCTGTCAAAAAATGTTGCCGCTGGCAACAATCTTTGAACTTATTTTAGTCAGGCATCAATATATTCCTTTGGCATGCCCTACAGGGCACATTTATGATCAGATCGGTGTGAAACTTTGTATGCTTGTTTGGGGTTACCTCTAGATGGGAGCTATTGATTTTCTTCGATTTCCATCAAAAAATGTTGCCACTGGCAATGACTTTTGATGAACTTAGTAAAAACTTAGTGCAGTTAAGCATCAATATTATTTCCCTTTGACACTCCCTGCAGGGCACATTTTTGATTGGATCACTTGCAAACTTGGTGTGCTTGTGTGGGGTGACATCTATATGGGAGCCGTCAATTTTCTTCCATTTCTGTCAAAAAATGTTGCCGCTGACCTTTGAATTTAGTTTAGTCAGACCTCAATATTTCCCTTTAACACACCCTTCAGGGCACATTTATGATCGGATCACTTTGAAACTTAGTATGCGTGTTTGGGGTAACCTCTACACCTCTAAAAAATTATTGTCGTTATCACCAGCCTTTGAACTTACTGTATTTATGCATCAACTTATGCCTTTTGCACTCTCTGCAGGGTATATTTATGAATTTCCATAACAAAAAAAACAAAAACCCATTGCCACAAGCAATGACCTTCTACTTAGTGCATTAACATCTTCCTTTGGCATGCCTCAGAGGGCACATTCATTATCAGGTTGTTTTGAAACTTTGTATGCTTATGCAGGGTGACAAAGACAGGAACTATTGATTTTCTTTTCATTTCCATCCAAAACTGTTGCTGTTAGCAACAGTCTTTGAATTTATTGCATTTGTGCATCAACATTCTTTGACATGGCCTGCAGGCCACATTTATCATAGGATTATTTTTGAACTTGGTGTGCTCATTAGGCAAGACCTTTAGATAAGAGCTATTGATTAGCATTCATTTCTGTGAAAAAAGTTGCCATTTACAATAACCTCTGAACATACTGCATTGTGTCTCAGCATTCTTCCTTTAGCCAGTCTTACAGTTTACATTTAAAAATGCATGGATGACGTTGTGCACACACAATGCTGTTATGTTGAAATTTCATCAAATAACATTGGTACCAATGATCTTCAATTTTGCCATTTCATTTATAACTTACCAAGTTCAAGTTTGTCAAGTTGAGCTACATTGTCATTGACACTTTCATTTAGAATAGCGCTGGCTTGTTTTGGCCATTTTTGGGGTGAAGGGTTAAGACAGAAAATGAAATAGTCCGACCGCCAAACGCCATTTTTTCACCAAACCATGTTTTGTTGTATTTAGTTTTTTTCTCAATGGTTTTTACACCCCTCTTACTATTTTTTCTTACTGGACAGCTGATAGCATTGAGCATTTTATTTTAATTGGGCCTTAAAGTGAGGTACTGTTGAAGGGGTCGAAAATTAATGTGGAAATTACAGATCCGAATGATTATTTCATCTTAACTCACCATATAAGCACAAAATGTGATGTAATTGTGTTTCGATATAGTAACTACATCCGCATTGGGTATTTGGTAGAAATTGAATGGATATTACACCGCCATTTATATCTATCAACGCTATTTATATCTAGCAACGCTCTTTATATGTGAACGCGTTTGGGGATTACGTCATATAACTGTTCTTTCTCTTTGATTTCTTAGAGAGAGGACGCATTATTGCAACTGCACAATTGTGTCTCACTACACACCTTATAAACTTACAATTTTGTCTCGCCTTTTATCACTAGCATTTCTATTTCTTCAACTTCACTCGATATAGCATCAGGTTCGAGCGACCTTTGCTTTGAAACGACATAGACTAACTCGGTCATGTCAGATGCTTGTTTTTAGCTTAACTTGACACAGTCAAGATAAGCCATTGCCATCACGCGTGCGGAAGTCTGAGTCTGTCTGTTCACATTTTCCTTTAGCACAGGCTACACCCCGCAGTTCTTGTCGGATCGTCACGAAATTTCATATGCAAGTTTGGGGTCATGTCTGGATGAGAAAGTCCCCTTTTGGTCGCAATCGGGCAACCGGTATGGCTGCCGGACCCCAAAACCCGAAAACCATTAGCACAGTCTACAGGTCGTATTTATGAAGGGATTTCATTGTAACTTGGTAGGATGCCTCCGTATAATGCCTAGATGAGAACGTCCCCTTTTGGGCATGATCTATCAACCACGATGACTGCCCAAGCCCGAAACCCAAAAACTTTTAGCACAGTCAGCAGGTCATGTTTAATGTGGAGGGATTTCATTGTAACTTGGTAGGATGACTCCTTATGATGTCTAGATGAGAATTTCCCCATTTGGGCATGATCTGCCAACCTTGACGACTGCCCGAGCCCAAAACCCGAAAACCTTTAACACAGTCTACAGGTCATTTTTATTGAGGAATTTCATTGTAACTTGGTGGGTTGACTTCATACAATGTCTAGATGAAAAGGGCAACTGTGACGGCTACAGGGGCCCGAAGCCCGAAAACCTTGAGCACAGTCTAGAGGTCATATTTATGAAGGGATTTCATTGTAACTCGGTAGGATGACTCCAAATAATGTCAAGATGAGAACGTCCCATTTTGATCGCGGTCATGCAGCCTCGATGGGTGCCCGAGCCCAAAAACCTTTAGCATAGGCAAAAGGTCATATTTATGAAGGATTTCATTGTAACCTGCCAGGTTGACTCCATATAATGCCTAGGTGATGACATCCCCTTTTGGTCGTGATTGGTCAGTTGTGATGGCTACAAGTGCCCGAAGCCCGAAAACCTTGAGCACAGTCTACAGGTCATATTTATGAAGGGATTTCATTGTAACTACTTAGGATCACTCCAGATGATGCCCAGATGAGATTGTTCCCTATGGTTGCGATCATTCAGCCATGATGACTGCCCAAGCCCAAAGCCCGAAAACCATTATCACATTCTACAGGTCATATTTATGAAGGGATTTCATTGTAACTTGGTAGGTTAACTTCATATAATGTCTAGATGAGAACGTCCCCTTTTGGACATGATTGGGCAACTGTGACGGCTAAAGGTGCCCGAAGCCCGAAAACCTTAAGCACAGTCTACAGGTCATATTTATGAAGGGATTTCATTGTAACTTGGGAGGATCACTCCAAATAATGTCTAGACGAGAACGTCCCATTTTGGTCATGATCATTCAGCCTTGATGGGTGCCCGAGCCCAAAAACCTTTAGCATAGGCAAAAGGTTATATTTATAGAAGGAATTCATTGTAACCTGTTAGGTTGACTCCATATAATGCCAAGATGATGACATCCCCCTTTGGTCGTGATTGGTCAACTGTGATGGCTGCAGGTGCCCGAAGCCCGAAAACCTTGAGCACAGTCCACAGGTCATATTTATGAAGGGATTTTATTGTAACTTCGCAGGATCACTCCAGATGATGCCCAGATGAGATTGTCCCATTTGGTTGCGATCATACAACCATGATGGCTGCCCGAGCCCGAAGCCCGAAAACCTTTAGCACAGTCTACAGGTCATATTTATGAAGGGATTTCATTGTAACTTGGTAGGTTGACTTCATATAATGTCTAGATGAGAACGTCCCCTTTTGGACACGATTGGGCAACTGCGACGGCTTCAGGGGCCCAAAGCCCAAAAACCTTTAGAACAGCCTACAGATCATAATTATGAAGGGATTTCATTGTAGCTTGGTAGGATGACTCCAAATAGTGTCCAGATGAGAACGTCCCCTTTTGGTCACGATCATTCAGCCTTGATGGCTGCTCGAGCCCAAAAATCTTTAGCATGTCTGTAGGTCGTATTTATGGAAGGATTTCATTGTAACTTGTTAGGTTGACTCCATATAATGCCTAGATGATGACATCCCCTTTTGGTCGTGGTTGGTCAACTGTGATGGCTAGAGGTGCCTGAAGCCCGAAAGTCTTGAGCACAGTCTATAGGTCATATTTATGAAGGGATTTCATTGTAACTTCATAGGATCACTCCAGATGATGTCCAGATGAGAATGTCCCCTTTTGGATGCGATCATTCAACCATGATGGCTGCCCAAACCTAAAGCCCGAAAACCTTTAGCACAGTCTTCAGATCATATTTATGAAGGGATTTCATTGTAACTTGGTAGGATGACTTCATGTAATGTCTAGATGAGAACAGCCTCTTTTTGGACACCATTAGGCAACTGTGTTGGCTACAGGGGCCCAAAGCCCGAAAATCTTTAGCACAGTCTACAAGTGACATTTATGAAGGGATTTCATTGTACCTTGGTAGGATGACTCTAAATAATGGTCTAGATGAGAACGTCCCCTTTTCGTCGCGATCATTCAGCCTTGATGGCTGCCCAAACCCAAAACCCCAAAACCTTTAGCATAGTCTATTGGTCATATTTATGGAAGGACTTCATTGTAACCCGTAAGTTTGACTCCATATAATTCCTAGATGATGACATCCCCTTTTGGTCGTGATTGGTCAACTGTGACGGCTTCATTGTAACTTGGTAGGTTGACTTCATATAATGTCTAGATGGGAACGTCCCCTTTGGACGCAATTTGGAAACTGACGGCTACAGGGGCCCGAAGCCCGAAAACCTTTAGCACAGTCTACAGGCCATATTTATGAAGGGATTTTAATGTAACTTGATAGGATGATTCGTTTTGGAATAATTTCACTGTAACTTGGTAACTTTTGTTGATATACGTTAACTGTGAGGGCCACATACATTAACTGTGAGGTCATATTAACCCACCCCTCAGCTCTTTAGTACAGTGTACACCTCATATTATTTTTATCATAAACATAGCATACAGGGAACAGAAATGAACATATTCCCAATTATCACAATTCTGGTCTTATTTCATAATCCTTTCATAAACATTGAACATTATCCTTTTCATCAAACACAACACACAAGCTACAGAGTCATTGACACTTTCATTTCTCAACCACGTTCGGTTGTGCTGAATCGAGGAGCAAAGATCCTCTAACGAACGTGAAAGCAAAGCGAATTGAGAATATACTCAGGTGTAGTAGGATTTATAACGATGACTTACATATAGCTTTGCAACATGGGTACGATGCAGACCCAGATTTGACTCTGAGGTGCCATAAATACTGTGTTGAGAAGTATTTGCACCCGAAGAATTTGAAGCAAGCAAGCATTGCTCATCGCACATCCCTAGATTCTGTTGCTCCGCCCGAAAAACGACCCAAACGTTCACATGACGAATTTACTTTCAGGCGTCATTGCCTATTTTGTGGTGATGACTGCATAGTTGACCGGGATACGAAGAATCCTTCAAGGTGGAGGCCCGCCTACCCGTTTCGCCAAATAGGCACACATACACCGCATATGTCAGTTAGTGATGAAATAATTGGTATTTGTTGTCGTAGGAACGATAAATAGTCCGAAGAAGTAAAGCTTAGAGTGTGTGGTGCTGTTAGCGACTTACATGCTGCCGATGCGCGGTACCATGTTGACTGTAGGTCGAAATTTACGAATCCAAAATCGGTAGAATCAGCTGCAAACAGAAAATTGATCTTTCGTCACCACATAGTCAGGCCATACAATCTGTCATATCTTACATGAAAAATGACACATTCCCCACGTGGAGTTCTGTCGAATTATTTGATCTTTATCTGCAATCTGGTGGGACTTACAATTCCCGTCGATCATTTGTGTCTGATCTAGTCGATAGCTGCGGAGATGACATTTTGGTGTTGTCTTCCCCGGGAATCGCCACCGTTTTGGCACCTTACTTAGGCACGTTAAAGACTCGGATGATGACAATATTGACAGTTCCATAAAGATTCTCAGTAAAGCAATTGGCAAAGAAATCAAAGATATGGATCATGACAAAGATAACTACACCACTGATGTTAACAGCGAGAGCGTATCCTCGTTTGTAAGTGGTACACTTCTCACATTACTAAGTCGTTTAGCTCCACAGTTGGACCACACATTACCTGCTCTGATGATAGGAAACACAGTGACATCAGCGTTGTGTGGAAAATACACACCGCTTCAAATTTCGTTGGCAACGCTGTTAAGAGATTCTAAAGATTTGGTGAAAGCCATGCATGATTTTGGTGTTACATGCTCATATGACGAGCTATTGAGATTCAAAAAATCTGCGGCAGCTCTGGCCGCAAAGAATGCAAATGATACACCGATTTCGGACGCCAACAACGGCCTCGTACAAGTGGTTGTTGACAACTTTGATGCTGAAATTGCTTCTCAAAATGGGAAGCTGAGCACCCATTCATTGGCAATCGTGATGGCTCAAAAGGACAATGATTCCGTTGAGTCTCAGACGATCCCAAGATTGAAAAAGTCAGATATGACAAAACCAACAGAGTACGAATTGGATGCTGTGTGTTTCAATGGACCCAAACGACCCAGCATGCCCGCATCACATGTACGAAACACTGTTCCCCTTCTTTCAACATTGTGTCGCAGTGCAATGTCATTACGCAGAGCGATAGAACTTGACTTCGTATTTTTTTTTTTATTTACCAGAACTGTCAGGAGTTCAATCGGTATAATACCCGCATGACGAGAGACTCTGATCAAGCAACGAACCCCAAAACGAACACAGCATACCTCCCTCTAATAGACATGACACCTGCTGATCCAGATACTATCATGACAGCTATGGAAAAGGCAGAGCAACTATCGTCAGATGCAGGACAGTCGTTCACTATATTTACCGCCGATCAGCAGTTATACAAGATAGCAGTTCAGATGTTATGGTCTTATACAGACAAATTCGCGGCATTTGTTCCTCGATTGGGTGGTTTGCATTTGTTCATGAGTTTCATTGGTTTAGTTGGAACGCCCATGGCCAATACTGGACTTTCAGATATACTTGAGTCAGTATTCGGTGGGGTTGAAAAGATGTTGACTGGGAAAAGGTTTCCAATAAATATGAGAGCCATGCGTTTGTTATCAGAAGAACTTTTGCGAACAGCTTTCGAGAATAATGATTCGCAATGTGCAGAAGATTTATTTGCATTGCTAGAAGAGAACGCGTGCAAAAGTCGCACGACAAAAATGTGGGTTGATGCTTTTTTGAAACCATGCTTCCTCGTGATGTTGTACGTACGAGCGGAGAGAGAAGGTGACTGGCTTTTGCACATCGAAGCTGTGAAAAGCATGCTTCCTTATTTCTTTGCTTCTGGTCATGCAAATTACGCAAGATATGGGCTTTACTATCTGCGGCAGATGCAAAATATGCCACCGGATATTTTATCTCATTTCTTGAAGGGTGAACATGTGATGAGACACATACCTGGTCTTTGGAATGGCATATGGAGCGATATGTATATCGAAACTACCTTCATGCGATATGGCCATGGCAAATCCGGTATAACAGGGATCACATTAAAGCCAGAAACACTAAAAACCTGGGCATTGAGTTTGCATGCATGTGGGAAGTTAGCTACCGGTATATCAAATTTGCGAGAAGATCGAGATAGTGACAAATTACAGATCGCACATAAGGAAGAGGCCAAGTCTAGAATTGCAAGTGATTCTGTCGACCGTATGGGTCTGAGAACTAAACTAGGAATGTGTATCGACCCACTGGATCCAAATGGACACCCCAAGACCATAATTAACATCGCAACTGGTAGGATAGGTCCAATGTCTGTCAATGTCGATAAGATTGTCAGCCTCGGAGTTCAGAAAATGACGGAATTTGAAGAGGCCATCCCGAGTGGATTTTATGAGTCAATTTCGAAACCAGTACAAACTATGGCAATTTTGAAAAAAGTCGTTGAAGTTTGGGGAGGTCAAAATATATGACACTAATCTTATTTATTCCAGAGTTATCGGACATTTATGTAGTTCACGTGAATTGGATATCAAACATATCCTTTCCTTTGAACTGTCACCGCTACCAACCGCCATATTTGATGAATCCGGGGATATGCGCGTGTGCACATCAAAATCAGTATTGAAAAATAAAACAGTTGTTGAGAAACCAAAAAGAATGTCTGGTGTGGATAAGAAATCTGCAATTGTTATCGATGGCTGTGCACTGCTCTAGATACCTCATTGGCCCGTGTCTACCAAAACCAGACCGGCAACTGTTCTAGACTTCATTACAGCGTTCAAAGACAACAAACAGAAGTTGCGATCGAGTGATGTGTATTTGGTATTTGACAGATATGTTGACTACAGCACCAAGTGCGTGACAAGGGCGTACAGAAAGGCCGATAGCTGCCGGGTGTTTCAATTTGTACTCACCTCCCTGCTAACATGTGCTGACCGTAGTGGAGAACAAAAAGCAACTGATCTCCATTATATGTGATCAACTCACCACGGACAAAAGTTTTGCTGAGCAAAACACACGAACTCACAAACTTGTAATTACTGTCCAACATGATGTTCCGGTTGAGGTGGGTTGTGGATCGGTGACAGATAGAGTAGATATGGCAACTAGTCACGAGGAAGCTGACAACATTATCGTTCAACAGGAAATATTGTTTGCTGCAGCTGAATGGAATAACGTTGTGGTTGTTGCTGACGACAGTGACGTCTATTTGTTGTTGCTGCATCACTACCTTGATCAACACTTGAAGGTTGCAATGACTATGGAGTCACCAATCCATGGACGGGTGGTGATAGATATACCTGCCGCAGTTGATACACACAAGAAAATTGTTCCTCAATTGCTCGCTGCTCACGCACTTTCCGGGTGCGATACTGTAGGGGGATACTTTGGTATCGGCAAAGGGCATGTACTGAAGATTCTGCAAACTGGTGGGACACTGGAATCACTTGGTGAGAATAACATGGAGATATCGGATGTTCTAGAACAAGCCACCAAGTTCATAGCATTATGCTATAGATCTCCTAAATCAACATCAATGTCCGATGCTCGTTTGTGCATATGGAGAACATGAATTGGGAATCCGACTGCAACATCTGCTCCTAAATTGTGCAGCCTACCACCCACAACAGAGGCTTTTACTGAGAATGTCAAACGGGCCCACTTGCAAACTTGTATATGGAAGCATGCCCCTCAACCTAACCCCCTGGAGATGGACCCAACTGTATTTGGATTCGAGAAAGACGTGAATACAAAATCTTTGAACCCTGTGACAGTCGCGTCCAACGTCAGGCTAGCACCTGATGAAATACTGAAGATGATTACGTGCACAGGTTCGAGTAAAACGCCATGCAAATATTCAAGGTGTAAGTGTAATGCAGCAAACATGGCGAGTACCTTTTTCTGTGCGTGTAGTGTTTCAATGAACAGACATCGCTGGCTGTAATGCGTAGTGATGAGTCGATCTAAGGAACTACACGGTCATTCAACTTGATATTCACTGCATCGTGTGTGGTCCTTATAAAGTACTTCGCCAATGATATTTGCAAACATCTCTCTTGTTACAATTTCTCGTACATTTCAGTTCCCACCTCTGTTTTGGAGTCTTTAATACTACTGCTGAAAATAGCAAAATGTTTCTAATTTTGGTAGCCATTTTGATTTTTTCTGGAAAATCTGGGGATAAGCTGACCCGCTTTGTGACCAACACAATCAGTTGGAAATGACGTGCTGTACTGAATTATTTAGTAAAGATTTTTGACTTTCAATTTCAATATTTTCAGTGGTATCGGCGGAAACTTGAATTTAGGCCATCTTAGGTTTTGGCGGTTATAAGGAAATTGATCAACCCTGTCAGCTGTCCAGTAAAAGGAATCGCACGAGGAGACCATATAGTTATACGATATAGTGATACAATAATACACCGAGAAAAAAACCAGGTTAAGTGTATTGGCGACTGGACTATGGGCAGATGAGTGTAGACTGTAATTGCTTTGTTACTTTTCCAATTTTGGGGGCAAGTTTTGGACGCCATATTGGGTTTCTCAAACAATTCCTTTGATCATATATAACAAAAGAGCATCACCCCATATGGCTAATTCATATCGGTAATCATGGTTGGACATTTCAAAATAATAGCGCCTAATAGCCGCCTATATTTGTAAGAAATGATGATTTTTTGCTATATTTGCGGCCATTTTGGACGCCATCTTGGGTTTTGAGAGAATATATTTCATACGGCACATGAGAGTAACAGTAGGTTCATGAAAATGTGCCGATACGTGTATATACCTTTCACTGTTTATACATATAATATCGGTTAATTCCGACGGACATAACATATCGCAACTTTTTTTCGGATTGACTAGGTTATACCGGCGTTTATAAATAACGTGATACAGTGAGCAACAATCCACTTCTGGTGGATATTAGAGTACCAGTGTGTGCAGAAATGGCCCCTCTGGTAAACAGAATTATATAAGCATGCATATTTGTCAACATCTTAGCAACAATATGAAGGATACGTGGTGAAATCTCAAAAAAACGAGAAAAGTGTGACACATTGGCGGCCATTTTGGCCGCCATATTGGATTTTGGTAATCTTATTTTGGCCAATAAGTAACAATTATATATGTGTACGATGAATCAAGAAGAAAAATCTTCAAAATTCCATGTTATCTTACCACAAATTCCGATCCAAGTTATATGGTGATATTGTATTTTTTCATAGCGGCCACCTTGGCGGCCATCTTGGATTTTGTCGAACAAAAAAATTGCTCAACACTGTCAGCTGTCCAGTAAGAAAAATCTCATCAAGGAGACCCTATAGAATAATAATCCGCCGAGAAAAAAAAATTAATACAACAAAACCAGGTTCAGTGCCTCGGCGGCCGAACTGAAACACTTGAAGTTATTCAAGATATAATTTGCAAGTATCAACTGTTATTTGTGTTGGGCAAAGGGTTTACTTCAGAGATGTGCAATATACCAAAAAACGAACCTACCAATCACTGAACACCAAAACCATTTGTATTTTAAAATTTTCCTACATTTGCTATTTGTAAGACCATGTTGAGGCTTGGTAGCAGCTAAAGTGTTCATTTGCATAAAAGAAGTGACTGATTTTCTTTTCAGTTTTGTTAACCCGTGAAGGCTTGGGCAATTGTTCTGAATTCCCACTAGACTACAACCTGTACACATCCAGTGGCTCAGCAGTGATTTCTAGTTAACTCTTGGCTGCCTTAACAGGCAACCAAGACTTCACCAGAATTCCCTGCTCGGGTGATTTTCTCTATTGTAAGCAGGACTTTCTAATGGCAGCATGTTAAGGGCACATGCACTGAGATAGCAAAAGCCTGGACCTTTAAAGGTTAAGGTGTGTTTGGAACAAGTCATAAAATTACTACAGATATGATTTGTTTTGGCAAAAGAATGCCAATGTTGAGCTCAATGGCAGTGGCATTTGCAGCGCTCTGGTAGAATGATACAAGAACTTATTCTGCTCTGGTAGAATGATACAAGAACTTATTCTGTATTTTCCTGGCGTGAATTCCCCTTTGGTACCATAAGAAAATATCAGTCAAGTCAGGTACTGAACAGATACCGCAAGATATCCCCTTAAAAATACCGAAACCAATACCGAACTTCAAATTCCAATACCGCCCATCTCTAGTATACTGTTTACCTACCAGGACCAGATGAAACTTGCCAAAAAAAAATTCTTGAATAACTAAATTTTCGGTCTCAAAACAAAGCTTGTGATCCTGTCATTGGAAAAAGTTTGGCTAGCTTTTACCAATGAGGGGCCATAGGCTTTGTTTTAGAGACAAATTGAAAATAAAATTGAAAGGGCGATTTTTGTTTATAGGGCTGGCTGGATATCGCCATTACATTAGGTAAGGGGTTGAATGACCATCCTGGTTTAATAGTGACCAGCAGTAAAGGTGTGTACTTTTACTGATTCAGGGTTAAACTGGTTCTTTTGTGATATAAAATGAGAACATTAGCGTTTCATTATTGGAGGGTGGGGAGCCATGGGAGTTCTCATGATTTGTCAGCGCATTCGTGTGGAAAGACACAATCTCTTTTATCATAACATTATTTATTCGAGGCTCCTTACCAAGGAAAGATGCTGGCAAGGATCTTGGAGATTAATGAATTCAAGAGGACTGACTCTGAAGAATTTGTTCCCTGTATTCTGAAATTTTTCTATGCCACAACATGTGTGGTTTATTTTTAGCTCACCTGACTGAAGTCAGGGTGGGTAAGCTATTGCCATCACTTGTCATCTATTAATTTTACATATCAGTTTTTTCTTCAAAAACCACTGGACCACACCCAACTAAAATTCGCATATATTATCTTTGGGGGAAGCCTTCCAGTCTGTTCAATAGAAATATCCAAGTCCAGAGGGCTTGGAGCAGCAGGTGAAAAAACGGAAATTCTTAAAAAATGTTTGCATAAACCAAAAGTCATAGTGCTTTGAAATTTGGTATGCAGCATCCTGAAATGCTCAAGGTTCAAGTTTGTTCAAAGAATATTTCTTGGGCAATATTTGGGATTGTGCTGGGAGGGTAAATATTTTTAGTCCTGCCCAAAATTTTTGTTTTGCAAACTTGTTGTCCACTTTAGACCAAATTTAATATGCAGTAGTATTTGGGGGACATGTACTTGATTTATGCCTCCTCCACCCACCCCCTCCCCTCTCCAATTTGTTCAGCTCATCTTCACAAAGTCAAGCTGAGCTAATCTCATCGCTCTCCGTCCGTCCGTTCGTCCATCAACACCATGTTTTGGTCTTCTCCTCCATAACCACTGGGCCAATTCTAGAGAAAGTTTGTGTGAGTGATGGTCCCAAAGGGGCATTGCAGTTTTGTTCAACTCAACATGCCCAGCTCCAAAGGGAGGGGGTGGGCGAAAATGCTCCAAAATATTTTTAAAATCTTCTTCTCATGAACCAGTGGGTATAATGACTTGATATTTGTTGTGGAGCTTCCTTTTGAGGTGTAGAATCAAGTTTGTTCAAACGAAGTTTGTGAAGCAATATTTGGCTTTGTAATGGTAGGGGTAAGGTTTTTGGCCCCGCCCAAATTTCTATTTTCTGAACCGATGGTCCGATTTGAACCACATTTGATATGTGGCATTATTGGGTCATAAGTACTTGACTCGTGCAAAAAAAGAATCCTACATCCTCATGGGAACCCCAGGAGCTAAAATAGAAATATTTTCAAACGCCTATTTTCCAAAACCACGCAGAACAGAGAGCTGTTATTTGGCATGAAGCATCCTTAGGACCAGTTGGAATGAATGGTAAAAAATGGCCATTGGTTATGTTAGGGTGTTCTGTAGAGGGCATCGAAAAAAATGCTGAGTCAGCATATTTGCAAAAATTTTTGAAAATCTTTTCTCCAGAACCAATCATCAGAATCTTTTGATATTCGGTATACAGCTGTCATAGGGGGGTCAGATACAAGTTTGTTAAAATAAAGCCCATTGGTTCATATTTGGGCTCAATACAGGAACCTGAATTTTTTAACTTAGGGAAATATGGGGAATATTCTTTAAAAATTTTCTTCTTCAGAACCACCAGTCAGAATCTTTTAATGTTTGGTGTACATCATTGCTATGAAGGTCAGATTCAAGAGTGTTCAACCCAAGTTCCTAGGTTAATATTTGGGTTTCGTATGGAGCCCAAATTTTAACTTTGTTTAATATGGGGGGTAATTTTTATGCCCCCCCCCCCCCCCTGATTTAAGTCGGGTGGCATAGTGATTGAAGTGTCCGTGTCCGAGCCAATAACACGAAAACTGTTAGGGCCACAGTCATCAAACTTTACACAATTATATAGGGCCATGGGAGGATGTGTCACACACCATAGCCAGGTTCGTACCTTCAAAGTCAAGGTTACATTTCAAGGTCACACTAAAAATCGGTCAATATTCGTGTCTCAGCCATAACTCAGAAACGAATCATAGTACAGCTGTTAAACTTTTTACAAATGTTTAGGACAGTCAGAAGGTGTGTCGCGTGTAATAGTTTCCGCCGCATCTGCAATGTGAAGGTCA
Source organism: Pictodentalium vernedei (assembly GCA_031216915.1). Taxonomy (NCBI): domain Eukaryota; kingdom Metazoa; phylum Mollusca; class Scaphopoda; order Dentaliida; family Dentaliidae; genus Pictodentalium; species Pictodentalium vernedei. The sequence continues at coordinate 530,283,642 of CM062297.1, read as the reverse complement.
CAACTGACCTTCATATGTTCAGGGTCACAATGAAGGTCAGTTGTGACCTTCACATTGCAGATGCGGCGGAAACTATTATATGGGGGGTAATTTTTATGCCCCCCCCCCCCCCCCCCCTGATTTAAGTCGGGTGGCATAGTGATTGAAGTGTCCGTCTCAAGCATAACTCCAAAACTATTAGGGCTACAGTCATCAAACTTCACACAATTATAAAGGACCATGGGAGGAGGTGTCACACACCATAGACGGGTTCATACCTTGAAGGTCACACTAAAAATCGGTCAATATTCGAGTCTCAGCTATAACTCAGAAACGAATCATAGTACAATTGTTAAACTTTTTACAAATGTTAAGGACAGTCAGAAGGTGTGTCGCGTGTAATAGTTTCGCCGCATTTGCAAGGTGAAGGTCACAGGGGGGGGGGGGAGGGCATGTGTTACCTTAGTAACATTCTTTTTGTTAAAAATCTTCTTCAGATCCACCAGTCAGAATGCTTTCATATTTGGTATGCAACATCTTCTCTAGGGGAGTCAGATTAAAGTTTGTTCAAATCGGACCCCTAGGTATATATTTGGGCTCACTATGGTAGCCCAAATTTTAACTTAGTGCAATATGATGAAATTTCTTTAAAAATCTTCTGATCCACCAGTCAGAATGCTTTCATATTTGGTATACAACATCTCTAGGGGATCCGATTCAAGTTTGTTCAATTTGAGTGCCTGGGTTAATATTTGGGCACCATATGGGAACCTGAAATTTAACTTCGTACAATATGATTTCTTCAAAAATCATCTTCTTCAGATCCACTCGTCAGAATGCTTTCATATTTGGTATACAACATCTCTAGGGGGTGGGTGGGGAGGGGGGGGGGGGGCAGATTCAAGTTTGTTCAAATCGGATTCGTAGGTTAATATTTGGGCTCGCTGTGGTAGTCCAAATTTTACCTTAGTGCAATATGAAGAAATTTATTTCAAATTTCTCTTCTTCAGATCTAACAGTGAGAATGCTTTCATATTTGGTACACAACATCTCTAGGGAAGTCAGATTCAACTTTGTTCAAATCAAGAGCCTGGGTATATTTGGGCTGAAGCTGTAGCTGAAGAATTAGAAATTTTGTATTCAGTATCCTCTAGAGGTGTGTAACTAAGATTAATCCACATAGGTTGTATCAAGGGGCTTCATGGGGGAGCTCTACATTTTACATTATGATCAACTGAAGAAAAGGCATGATGCCCAGATTATTTTTGTCACTCCTGAGGGACTCCAGGATCGACAGTGAATCCTATGGAGATGGTTTGCTTAATGTGGACTTATTCTTGGACTCTGTTTATATTGTGTTCTGTTCAAGATGAGCGCTTCAGGCCCCGTAGGGCTTCTTGTTTTATCCCCTGCCAACGAAGTGGTCAGGAATTTTCGATGCGATGATTTTTGTTTGGTTACAGACCTTGGAAGTAGCACAATTTCCATCACAAAGGCTTGTCTGCTTAACTCCTACATTTTTAGCTGAACTTTGACGTAGTCAAATTTGAGGTTTTGTCATGGCCCGTCGTCCATCTGTCCATCAACAATTCAATGCGGCCCAGGCTAGGGGCTGCATTTATGAACCGATCTTCACGAAACTTCTTGGGTACCTTTGTTATCATCGTGGGACGAGAACGAGTGTTTTTGGGTGCGGTCCGAAATTCAAGATGGCCACCAGCAGCCATTTTGTACTTTAGTTAGTGCAATCAGTTTTTTGTACAGAACTTCTGTATGAAAGTTCTGATTTGAATAAATTTTTGTATGAATGTTTAGTAACATGGAATATATCACATATAATACAGGTTTTTTTCTCGTGCAGAAATTATGCAAATTAGATGAACTTTGATTTATTCAGTGCTACTTATGAACCGATCTTTAAGAAACTTCTTGGGTACCTTTGTTATCACCTTGGGACAAGAACAAGTGTTTTTGGGTGGGGGTCTGAAATTCAAGATGGCTGCCGGCCACCATTTTGTACCGCAATTAGGTACAATCAGGTTTTTTTTGTACAGAACTTCTATATGAAGGTTCTGATTTGAATAAATTTTAGAATGTTTAGTAACATGGAATACATCACATATAATACAGTTCTTTTTCTCGTGCAGAAATTATGCAAATTAGATGAACTTTGATTTATTCAGTGCTACTTCTACACAGTGATGTCAATACGACTCAGGCTAGAGGCTGTATTTATGAACAGATTTTCTCGAAACCTCTTGGGTACCTTTGTTATCACCATGGGAAATATTTTCAAACGCCTATTTTGGGCTCAATACAGGAACCTCAATTTTTTAACTTACAGAACATGGGACGAGAACGATTGTTTTTGGGTGCAATCCAAAATTTCAAGATGGTCAGTGGTGGCTAATTAGACAAACTTTGATTTATTCAGTGCTACTTATACACAGTAAGTTCACATTTCAATACGGCTCTGGCTAGAGGCATCTACCTTTACAATACTTTACCTGCACATTTGTTACAGGCTACGGTCAGTATTTATGTATAGACCTTTACAATACTTTACATGTACTTTTGTTATCAGGTCATTACCTGGATGTGTGTCATTGCTGCGTCACATACTATACATGCGCTTGTCTTCCACAAGTTGAGCTACAGTGTCGACACTTTCATTTATTGGATTTTCTGAAACTTGAAGTCTCAGTATCAAGTGTAGATGTGCATGTGGTCTGAAATTTTTGATGCGACAAATTTTGCGTGGTTGTGGCCCATGGAGATATAAAATTTTCCATCACTTTCAAAGGCTTGTCCGTTTAACTCCTGCATTTTTTGTTGGATTTTTACAAAACTTGGTCTGAAGTATGAGTATGGTGTGTACATGTGCATATGGAAAGGAAGTTTTGATTCGAATAATTTTTCCCCAAGTTATAGCTCTTGTCAACTTTGAATTTACCAAAATTTTCGGTTTTTGGAAGATATCTTCAGTTAAGAAATTAAATGATTTATGCCCTGCCGACGAAGTCTGGAATGGGATATTGAAATGGTGTTTGTCCGTCCGCCACAAACTTTGTCCGCTTAACTCCGCCTAAGTTTTCAATGGATTTTTACGAAACTTGGTCTGAAGTACCATCAGTGTCAAGTGCAGATGTGCATGTGGTCAAAAATTTTCGATGCTACAAATTTTGCGTAGTCACGACCCTTGGAAATAGCAAAATTTCCATCACATAGGCTTGTCCGCTTAACACATCCAGCATTTGTCATTAGATTATTACAAAACGTGGTGTGCAGTATGAGTATGATATGTAAATGTGCATATGGAAAGGAAATTTTTATTCAAATAATTTTACCAGAGTTATAGCCCCTGTCGACTTTGAATTTACCAATATTACAGGTTTTTGGAAGATATCTTCAGTTGCGATTAAAGAAAATTTGAAGATATTTGGTCAGTGACATTATTGGGTATGAATACATGTCCACTTCGATAATGATAGGACTCCTATCATAACACAAAAGTCAGTGGGGGATATGGATGCTGTTAGACTGTCTTGTTGTAAATTTTCATGCCCCTGTGGGAACCCCATGAGCTGAAAATAGAAAAGAAATAAAATGCTCTTATTTCCCAAACTGCAAGCAGCAAAGAATTGTTATATGGTGTACAGTACCCTTAGAAGCAGCAGATTCAAGTGGGCCCCAAAAATCTCAATTGTTTGCATTATGGGGTGTCATGGTGGGGGAAGGGTTAATGGAAATTCCTGAGTCTGCATTTTTCAAAAATAAAAAAAAAATTCATGATTTTGTTTATATTTGGTAAACAACATTCTCAGGGGCATCTGATTCAACTTTGGGCAAAGCAAGTCACTGGGTTCTTATTTGGGCTCCCTGTGGTAGCCTGAAATTCAACACGGCAATATTAAGAAAATTCGCAAAAAAAATCTTCTTCAGATCCACCAACCACAATCTTTTGATATTTGATATACAGCATCCTTGGATGGTGCAAATTCAAGTTTGTCCAATTTTAGTCTGTTCAAATTTGGGTTTCTTATAGGAATCCAAATTTTAACTTGATACAATATGATTACTTTTAAAAATCTTCTTCAGATCCACCAGTCAGAGAATTTTCTCATCTTTGGTATACTGCATCCTTGTGGAAGTCAGATTTACATTTCTTCAAATCAGATCTCTGTGCTCATATTTAGTTTCGAAATGGGACCCTGAATTTTAACTTGGTGAGACATGAGGAATGTTTTTTAAAAATCATCTTCAGGGCCACCTGAAATGTTTTCATATTTGGTACACAGCATCCTTTTGAGCTCGGATTTTAGTTCTTTCAAATCATGTCTGTAGGGAACCAAAATCTCAACTTCGAGTAATATGAGGAATATCTTTTAAAAATCTTCTTCAGATATACAATTCAGAATCTCTTGATATTTGGTATATACATCATCTTGGTCAGATTCTAATTTGTTCCAAGCAAGTCTGTGGGTTCATATTTTGGTTACTTGTGGGAACCCGAATTTTAACTTTGTGCTATATGTGAAAAAATTATTTCAGACCCACCAGATAGTTTGGGTGAATTGATTGCAACCAAATTTGATATACATCTTACTTCTTTTGTGCACAAAGCTATAACTTCATACTGTGGTTGCATTTGAGATGTCGATCGTTGGGATTGCATTTGGGGTCAATAGGTCAAAGGTCAAGGTCACTTACTATAAATAGATTTTTTAGTTTCCCTGCAATAACCAGTTATCTTTCATGTACGAAGCTATAACTTCATATTGTGGTTGCATTCGGGATGTCGATTGTTGGGATTGCATTTGGGGTCAAAGTCAATGTTACTATAAATAGATTTTTGGTTTGCATGCAGTAACTTTTCTTTTGTGTAGGAGTCAATAACTTCATTGTCTCCCGAAAAAACTACAGTATTGAGTGATGTCCGTCCATCCGAGATGTCCCGTCCATACGACCAAAACACTTTGGCGTCCAAATTTTAATATGAATTTGGGCAAATTGATCGTAACCAAATTTGGTATACGGCTTAATTGGGAGGTATTGCTGGTTAAGTTTGAAAATGGACATGGTCCATTTATTTTCACCAAACTTATGGTCCTTTTTTGACTTGGGAAACATGTTTTTGTATTGTCAGAATTTTAACTTTAGTTTGGTGAATTGATTGCAATCAAATTTGATATACATCTCACTAGAAAAGAAATACATCACCTTCAGATGGCTGAATGGCAACGGGGTATTTCTCATGAGCCCTTGCTCACTTTGTTTTTATTCAGTATGAGGAATGTTCTTTAAAAATCTGAAGATCTACCATTCAGAATCTTTTGATATTTGATACACAACATCGTTCAAGTTTGTTCAGTTAAGTCCCTGGATTTTTATGGGAACATTAATTTTAACTTGGTGCAATATGAAGAATATTCTTTAAAAATCTTCTTCAAATCCACTTGTTGGAACCTTTTCATATTTAGCATACAGCATCCATATAGGGGAAAGGGAGGGATGGCAAATTCAAGTCCATGGATAGGTTCATATTTGGGATCCCTATGCGATGAACAGAGTTTCTGTAGTATGTTATTATGGCCTATCCATATCCTCTTGGGCATGGCTGCACGACTGCCAGTGTATTTAACTGTTTTGGAGTTGATGTGTGCATGAGTTTAGTGTGATTTTTCGACGCGGCAGAGACAAGCCACAAGCTGCACCCAGGAGCCATGCCAATATGTTCTGGGGGTGGGAGCAGTGAACAGAGTTTATGCACCTTATCGCTATTGCAAATCCATATATCCACTCCGGCTTGGCTACATGTGTGTTTGTAGCTGTACTGGAGTTGATATTGTTGGAGAGTATGCGAATGTGACAATTTTGCAGGGTGATGCTCATAACAATATTTTAAAGCATTAAATCCACACGTGGTGCTCTACTGCTGTACAATTCAGACTTACGCGTTGTGTCCTTGGGCAAGGCACTTAACCCCGATCCACTTAACCAATCTAACCTTGCCTGTGCTGCAGTGCAGAGTTACGATGTTGGGGAGCTGGCAGCTGCTTGTCGTTACTCGGTGGTTCTCTCCGGCTTCCTCCACCCATAAAACTGTCAACGACACGATATGACCCTGGCTGTTAAAGTGTCGTTAAACCTTAATAAATAAATAATTGCTGTACAAAATTGCAAAATGCCTTATGGAAACAGTACATTTTAACCCTTTACCTAACCTGAAAAACAGACGACACTCGTAAACAAAATTCTTGAATAACTAATTTTTTTCATTTTTTGTCGCAAAAACATCGGTTATGGCCCCTCATTGGAACGAGCTCCTTCCAAAGAGGGGTCATAACCTATGTTTTTGAGACAAAAAATGAAAATATAATGAAAATTGACGATTTTTGAGAATACCGCTGGCCGGTTTTTTCCGTTACGTTGGGTAAAGGGTTAATACCAGACTTGACTGATTCTGGGGAATCCATTTCTTTTAGACAGTTTGGAAGATAATTATAGAGCTTTAGCCTGGCAAAAGAAATGGCCCATCACCAGCAAAACTCAGATGAGGGTTGAACCAGATTAAATTATGTGACCGAAGAGACCTCTGTGGCTTGCGACTGATTTATCTGTTGATGTTTGCGGCCAAAAAGTTGTGCATAATGGCTAATCTTAAATAGAGTTCAGCCAGTCTTTCATATCCATGTTGCCCATTTTAGAGGACTTCCACCTCGGGCATTGATTACCAGGTCCAATTTAACCAGTAAAAAGAGAGCTTCTTTAGCACAGTAAACAAGCACAACTTCACTTTCCAGGGTTCCCAAGGGGTAGTATTAGGACTGGGGGTGGTGCAGATCTTTTGATGCATTTAAAGATAAGAAAAAGTTTGAATGGAATTCTCTGTTGAATCCAGGTGTGTAAGTTGCAGCAAGTCAAAATGCCAGAATATTCATAACAGGTCATCACGAAACAGGTCAGGTCAAAAAGCCAAAATAATCACACTTGATGCGATCATAACTAGTCTCTGTAAGACTTGGCCTCACCCATCTGGGCTCGTTCGAGTCGGATCGGCCTGAGGTGAGGTAAAGTCTTGCAAAGACTAGCACACAACCTGTTGGCTTCACCTGTGGCACAACAGCTGATTTAGCAGAGATGGACAGTTCACGGTCAATTCAATAGCCAAGAAGGAACATATAATGACTTAAATAATTTAAGGTGAGAGTTCTATAAATTGCTTTTTCTACAGAGGAGATAACAGCTTATAAAGTGGGAGAAAATTATCTTCGTGGCAATTGGGCAATATTATAGAATTATGAAGCGGATAATGTTGCCTAATGGTATACTTTCTCTGGTCTGTACTGGATGTTTGAAAGTAATTTTGCAGTCCATTCATATCAGTTCCTGATTTTTAGCATGCTCGACTCCAACTGTTTCTCCAAAGGAACCTGTCATTTAAAATATAACATTTTATGTGTAAGAGGCAACAATTAATTCATATGATATTGCAGTGGAAGAAACCCAGAGTCTCAAGTGAGCCTAAAACGCTAAGTTGTCTTCAAGGAATGAGGCTGTTGAGGGATCAGAAAGACTGAGGCAAAATGGAAGTGTCACCTTGTGCATACTGCAATGACTGTCCCCAAAAAGGCTCTGAAAAATGTCTGTTTTTCAACCCACACACAAGACAAAAGGGCTTTCCCCTAAAAAGACCACATTGGTTGATTAAATTTTGGGGTGAAATTCAGAGAAATGTTCAGTGTTCATGTAAGCCGTTAGTGTGTGAAGAAACCGAGTGAAATGGCAGTTAACAAGGGCAGGGTCCACATTTGCGTGCATTATCACAATCTGTGCTATTTGTTCACAATCGGCGTGTATCGCTGTCATTTCCCAAGCCCCCAAAAGCTCAAGAAATCAACACACTTTCAATCATTTTATCGGTGAAATTCAAGACTTTCAAAGAATTTTTAAGAGGTGTTGTTTTCTTTGGTAGCAGTTACCTTTATTGGAAGACATATTTATGAGACAATTTGGAAAACCACCTTCAATCCTTTAATTCCCATTGATGCCATGGCATTGTGGATGAAAGCGAAAGGATTTCTAATTCTTCATCATTTGATATTAAATTTCTGAAACGAGTTCATTACAAGGGTTCCTGCAGACAAGGACTGATAAATACACAGAACGACACGCGTGTGTTAATATAATCGAAATGGCACGAGTGCCATATCGATTAACCCATTCACACATGCATGTCAGTCTGTTTATTACATGCCTTCACGTAAAAAAACAATTATTAGGACACTCAGCAATTCGTTTGACAACTATCAACAAAAAGAACACATTTTATCGCCAACCAAATTTGCGAGGAGAACCATTGTTACTATTTCGTCCCTCTAGTTCCAATGTGTTCTATGTGCCTAACGGCACATGGAACACATTGAAACTCAGGGGACGATTTTTAGCTATCGCTAACGATTCAAATTGTAATTGTGGTGCACGATTTGTAGAAAATTCCAGTGAAATTATCGCTTCTTTTTAAAAAGAGTTTGGTAACGATTTTCGTTTGCTCAATACTAAAAGTAACAACAATGAAAGTGTCAATGACACTGTAGCTTAATCTGTGTGTTGTGCTTGATGAAAAGGATAACTTCGTTGGTGGGATATAATAAGACAAGAATTGTGAAATTGGGAATATGTTCATTTCTGTTCCATGTATGCTATGTTTTTGATAAAAATAATATGAGGTGTACACTGTACTAAAGAGCTGAGGGGTGGGTTAATATGACCTCACAGTTAATGTATGTGGCCCTCACAGTTAACGTATATCAACGAAAGTTACCAAGTAACAGTGAAATTATTCCAAAACGGGTCATCCTATCAAGTTACATTGAAATCCCTTCATAAATATGGCCTGTGCTAAAGGTTTTCGGGCTTCGGGCCCCTGTAGCCGTCAGTTTCCCAATTGCGTCCAAAGGGGACGTTCTCATATAGACGCTATATGAAGTCAACCTACCAAGTTACAATGAAATCCCTTCATTAATATGACCTGTAGACTGTGCTAAAGGTTTTTGGGCTCGGGCAGCCATCATGGTTGAATGATCGCAAACAAAAGGAGACATTCTCATCTGAGCATCATCTGGAGTGATCCTACGAAGTTACAATGAAATCCCTTCATAAATATGACCTGTAGACTGTGTTCAAGGTTTTGGGGCCCCTGAAACCGTCACAGTTGACCAATCATGACCAAAAGGGGATGTCATCATCTAAGCATTACATGGAGTCAAACTAACAGGTTACAAAGAAATCCTTCCATAAATATGACCTACAGACTATGCTACAGGTTTTGGGGTTTTGGGCTCGGGCAGCCATCAAGGGTGAATGATCGCGACCAAAAGGGGACATTCTCATCTAGACATTATTTGGAGTCATCCTACCAAGGTACAATGAAATCCCTTCATAAATATCACCTGTAGACTGTGCTAAAGGTTTTGGGGCTTCAGGCCCCTGTAGCCGTCACAGTTCCCTAATGGAATCCAAAAGGGGCTGTTCTCGTCTAGGCATTATATGAAGTCAACCTACCAAGTTACAATGAAATCCCTTCATAATGTGCTCAAGATTTCCGGGCTTCGGGCACCTGTAGCCATCACAGTTGACCAATCACAACCAAAAGGGAATGTCATCATCTAGGCATTATATGGAGTCAACCTAACAAGTTGCAATGAAATCCTTCCATAAATACAACCTATAGACTATGCTAAAGGTTTTTGGGCTCGGGCAGCCATCAAGGCTGAATGATCGCGCCCAAAAGGGGACGTTCTCATCTAGACATTATTTGGAGTCATCCTACCAAGCTACAATGAAATCCCTTCATAATTATGACCTGTAGACTGTTCTAAAGGTTGTTGGGCTTCAGGCCCCTGTAGCTGTCACAGTTGCCCAATCGTGTCCAAAAGGGGATGTTCTCATCTAGAAATTATATGAAGTCAAACCTACCAAGTTACAATGAAATCCCTTCATAAATATGAACTGTAGACTGTGCTAAAGGTATTCGGGCTCAGGCAGCCATAATGGTTGAATGATCGCAACCAAAAGGGGACATTCTCATCTGGGCATCATCTGGGGTGATCCTACAAAGTTACAATGGAATCCCATCATAAATATGACCTGTAGACTGTGCTCAAGACTTTCGGGCTTCGGGCACCTGTAGCCATCACAGTTGACCAATAACGACCAAAAGGGGATCTCATCTAGGCATTATATGGAGTCAACCTAACAAGTTGCAATGAAATCCTTCCATAAATACGACCTATAGACTATGCTAAAGGTCATTGGGCTCGGGCAGCCATAAAGGCTGAATGATCGCGACCAAAAGGGGGGTGGATGTTCTCATCTAGACATTATTTGGAGTCATCCTACCAAGCTGCAATGAAATGCCTGCATAATTATGACCTGTAGACTGTTCTAAAGGTTTTCGGGCTTCGGGCCCCTGTAGCCGTCACAGTTGCCCAATCGTGTCCAAAAGGGACGTTCTCATCTAGACATTATATGAAGTCAACCTACCAAGTTACAATGAAATCCCTTCAAAAATATGACCTGTAGACTGCGCTAAAGGTTTTCGGGCTCGGGCAGCCATCATGGTTGAATGATCGCAACCAAAGGGGACAATCTCATCTGGGCATCATCTGGAGTGATCCTACGAAGTTACAATGAAATCCCTTCATAAATATGACCTGTAGACTGTGCTCAAGGTTTTCAGGCTTCGGGCACCTGTAGCCGTCACAGTTGACCAATCACACCCAAAAGTGGATGTCATCATCTAGGCATTATATGGAGTCAACCTAACAGGTTACAATGAAATCCTTCTATAAATATGACCTTTTGCCTATGCTAAAGGTTTTTGGGCTTGGTCACCCATCAAGGCTGAATGATCGCGATCAAAATGGGACGTTCTCATCTAGACATTATTTGGAGTCATCCTACCAAGTTACAATGAAATCCCTTCATAAATATGACCTGTAGACTGTGCTAAAGGTTTTAGGGCTTCGGGCCCCTGTCGCCGTCACAGTTGCCCAAACACGTCCAAAAGGGGACTTTCTCATCTAGACATTATATGAAGTCAACCCACCAAGTTACAATGAAATTCCTCAATAAATATGACGTGTAGACTGTGCTAAAGGTTTTAGGTTTTTGGCTTGGGCAGTAGTCATGGTTGGCCGATCACGTCCAAATGGGGAAATTCTCATCTAGACATCATAAGGAGTCATCCTACCAAGTTACAATGAAATCCCTCTATATTAAACATGACCTGCAGACTGTGCTAAAAGTTTTGGGGTTTCGGGCTTGGGCAGCCATCACGGTAGACAGATCGTGTCCAAAAGGGGACGTTCTCATCTAGGCATTATACTGAGGCATCCTACCAAGTTACAATGAAATCCCTTCATAAATACGACCTGTAGACTGTGCTAATGGTTTTCGGGTTTGGGGCTCGGGCAGCCATACCGGTTGACCGATCGCGACAAAAAGGGGACGTTCTCATCTAGACATAACCCCAAACCTGCATATGAAATTTTGTGACGATCAGACAAGAACTGCAGGGTGTAGCCCGTGCTAAAGGAAAATGAGAACAGACTCAAACTAACAGACTTCTGCATGCGTGATGGCAATAGCGTATCTTGACTTTGTCAAGTTAAGCTAAAAATCGATCAGTACTATTCACCAAACACGGCAACCAAATTTGATTGTGTTTCCAATTTTAGTCCCCAAACATTGCTTATGACCCCTCATTGGTTTGAGCTCGTTCCAATGAGGAGTAATAAGCTATGTTGTATTCATGCAGGATCCGTTTACAAAAAATTCACACCCACCTCTAGAAACATTTCACACAGCTTATTTATCACAATTTCAAGGTTCAAGATGAAGGATTACTAAATTCTGTAAATGATAAAGTAGTCCTGCAGACTTGACTTCCCCACATCGTGGTATAGTCGAGTCTACATTTTAGTATGCTGGACTACTCTTCTCTTTAGAAAAAAACACTTAAGAGCTGACGGATTGTCAAAACTACAGGTGGTTTTCACCGAATCTCAAATGAGATTTGTTGACTTTAGCTGGAAAAAACTAGATATGGCCTTCCCAACTTAGGACCAAGAATACCCCCCCCCCCCCGCCCCCGCGACACACTCTCTGATAGTGTGCAACAATAATACCAAGTATCATTACTATCATTCAATGCCATCAAAAGTTCTAAGCCAGACATGATAGTTGAATTTGGATGTTTGTAAACTTGAACGAAGTCAGTGACCTTCACCTTGTAGAAAGGCATTCCAACCAACCTTATTCGCAGCACACCCTCTAGTGATGAGCAACGTTAATACCAATTATTATTAATATCCTTCAAGGCTATCAGAAGTTCTGAGCAGGACACAACTTGTCTATATTTGGATATGGGTATGTGAACTTGAAGTGTGTGACATTGACCTTGTAGGCAAGCATTCCAACCTTATTCGCGACACACACTCTGGTGGTGGGCAATATTAATACCAAGTATCATTAATATCCTTCAATGCCATCAAAAAGTTCTGAGCCAGACACGATTTCTGTATATTTGGATATGGGAATTTGATGTGACCTTGACCATGTTGGCAGGCATTCCAATCTTATTTGTGACACGCCCTCTGGTTATGGTCAACATGAATATCAAGTATCATTGATATCCTTCAAGGCTATCAAAAGTTCTGTGCCAGACACAAGTTGTGTTTTTGGATATGTGAACGTGCATGTCTGTAACCTTGACCTTGTAGACCAGCATTCCAACCTTAATCGCGACAAACCCTCTGGTGGTGGGCAACATTAATACCAACTATCATTAATATCCTTCAAGTCAATCAAAAGTTCTGTGCTGGACATGACTTGCACAGACAAAGTAATTCCTATATACCCCCCTGAACTTTGTTCGCAGGGGGTATAATTAGTCACCAAACTTGACACTTCTATTTTTATTTGAAATGACATCACAGTGGTTTCCCTGAACTTTGTTCGCAGGGGGAATAATTCGTCACCGAACTTGTCACTTCTATTTTTATTTGAAATGACGTCACAGTGGTTTTCTTTCCTTTTGAATGAGTGATGAGGACAGCTTCAGCCAAGTTTTAAGGGCCTATATAAGTAATGGAATTTTGTTTATTTTGAAATTCTCACCTCTCATATTCCTTAAATTCAGATTAAATATACACAAATTATACATCAAAATAAAGGTTGGAATGTATAGAATAAGAAACACGTATGCAATCAACTCATAGAGTTGGCAGCAGGCACCACTGGTTCCTGTAAGTCTGCTACCGTATTCGCACCAGAACTGATAATAAAATAATATTTTATCAGAACTTGTGGCCAAATGTGCTTCATATATCCAAGAACAAAGCTAGGCATTCAAAACACTTTCGAATACAGCGATAGGACTGCATTTTGGAAAAGGACAACACTGTCTGGTGATGGGTCGTTTCGTTCCTTTTCCCTTTCGTCCCCCGGGTCGTTTCGTACCTTTACCTTTTTGTACTGGGTCGTTTCGTACCCCTTTAGGTACGAAACGACTCACCTAAATAAAAAGGAACGAATCGACTCACATAAAAAGGGGGACGAAACGACTCAGTTTTTGAGGGAAGAAGCGAGCGGACCTAAATGACAACTAAAAAGGAATAGGGGGCGCGGTGGCGTCGAGGTAACCAGTTCTCGTCAGATCACCGAAGTTAAGCAACGTCGAGCGCGGTTAGTAGCTGGATGGGTGACCATTTCAGTGACAGATTCGCGCTCCCGAGTTGTGTCCTTGGGCAAGGCACTTAACCCCAATTGCCCACATGGGGGCACAATGACGCTGTGTACTAAGGCGTACTGCACGTCGATGGTGCGCATGTAATCATCATGGGTGTTTAAAGTCTTCTGGGGACGATGCATATGGACTATCCTAAGCTTGGTAACTGGATTTTGAAATCGTTTGATGTTTATTTAACTTGTGAAGAATTGTGGCGCTACAGTGTCGATTTTCGTTTTCTTGATAATCTTTCTTGATGAGCTTTTCGATGTTGAGCATCCCAAGAAATGACGCCGAGTGTTGGAATCATCAACAACGGAAAACTGCAGTGAGAGATACAAAGGGGGGGGGGGGGGGGGGGCACTTGGGCGATAAAGGAGAAAGATAGCACCGTGAAACTATTGTATGTTTTCAGTGTGCTTCCTGTGATAGAAATTGCATTTGTATCGAAAATTAAGGAATCCAGAACATCATGTTTTTTTTACAATAATAATAGTTATAACATCTAGCATGCAATAAGCAGGGTTATGTGTTTAAAAACTTGTCATCGTACTAATTACGACACCCCCGAAGAATCATATGTTACTAAACCGTAGGGGTTGTTTACATAAAACCCTCACGGAAAATTTCTTTTCTCATTACATCGGTCCCCCCCCACCCCCACCCACCCTAGAAAATATCCTGGATCCGCCACTGGAAAACTGTGAAGAAAATTTCATTCCGAGTATCCTACAATGAAATTGCCGTTTTAGGCATAATGTTCTTTAAAAAATCTATACGCTGTACTGATTTTTTTAAAGTTAAAAACTATGCCTAAAATTTTCGAATAAAAATTTAGAAAAATAGAGGTGAAAATTACCTGAGTCGTTTCGTTCCTTTTTAGGTACGAAACGACTCAGTACGAAACGACCCAGTACGAAAGGGAAAAGGTACGAAACGACCCGTAACCCACTGTCTGCATTTTTTATTGAAGATGGTTTCCATGCTCGACAGACATGCGCAAATCACTCGTTACCACGAATTTCCATCGAAAAACAAAATCGTAATTCTAAGAAATTTCAACAGGTATCATGATACCTTGCATTGAATGTGGGAACTGTGCAATCTCTATCTAATAACAGTATACTGTATGAAGGCGATCTTTTTCATTATTTGATTTTAGACGGCGTTGTTTTTACATGTTTTTTCTGTCCGATGACGTAGACTGGAAATCGAAAGTAGATTCCTACGTAAACAAAAGCAAAGGCTTTGGAATTTTTCCCAATGCAGCCCCGTCGCCGTGTTTTGAAGAATTTTTATCCCCTAGCTTTGTTCTTGGATATGTAAAGCACATTTGGCCACAAGTTGTTTTCGTGAAATATTATTAATTTATCAGTTCTGGTGCGAATACGGCAGCAGGCTTCCAGGAACCAGTGGTGCCTACAGTCGACTCTATGAGCTGATTACACATGTGTTTCGTGTTCTATACATCCCAACCTTCATTTTGATGTACATTTTGTGTATATTTAATTTGAATTGAAGGAATATCAGAGGTGAGAATTTTCAAAATAAACAAAATTTCATTACTTATATAGGCCCTTAAATTTCAAACTGTTGTTACAGTCAATCCACTTAACTTTTCTCTTTTTACGAACTTGTCGAATCCAGCTAAAAAAAACCCCATGGAGCAGTGTTTCACTTGTCATTACCCCAGCATTAATAAGCTGCCTTTGTTCACTCATAAAAGAACCAGCCATCCATGCATTTGTCAACAATGAATTCTCAATGATATAAACAACTGGGGGAAACCGCATGTTCAACTTGTGACAATAATGACATGCAAGATACCTGGTACATGAATCAACCCTGTCAATTAGATTCAGCTGTCAGCAGTGACGAGGAAAAGGTCAAAGAAAAATAAATCTTCCTCGGTAATATTATTATTTATTTTTTTTATGTATTTATTGGAGTTTAAGGTCACAGTTATGCACAATGGCTAATTGTGATAGTGACAGTTTTATGGGTGAAAGAAGACGGAGTACCCGGAGAGAACCGACGAGCAACTGACAGCTCAACATTCTCTGTTCAAGCACCACTCAAGCAGGGTTACAGCGGTTGAAGATGTGCACCACCGACATGCAGTACGCCTTCATGGGGGCACGATGACACTGTGTACCAAGGCCCCATGTAGGCAACCGGAATAAAGTGCCTTGCCCAAGGACACAATGTGGGTATTTCCCGGACTGGGATTTAACTTGAAACCTTTAGCATAGAAGTCCAACAGTCTACCACTGAGCCACTGCACTTCATTCCTCGGTAATAAAACTGCCAACAGATAAAACAAGCAAATTCAGTGAATTCATGTCTCCCGCTGGGCAGCAGTTTCAAGGGGAATTAATGCATCCAGTGGAATATAGTTGAGTTGCAAGTGGAAGTTATTTAAAAGAGACAGAACAGACAGTGCTTCAGACAGTGGTTATCAAATTTATTTTCACAGAGGTCACTGTCAAAGCAAGTAAAGTGATGTGGAGTATAAGTGTGAGAATCACTAAAAATTAAGACTGTATAAGACATATTGCATTAAACTGATGTGAAAAGTAATCCATAAATAAAATTTCATTGAAATCGGTTGACTCTAAAGAAAGTTAGAGTTTGGAAACCATCAGCCAATCAAATTTAAGCAACCTAATTAAATATATACGGAAAATGCCCATGTTCGAACTTGGACCCACAATTGATGAAAGTGATCTACTACCCAAATTTCATTGAAATCTACTGACTGTAAGGAAAGTTAGAGTCTGGAAACGAAAAACACGGAAGGTGTGCACTTACTGTGTATTAGTAGTAGCACTGAATAAATCAAAGTTTCCCTAATTTGCATAATTTTTGCACGAGAACAAAACCCATATTATTGTGATGTATTGCATGTTACTAAACATTCATACAAAAAATTATTCAAATCCGAACTTTCATATAGAAGTTCTGTACAAAAAACACCCAATTTCGGAACAAAATGGCCACTGGCAGCCATCTTGAATTTTGGACCAAACGCCAAAACACATATTCTGGTCTCACAATGATAACAAAGATACCCAAGAAGTTTCGTGAAGATCAGTTCATAAATACGGCTTTTAGTCCAAGGTGCGTTGACGCACGGGGCAGACAGACAGATTTTCGGTACAAAATTTCCCACATTCGAACTTGACCTAGGTATTGATAAAAGTAATCCATATATGAAATTTCATAGAAATAAGTTGATTTTAAGGAAAGTTAGAGTCTGGAAACCATCAGCCAATTAAATTTAAGCAACCTAATTAAATATGCAAAGAAAATGCCCATGTTCGAACTTGGACCCACAATTGATGAAAGTAATCTACTACCCAAATTTCATCGAAATCCGGTCACTGTAAGGAAAGTTAGAGTCTCGAAACGAAAAACATGGAAGGACGGAAGGACACCCCAAATTTAAAATTTAAAAAAAAAAATCACCGTAGCTGTTAAGTGAGCATTCAGGTTTGGTTTTGGTATTGAAGTATTACCAAAGTCAAAGGTTCAGTATCGTTATGGTGTTACGGTGTTCCATATAGCGCAATGGCCCTTTAATAAATTAATAAACTTCACTTGTGTTCATCTGGGTCCAATAGTTTTTTTCAATTGCTGAACAACAACAGACCAGGGCCTCCTCTGTGATAATATAGAAGTCAATATAGCAATTTTATGTGCCTGCATCGAAAACAAGAGGCCCCAAGAAGTTGACAGCGCCCTGACTTCGTGCGCTGAAATCTTATTGACAGAACGCTGAGCGGAAGAAAGATCATCATAAGCAATGCATATTGTTAACTGGATCCATCTAGCTATAGACTGAGCCGAAATATCCTTTCTGTTAGGAACCAATGATAGAAAGAAGCGTTTCCTTCCTTTCCTAATAAAATCAGATCGGCGTTTATAAATGCGCATAGCCCTGACTGGATACAGCAATGGTCTACGGTTGTCCACAGAAGGCAGAGCCCTAATGATAATAGGCTCTGGCCTTACATTAGGAACCTGATTCTTAGACAAAAAAAAACAACTTGTGTAGTTAAAGTGATGGAATTTCCAACACTGCTATAGTGAGATTCGTCCACAGATAACGCACAGAGTTCACTAACTCTTCTAGCGGATGCAAAGGCTAAGAGAAATGCAGTTTTATAGGTCAGAAATTTAAACTCTACAATGTCTAACGGTCGGAACTTCTTTGAGCTTCAACAGAACCCAGTCTAAATTCCGTTTTGGAATTAACCTGTGAATTCTAGGTCTATTAATCGAGAAATTTCTAACCAATTTGGAAAGAGAAACATTAGACCCGATATCCAAGCTATCGTAATGAGCGCAAGTGTCTGATAACATAGACCTATAGCCTTTCATAGTGATGGGCTGCAGTTTGAGAAGGTCAAACAAGTAGACCAGAAAATTTGCAATGTCTGGTATGGAAGGATCCTAAACGTCTATCGACTGATCCTTACACCAACGGAAGAAAACCCTCCACTTTGCTGCATAATTCAGCGAAGAGGTCCTCCTACAGTTAGAAATTGCGTCCACTGCTCGTCCTGTAAAGCACTTCCCGTGCAAGAAGGACTGCAGAATGGAAATACGTGAAGGTTGAGACCTTGCGGGTTGTGAAGCAGTGTGCGTGACTTCCTCTGATAAAGAAGGTCCTTCCGTGGAGCAAGCTTCCGGGGAATGTCCCATAACAGACACCTGAGAAGATTGATCCAAGGTTTCTGTGCCGACAGAGATGCTACTAACAGAATCTTGCAATGGGATTGCTTGATCTTTAGCAAGATCTGTTGAATTAACGGAGTTGGAGGATATGCATATCCTATCATTCCGTCCCATGAAATCGAGAGAGCGTCTACTGCATACGCACAAGGATCTGGACATGGCGACACATACGTCTGCAACCGATTGTTGAGATGTGTCGCAAATAAGTCAATCATTGGTTGATCCCACTGGTAGCAAATCTGTCTGAACACTCGCTTGTTGCGAGTCCGTTCTGACGGCAACATGCGTCCCTTCCAAGAGAGCGAGTCTGCCAACACGTTCAGATGACCCGGAATATGACGGATAAACAGTTGAACTTGATGATTCAAGACAAACAGAAGGATTCTCTCAGTTAACTGGCATAACAGAATCGAATGCGTGCCACCCTGGTTCCTTATGTACGCTACCACTGTCGAGTTGTCTGACAATATCTGAACATGAGCGTTCTCTATAATGTGAATCCGTTGTTGTAGTGCTAGCCATATTGACATCATTTCTTTGATGATTATGTGCTTGACTAGGAACTCTGGGTCCCAAAGACCCTGGCATTTCGAGTCTGTAGGAAACAGGGTCGCGCCCCAACCGATCTGACTCGCATCCGTCATAATCGTGAAAGCTGGGTCCGGCAAATGCAGCGCAACTCCCTCAGTTATGCACTGAATATCTGCCCTCTGAACTTTTTGTTTTACTTGGTCCGTTCAAACAATATTCGTTTCGAGTGAATGCGTCTTCATACTCCAGTTCTGAGTAAAGAATATCTGGAGAGGACGTGTGCGCAGGCGGCTAATCGGAATGAGTTCCGTGGCCACTCCGCACAGACCCATCAGCCGCATGAACTCCCTAGCTGTTACTGCGTCTGAGTGTACACAGAAGCGAGCATAACAACTGACTAATTTCGCTCTGGGTAATGGCAGACGAACCAGATTGTTGTGAGTCTCGAAGCTCATACCCAAGTGGATGAACGACTTGGACGGAGCTAGATCCGACTTCTTCTCGTTCACTTTGAAACCGAGACGTCGGAGCAGCAGAAGCAGACTCTGAACATCATTCTGAAGAATATCTTTGTTGCCGTATCTCTGAAGAATGCCGCCCAAGTAAGCAGACATTACCGCAGATGAATGAGCTCGGAAATGAGACATTACTGAGTTCATTATTCGAGTGAATGCCCAGGGAGCTAGATTCAGAGAGAAGCACATTGCTCGGAACAGATATACTGTCCCCTGAACGTCGAACCGTAGGTACTTTCTGAATGCCGGATGTACCATGACATGAAAGTACGCATCTTTTAGTTCTATGCTTGCCGCATAGTTGTTCACTCGTATGCTCGCTCTTACCGACTAAATGGTTTCCATATAGAACTTTGGAGCTACGATAAGTTTGTTTATCCAGCTCAAGTCTATTACTTGTTGGAACGAGCCGTCTGGCTTCGGTACGAGGAACAGGTGACTGTAGAAACCTAAAGATTCCTGGTTTTCTACGACCTCTATTGCATTCTTTTGTAGAAGAGAGCTTCGGAACGACAATCTTAGTCCTTCAGAGACTACATTTCTCACCCACTGATCTTCCGTTATGCTTATCCAGTTTCTTGCGAATCTTGATAAGCTCCTGCCAACTGGAAGACAACAAAGGTCCCGACCTTCACTTGTAGGACCTGCAAGGCTTGCGGGAAGAAAAACTACGTCCTCCCCGTGAAGAGCCTCTGCCCGTCGGCTTGGGGGCGTCTGACCGGTTGTTTCAGCCAGACCCACGCCCCCGACCAGAGTCGCTGAACTGACGATTCTGCGAGTAATTGTAAGAGGATTTCTTATATCCTCTCGAGGAGTTTCCTCTGAACGATTTTTGTCCAGAGCCTCCTGCTTTACTCTTCTCTGCATGTGCGGGTTTATTTGACGCCGACTTTAAAAGCAGAGTATTTGACGCTTTCTTTGTAGCTTGGTGATAGACCAGAGAAAGCTTGTCGTCAAACATATCGTCCTGATACAGGAGCGACTCTAAGAGAGTTTTTCACCTTGTCATCTATTAAAGATGACGACGCAAGGGCTCCATCACGTCTAACTCCAAATTAGCCACTGTAAGGGCGGAGTTATACGTGGTAAACAGCATAGCCCTGGAAAGAACCCTCAAGGAAGAATGAACGTCCTCAAACTCCTTTCCATTGAGATGTTGTGCCATAGCTCTTGTTGGGTGATCTGCGTATGACATAGCATCTAAATTCACTCTATTTGTAGAAAGTGCTGTCTCAATTGTTTCCGAGCGAATAGTAAATCAAGGAGGTAAGGCCAAATCTAGGTCCTCAACCTGCTCATTTAAACGCAGAGGTACTCTCTGGACACCTTCCCCTATCGTTTTAAATGGACGTGGTCCAACAAATGGTATCCGAACGGAAGATGAGGAAAAAAAGCTGCCTTTTCTCTTTCCACTAGAAAGGCTGAATATAGCGTCGTTTAGGAGAGCAAAAGTGTTTGACACTAGTTTCGACTGCATCGAGAAGGAAAGGACATCCTCCCTTGACCGGATATCGTCTGCGTCTAACGACGCTAGCAGTTTTTTTATGTGTAGATGCAGCAGTCTGATTCGCTGGAACAATCTCAGGAAAGTATTGATGGATAAAATCCATCGCTACCATGTGTTGTTCCGAAAGGGATGTGTCTGTATCCTCCAAATCCCTTTCTGCATCCGATTGAATCAGAATTTCCTCACAGTCCTCTGCCTCTGAGTGGGCAGATGACTGGACCGACCCAGCATCTTCGAACAGCTCGTACTCCGAGACTGCCGGAACTTGCTCCTGACTATGCTGGGATGCTGCAATGAGCTGCGCAATCTGCGACAGCAGGTCCGTAACCGAGGCCCGAGGAGCAGCGGTCTTCTGTTGCTTGGCCGCCGGCTGCTCCTGGGACTGTGTGTCCGCAACGGCTCTTTTCTGCAGATGTCCCATCGAACGAGGCCTCGTCTTCTTGGCTACCGGATGCTGTGACTTTTTAATAGACGAACGGTCCTTGCGCGGCGATTCCGGTTGGATATCGGACGTCACATAGCCAAGGTGCGATCGTGTGTGCTGTACTGACTTGGAGGAAGCTCTACTTTCAGCCGTCTCCAGCTGATTAAATGACGGAGCGTCCCAGACCGATTGCGTGGACGTAAGCTCCGATTGAAGCAAGTTTCTAACCACAACATCTGGCCCCAAATGTTGTTGGTAGAGAGAAGGGGCTCTCTCGCTCACAGCCTTGCTGGACCTTGCCGAGCCGACCTACGAACTTGCTTGCTTCCTCCTTTCCGTCATCGCTGGGTGAGCCTGATGAGAGATTATAGTGCTCGCTCTACCCATATTTCTATCCTCGACCGCTACGGACACAGCCGGTGTCGTGGTGCCCACCGCTTCACCAGACGAGCTAGTTGGTGACAGGGGCTTATGACCGGGGGGGGGGGAGGGGGTGGGGGGGCATGGTTTATTGCCCTGTCTAATATTTGAGAGCACTTTAGCTGCTAGCTCTGATTGACTATCATTTTGCGATGACGGACGCACACTAATGGAAGGAGTCACGAAACCATCACCATGTTCTTGTTCCTCTAAAATGGAAACTGAAAGACTAGAGGGACTGTGGGGGCGAGAGGACAGGCATAGTCCTCTCACCACTAACAACATACCGTGACACACGTCGCCAACATTTGTCATCCCAGTTGACACAAGCAGCACGGGAATTAGTGCGAGTACAATGACTACAAGACACACAAAATTCGTGTGAATCTGAGGAAGACTTCCTCGAATTACAATTTGAACAATAAGCTGAGCGCAAGTTCCCAATGGGAACCCCGAGCCCAAATGGATCCCGATAGAGCCCAAGTGTGGACCAAAAAAATTTTTCAGTGCCAAAAATTAAGACTACACTATCAGAATAAGAAATGTATCTTACACTTATCCTAACATGAATAATTCATAGGAAAATTACATGTAAAGGAAACGTTGTCAATGTAAACAACGCCACAGAAAACCAGAAACAAGAATCCAGGCTTCCAAAAACTTAGGCCCGAAGTCAGTAACAGATTTGACACTATCCGATGCAAAGCAAGGTCTTCATCAGAAGAGAATGCAATACATCGGATGGATGATGCATGACTACAAACGCCTAAACACCCCTAGGGTGAGGACATAACCATGGGGATAAACAGAATAAACGTTCTGTAAAGGTTAAACTCCCAAGAAATTTTCATATAAAAAAATTTCAATAAAAACACCAAAAAGCCTGGGAGTTTAACAGGAGGCCTTCAGGGAAGGAACACTTAACAAACAGTAGCTTAATCATTAGGAAGAATGATAATTCAGGCGATACCACGAAATTGGGTAACTAGAAATAATTTCGTTCAAAAATTATGAAGTTACAGTCCTGAACAAAAAAAAGCACTGTTCCTTCCTTCCATGGTTCTATTTTATCCTCTGATCCACCATAATTATCTTTCATCTGTGCCTGGCATCATCAAAACAGAGATTTAAAAGCACAAAAGTCAGTCTGTTGTTATCTGACAGAGGGCCAAACAAGGAATGATATTTGGCGGCAATTTCGGCACTTCCTGGACATTGCACATGTGCAGTTATCAAATGTATGGAGGGCCACATAGGACATTAAATTTTCGGTTTTTGGTGCAAATTTGGGGGATTGGGGGGCAAAATTTGTGTTTGGACCTGGATAATTTTAGAGTTAGCACCAGCTATGTCTGGGCCTTTGGTTATTGTGTAAAAAATATTCCTTATATTGAACTAAGTTATAATTCGGGCTCCCACAGTGAGACCAAATATGGACCTAGGGACATGGCTTGAACAAACTTGAATCTCACCCCCTAAGGATGCTGCATACCAAATATCAAACATTCCGACTGCTGGATATGAAGAAGAAGATTTTTTAAGAAAATTCCTCATTTTGAACTAAGTTATAATTCAGGCTCCCACAGTGAGCCCAAATATGAACCCAGGGACCTGGCTTGAACAAACTCGAATCTCACCCCTAAGCATGCTGCATACCAAATATCAAAAGATTCTGATTGGTAGATCTGAAGAAGATTTTTAAAGAATATTCCTCATACTGCACTAATTTAAACATTTGGGCTCCCATAGAGAGCCCAAATATAGACCCAGGGATTTGATTTCAATACACAATTACACATGTGAAACAAAGATGTTATATGTGAAATTTGAAAGCTTTTGGAGCAGTGGATTGGGATAAAAGTAGTCATAAATGTTTTTCCCATTACCCACAGTGTTAAAAAATGCTGACTCAGCACTTTTTCAAAGCCCTAAAAAAGTACCCCATGATAAAACCGATAGCAATTTCTTTTTTGACCATTCCATTCTGTTGGTCCTAAGGAAGCTTCACATCAAATAAGAATTCTCAGTGCGGTGTAGTTTTAGAGATATGGATGTATTTCTTTTTTTCTATTTTTAGCTCCTGCGGTTCCCATGGGGCAACAGGGAAAAAATTGGGCATAAATTAAGTACTTATGACCCAATAAGCCTTCATATCAAATTTGGTTCAAATCTGCCTCTCGGTTTGGAAAATAGAAATTTTGGGCGGGACGAAAATTCTTGCCCCTCCCATAACGAAGGCAAATATAGCTCCTCGAGCTTCTCTTGAACAAATCTGAGTCTACACCTCAAAAGAAAGCTGCACGCCAAATATCAAGTCTCTGCTACTGCTGGTTCATGAGAAGATTTTTTAAGATTTAAGCACACTTTTTGGGCGTGGCCCTACCGAGGGGCAAGGCAACTTGATTTGAACAAAATCAAATTGCGATGTCATAAACTATTATCTCAAATATCAATTAAATTGGTTGAGCGGTTTGGGAGGAGAAGACGCAAACATCATGTTCACGGACGGTGAGTGATCACTATAGCTCTCCTGACTGAAAGTCAGGTGAGCTAATAAAGTTGTGTACAAAACTCTGAAGTCCAGACTTTTTGAGATGAACCCAAGCCAGTATGTGCAGACAGGGATTAGGTTTGCCATGTTAGAGGAAATCATTCCAGAATTGTGCTCCACATCATTTCTTTCATCTGCAGTTAAAACTATATATTTGTACTTTTTTTTATTTGTGGGCAGCAAAGATCCAAACCAACCTGCATTAATGCTGAAAGGACTTACATGTATTTGAGTGGGATTGTCAGGGAATCAAACAAGGTGGACTCCACATGGTTCAGTCCATTGGAAGATATTTTTTAGAGTTTGGCTCTATTTGATGTTATTTCCTTGCATCTGAGACTGAAATATATTTTATGTACTTATTTTGTTAGTAGCAATGCTCTCGCCCAACTTTTAGGTCAAGTTAACTTTTGAATACTGAATTGTGACTGTCTGAACATGAAAATGCTTGACCTGATTTTGTCCCATTGGAGGAACTTTTCCAGAATTTGACTTGGCAAATGCAATTTCCCTGCATCTGAGGATGAAATTTCATATTTTGTGTACATATTTTGTAGTTAGTGATGGCCTCGCCTAACTTATATTCAGGGACCAACCCAGTAAGTAGAGAGTGTGAACTGTACTTCTAAAATTCTGACTTGGCTTCTGAATTTTAAATATAAGCTTCTAAGTTGACCCATAACCTTTAGACCTCATTTCTTTCATTGGTCAGTTAAGCAGCCAAAACTTGGCAAGGAACTATATTGGGAAATTGCAGTGTAATAAAAATATTATTTAATTATTTGAGAAATAACTTTAATTATGCAAAAAAAAAAGGATGTAATTACATGCAGAAATGGTTATCTTGTACAGCTGAAAACTGAAACAAGAAGATCGCTACAGTTGCATGTAACTGATACAGTGCTTCAAGCCCATATTTGGGATTTGTGATGGTGTGAAGTTTCTGCAATTTAAAGGCTTCATGTTCTGTAAATGTACATCATGTTGTCCTTGAACTGAAATTATATCAACTGTGTCGTTTTGTTTAGTTCCAATTTATGAGAGAGTGCCTATAGGCATAAATCTGGGGAGTTAACTTGGATAAAATTGTCGTAGAAGAAAAATTTTAGAATATGCACGTGACCACTTGCTAATCATAACGTTTGAGGAGTTTCATCAAAATCGATTCAATAATGTAGGAGGAATTGTGCACACAGGTTGGGACAGATGGACGAACAGGCTGTCGACAATATAGCCCTACTTCTCTAAAATGGGGGTATAATAAAAAGTTAAACACAATATCATTTGCAAACGAAGTTCAAAAGTTGAGCTTCTTTAGTCTAGTATCCCCCATTATCATTATCATTGTAACAGTCAAGGAATAAGACCATTTACCAATCAGCCTGGTTAGTCCAAAAAATTAATATTTTTACAACAGGCAAAAAATATGATTTCCCCAGTCAACATGATGGTAAAAGTTAAACATAATTATAACAGACTACAGTATTTCGTTCAGTTTAAACTATATTGTATTCCTAAAGTTACACATGATGATTGCACAATGTTGCAGTGTAAATGGCAGAGTCATAACAGTACTTAAAAAGAAAGGATCAAGCAACAGCTTTTGTGAGCTGTCTCCATGCTTTCAGTATGCATGCATTATAGTGCTGTAACAGATCGAGACATTAGTCTGGGAGCCAAGGCTTGAACCGTCAACCTCAAGCACATGAAGTGACTGACTTACCATTAGGCTAAGAAATCTGGACCAACGTGGCTGATTGGTAAATGGTCTTTTTTATACTTCAACTGCAACACCAGTCACATTCTTTTGTGATTTAACCCTGGTGAATCACACCCAGATTCAACCTCAGAGCACTTGAAACATCCACAGTGCTTCACCACAGTACGCACAATGCCACCCACTTCTAAGGGCTGTTCACAGCACCCAAGTAAGAGAAGTGTGGTAGCTGAGGCTTGACCTCTAGCACACAAAAGGAACAATTTAACAGGAGATTAAGAGACCTGGATTAACCAGGCTGATTGGTAAATGGTCTTATTCCTTGACTGTTACAATGATAATGATAATGGGGGATACTAGACTAAAGAAGCTCAACTTTTGAACTTCGTTTGCAAATGATATTTAAAATTGGATATTTATTGCTGCAAACATAATAATAGGACATAATATCAAAATCATAAAATTAGCTATATTCTCCGCTGGAATTCCAGCTAAGACTACAGCAACCAGTGTACATGTAATGATGTATAGCCAGAAACATTCATAAGGGTTGGGAATAAACGAGGAGCATTTGCTGATTTTGAAGTGGTACTTGTAAATAATATAAGCTCTTAAGGTACCGACGGGGCGTGTGTGGTTGGTCATTAAAACAAGGCGATTAGGAAGATTGTTCAGGTCGTTCACAGACGAATGCCAGTTGATATATAAGTAGTTCAGCGATCCGAACGTAGTGGCTACCCCTCTACATTCAGATTCTTACCATTCAATCCTTTTGAAAAAGTTCCCATCAAGTTTTTATGGGAACTCAAAACTCGAAATTAGGAATATACAGTATGTGCCAGGGGTTTTATCACAAAAACGCCTGTCACTGCAGCAGCGATGACGAGTGGAGGGGATTAAATGTTGCCGCGGACTGCTGAAGTCAACAGTCTTCCACTGCAACTGTGAGCGTCGAGAATTAGTACTGTTAATGAACCAGTGGGGTATTGTAAACTGAATGTGCTTCTGAATGAGCGATCCACCGCGATTCTGGGTGATTGGGATTAGATTTAATTACTGTTCAAATTCAAGAACATGTACATTTACGCACAATGTATAGCACAAGTATTTTCGTCACTGGCGTCCAATGCTTCAAGTGTGATTATAATACCAAAAAAATAGGTATTTGAATATATATTTTTGATCAAGTATCTATTTTTTGGTTTAATCAGAGCGTCGGATGCCTGTGATTTTGTCCATAAAAGGCAGTCAATTTTGATTGTGGAAACATGCTATTCTCGTTAAAAACACAAAGCTTTTTTCGACTGTGTTGCATAGCCTACCAATCCTTGAGAAAAACAGTTCACTAAACCAACTTCAACCAAACAAGAGGCCCCAGGGGGCCTGAGGGCGCTCACCTGACATGGTAGTCTAAATATCAAACCAGGGACTTAATTTGAATAAGCTGCATACGCCCCTCCTAAGAAAAGCATATACCAACTAGATGAAGCAGCTGTGCCCACACAATACACAGGATTTTTCCTTCTATTTTCAGTTTCTGCACTTTTACGTTCCAAAATTGAGAAAAACGCATAAAAAGAAAAAAAAAATTTATTTTTCTTTGGAAATTTTCGAAGTCAAAACAAAATATTTTCAGCCTAAAATTTGTTTTCTTCTTAAAATTGACCAAAACGCATAAAAAACCGAAAAACTAATTTCTGGTCCCACCCAGACCCCAAATTTTCAGTGTAAAAAAAAAAATTTTTGGGGTCTTAAAATTGACCTAAACGCATAAAAAAACAAAACAAAAATTTCCGGATTTTGGACAAAATTTTCCGAGTCCCACCTGGCCCCCAAATTTTCAGTGTAAAAAGAATTATTTTTTTTGTCTTAAATTTGACCGAAACACAAAAAAAAATGAAAGTGTCAATGACACTGTAGCTTAACTTGTGTGTTGTGTTTGATGAAAAGGATAATGTTCAATGTTTATGAAAGGATTATGAAATAAGACAAGAATTGTGATAATTGGGAATATGTTCATTTCTGTTCCCTGTATGCTATGTTTATGATAAAAATAATATGAGGTGTACACTGTACTAAAGATCTGAGGGGTGGGTTAATATGACCTCACAGTTAATATATGTGGCCCTCACAGTTAACATATATCAACAAAATTAGAATGAAATTATTCCAAAATGAGTCATCCTATCAAGTTACATTAAAACCCTTCATAAATATGGCCTGTAGACTGTGCTAAAGGTTTTCGGGCTTTGGGCCCCTGTAGCCGTCAGTTTCCCAATTGCGTCCAAAGGGGACGTTCTCATCTAGACATTATATGAAGTCAACCTACCAAGTTACAATGAAATCCCTCCATAAATACGACCTGTAGACTGTGCTAAAGGTTTTCGGGGCTTCAGGCACCTGTAGACATCACAGTTGACCAACCACGACCAAAAGGAGATGTCATCATCCAGGCATTATATGGAGTCAACCTAACAAGTTACAATGAAATCCTTCCAGAAATACGACCTACAGACATGCTAAAGGTTTTTGGGCTCGGGCAGCCATCAAGGCTAAATGATCGTGACCAAAAGGGGACGTTCTCATCTGGACACTATTTGGAGTCATCCTACCATGCTACAATAAAATCCCTTCATAATTATGACCTGTAGACTGTTCTAAAGGTTTTCGGGCTTTGGGCCCCTGAAGCCGTCACAGTTGCCCACTCGTGTCCAAAAGGGGACATTCTCATCTAGACATTATATGAAGTAAACCTACCAAGGTACAATGAAATCCCTTCATAAATATGACCTGTAGACTGTGCTAAAGGTTTTTGCGCTTTGGGCTCGGGCAGCCATCATGGTTGAATGATCGCAACCAAAGGGGACAATCTCATCTGGGCATCATCTGGAGTGATCCTGCGAAGTTACAATGAAATCCCTTCATAAATATGACCTGTAGACTGTGTTCAAGGTTTTCGGGCTTCGGGCACCTGTAGCCATCACAGTTGACCAATCACGACCAAAAGGGGATGTCATCATCTAGGCATTATATGGAGTTAACCTAACAATGTTACAATGAAATCCTTCTATAAATATAACCTTTTGCCTATGCTAAAGGTTTTTGGGCTCGGGCACCCATCAAGGCTGAATGATCACGGCCAAAATGGGACGTTCTCATCTTGACCTTATTTGGAGTCAACCTACCAAGTTACAATGAAATCCCTTCATAAATATGACCTGTAGACAGTGCTAAAGGTTTTTGGGCTTCGGGCACCTTTAGCCGTCAAAGTTGCCCAAACATGTCCAAAAGGGGATGTTCTCATCTAGGCATTATATGAAATTAACCTACCAAGTTACAATGAAATCCCTTCATAAATATGACCTGTAGACTGTGCTAAAGGTTTTCGGGCTTCGGGCTCGGGCAGCCATCATGGGTGAATGATCGCACGTTCTCATCTAGACATTATATGAAGTTAACCTACCAAGTTACAATGAAATCCCTTCATAAATATGACCTGTTGACTGTGCTAAAGGTTTTCGGGCTTCGGGCTCGGGCAGCCATCATGGGTGAATGATCGCAACCATAGGGGACAATCTCATCTGAGCATCATCTGGAGTGATCCTAAGAAGTTATAATGAAATCCCTTCATAAATATGACCTGTAGACTGTGCTCAAGGTTTTCGGGCTTCGGGCACTTGTAGCCATCACAACTGACCAATCACGACCGAAAGGGGATGTCATCATCTAGGCATTATATGGA
The DNA here is from genome assembly GCA_031216915.1 of Pictodentalium vernedei. Lineage (NCBI taxonomy): Eukaryota > Metazoa > Mollusca > Scaphopoda > Dentaliida > Dentaliidae > Pictodentalium > Pictodentalium vernedei. The sequence goes on along the minus strand of CM062297.1, from coordinate 530,253,724 downwards.
GTCAACCTACCAGGTTACAATGAAATCCTTCCATAAATATGACCTTTTGCCTATGCTAAAGGTTTTTGGGCTTGGGCACCCATCAAGGCTGCATGATCGCGATCAAAATGGGACGTTCTCATCTAGACATTATTTGGAGTCATCCTGCCAAGTTACAATGAAATCGTTTCATAAATATGACCTCTAGACTGTGCTAAAGGTTTTCGGGCTTCGGGCTCCTGTAGCCGTTACAGTTGCCCAATCACATCCAAAGGGGGACTTTCTCATCTAGACATTGTATGAAGTCAACCCACCAAGTTACAATGAAATTCCTCAATAAATATGACCTGTAGACTGTGCTAAAGGTTTTCGGGTTTTGGGCTCGGGCAGTCGTCACGGTTGGCAGATCATGCCCAAATGGGGAAATTCGCATCTAGACATCATAAGGAGTCATCCTACCAAGTTACAATGAAATCCTTCCACATTAAACATGACCTGCAGACTGTGCTAAAAGTTTTTGGGTTTCGGGCTTGGGCAGCCATCACGGTTGATAGATCATGCCCAAAAGGGGACATTCTCATCTAGGCACTATACAGAGGCATCCTACCAAGTTACAATGAAATCCCTTCATAAATACGACCTGCAGACTGTGCTAATGGTTTTCGGGTTTTGGGCTCGGGCAGCCATACCGGTTGCCCGATTGCGACCAAAAGGGGACGTTCTCATCTAGACATGACCCCAAACCTGCATATGAAATTTCGTGACGATCAGACAAGAACTGCGGGGTGTAGCCTGTGCTAAAGGAAAATGTGAACAGACGTCACAGACTCACAGACTAACAGACTTCCGCACGCGTGATGTCAATAGCTTATCTTGACTATGTCAAGTTAAGCTAACAAACCAAAAATTTCCGGATTTTGGTCCAAAATTTTCCAAGTCCCATCTGGCACCCAAATTTTCAGTGTAAAAAAAAAAAAAATTTGTCTTAAAATTGACCAAAACGCATAAATGAAAGTGTCAATGACACTGTAGCTCAACTTGTTAAGACATGAACATGTATAGTATGTGACACAGCAATGACAAACATCTACGTAATGACCTGATAACAAAGGAACATATAAAGTATTGTAATGGTCTGTACATAAATACTGACCGTAGCCTGTAACAAATGTATAGGTAAAGTATTGTAAAGGTGGGTGACAGTCAGATGCTAAACTAGAAAAGAAATCTTTGAGTCCCAGAGTGGGTCTGACTGAACCCCAAAATATTTGTTCTCATAGCACAGTGATAACAAAGGCACCCCAAAACACACTCGTTCCTGTCCCAAGGTGAAAACAGGGACCCAAGAAGTTTCGTGAAGATCAGTTCATAAATACGAGCTGTATAGAAGTTGTGACAAAAAACTGATTGGACCTAATTTCGGTGCAAAATGGCCACTGGCAGCCATCTTGAATTTTGGACCGCACACAGAAACACTTGTTCTCGTCCCAAGGTGACAACAAAGGTACCCAAGAAGTTTTGTGAAGATCAGTTCATAAATACAGCCTCTAGCCCGAGCCGTATTGACATGTGCACTTACAGTGTATAAATAGCACTGAATAAATCAATGTTCATCTAATTTGCATAATTTCTGCACGAGAAAAAATTCTGTATCATATGTGATGTATTCCATGTTACTAAACATTCATACAAAAATTTATTCAAATCAGAACTTTCATACAGAAGTTCTGTACAAAAGACTAAGTACACTAATTTTGGTACAAAATGGCTGCTGGTGGCCATCTTGAATTTTGGACCGCACCCAAAAACACTTGTTCTCATCCCACAGTGATAACAAAGGTACCCAACAAGTTTCGTAAAGATTGGTTCATTAATACGGCCTCTTGCCTGAGCCATATAGAAGTTGTGTACAAAAAACTGATTAGACCTAATTTCGGTACAAAATGGCCACTGGCAGCCATCTTGAATTTTAGACCACACCTAGAAACACTCGTTCTCGTCCCAAGGTGATAACAAAGGTACCCAAGACGTTTCGTGAAGATCGCTTCATAAATACAGACTCTAGCCCGAGCCGTATTGATATGTGTACTTACTGTGTGTAAGTAGAACTGAAAAAATTCAAGTTAATCTTATTTGCATAATTTCTGCACGAGTAAAAAACCTGTATTATATGTGATGTATCCCATGATACTAAACATTCACACAAAAAATTATTCAAATCAGCGCTTTCATATGGAAGTTCTGTGCAAAAATCTGATTGCACCTAATTTTGTACAAAATGGTGCCATCGGCCATCTTGAATTTTGGACCGGACCCCAAAACACTCGTTCTCGTCCCACGGTGATACCAAAGAAGTTTCGTAAAGATCGGTTTATAAATACAGCCTCTAGCCCGAGCCGTATTGGCATTTGCACTTACAGTGCTGAAAGTAACACTAAATACATCAAAGTTAGTCTAATTTGCATAATTTACGTACGAGAAAAAAACCCGTATCATATGTGATGTATTCCATGGTACAAAACATTCATACAAAAAATTATTCACTTTCATATGGAAGTTCTGTACAAAAAACAGATTTTTGCATCAGATCCACCTCCACAATGTTGCATACCAAATATCAAAAGATTCTGCCTGCTGGATCTGGAGAAGATTTTTTAAGAAATTTGCCTGAAATGCACTAAGTTCGAATTCGGGCTTCTATATTGAGCCCAAATATGAATCCAGGGGGCCGATTTGAACAAACTTGAATCAGATCCACCCCACAATGTTGCATACCAAATATCAAAAGATTCTGCCTGCTGGATCTGGAGAAGAAGATTTTTTAAGAAATTTACCTGAAATGCACTAAGTTCGAAATCGGGCTCCTATACTGAGCCCAAATATGAACCCAAGGGGCCGTTTTGAACAAACTTGAATCAGATCCACCCTACAATGTTGCATTCCAAATATCAAAAGATTCTGCCTGCTGGATCTGGAGAAGATGATTTTTTAATGTTTTTCCCATTGCCTACAGTGTTAAAACGTGCTGACTCAGCACTTTTTCAAAGTCCTGAAAAAAGTACCTTGTGATCAAACCGATAGGGATTTTTTTTAACCATTTTATTCTACTGGATAAAAGTAAGCTTTATACAAAATAAGAATTCTCTGTGCCGTGTAGTTTTGGAGATATGGCAGTTTTAAGGTTTTTCCTATTTTTAGCTCCCGAGGTTCCCACGGGGCAATGAGAAAAATTGTTTTTGCATCAATCAACTACTTATGATCCATTATCATCTCATATCAAATTTGGTTCAAATTGACCTCACGGTTCAGAAAATAGAAATTTTAGGCGTGGCCAAAATTTTTGCCCCTCCCATAACGAAGGCGGATAATGCTCGACAAACTTCTCTTGAACAAACTTGATTCTAAACCTCAAAAGGACTGTGTATACCACATATCAAGTCTCTGGTACTGGTGGTTCATTAGAAGAAGATTTTCAAAAAAATTTGGTCATTTTTTCCCCACACCTCTGCTCAATATGAGCCGAAACCTAATTTGGATAAAAATCAAAATGCCCCTATATAACCACCACTTACATGAAATTTAATTAAAATGTGGCCACTGGTTTAGGAGAAAGAGGCTCAAACACCACCTTCACGCAGGACGACGGATGACAGACGATGGACGACAGACGAAGAGTGATAAGAAAAGCTCACCCTTACTTTCAGTCAGGTGAGCTAAAAACTAATTTCCGGATTTTGGTCCAAAATTTTCTAAGTCCCACCCGGACCCCAAATTTTCAGTGAAAAAAGGGTTTTTTTGTCTTAAAATTGACCAAAATGCATAAAAAAACAAAAAACTAATTTCCGGATTTTGGTCCAGAAAAGTCCCACCCGGACCCCAAATTTTCAGTGTAAAAAAAAATAATTTTTGTCTTAAAATTGAGCGAAACGCATAAAATGAAAGTGTCAATGACACTGTAGCTCAACTTCTTTAAGACAAGTACATGTATAGTATTTGACAGCAATGACAAACATCTAGGTAATGACCTAATAACAAAGGTACATGTAAAGAATTATTAAATGCTGACCGTAGCCTGTAACAAATGTGTAGGTAAAGAATTGTAAAGATGGGCGACGGTTAGATGCTAAACTAGAAAAGAAATCTTTGAGTCCCAGAGTGGGTCTGACTGAACCCCAAAATATTTGTTCTCATAGCAGTGATAACAAAGGCACCCAAAAACACTCGTTCCTGCCACAAGCTGATAACAAAGGTACTCCAAGAAGTTTCGTGAAGATCAGTTCATAAATACAGACTCTAGCACGAGCCGTATTGACATGTGCACTTACTGTGAATAAGTAGCACTGAACAAATCAAAGTTCATCTAATTTGCATAATTTCTGCACGAGAAAAAAACCTGTATTATATGTGATGTATTCCCTGTTACTAAACATTCCTACAAAAATTTATTCAAATCAGAACTTTCATACAGAAGTTCTGTACAAAAAACTGATTGCACTAATTTTGGTACAAAAAGGTTGCTGGTGGCCATCTTGAATTTTGGACCGCACCCAAAAACACTCTTTCTCGTCCCACGGTGGTAACAAAGGTATCCAAGAAGTTTTTTAAAGATCGGTTCATAAATACAGCCTCTAGCCTGAGCCGTATAGAAGTTGTGTACAAAAAACTGATTGCACTAATTTTGGTACAAAAAGGTTGCTGGTGGCCATCTTGAATTTTGGACCGCACCCAAAAACACTCTTTCTCGTCCCACGGTGGTAACAAAGGTATCCAAGAAGTTTTTTAAAGATCGGTTCATAAATACAGCCTCTAGCCTGAGCCGTATAGAAGTTGTGTACAAAAAACTGATTGGACCTAATTTCGGTACAAAATGGCCACTGGCAGCCATCTTGAATTTTGGACCACACCCAGAAACACTCATTCTCATCCCAAGGTGATAACAAAGGTATCCAAGAAGTTTCGTAAAGATCGGTTCATAAATACGGCCTCTAGCCTGAGCCGTATAGAAGTTGTGTACAAAAAACTGATTGGACCTAATTTCGGTACAAATTGGCCACTGGCAGCCATCTTGAATTTTGGACCACACCCAGAAACACTCATTCTCATCCCAAGGTGATAACAAAGGTATCCAAGAAGTTTTGTGAAGATCGGTTCATAAATACAGCCTCTAGCCTGAGCCATTTTGACATGTGCACTTACTGTGTATAAGTAGCACTGAATAAATCAAAGTTCATCCAATTTGCATAATTTTTGCACGGAAAAAAACCTGTATTATATGTGATGTATTCCATGTTACTAAACATTCATACAAAAATTTATTTAAATCAGAACTTGCATACAAAATACAAAAGTTCTGTACAAAAAACTGATTGCACCAATTTTGGTACAAAATGGCTGCCGGCAGCCATCTTGAATTTCAGACGACACCCCAAAACACTCGTTCTCGTCCCACAGTGATAACAAAGGTACCCAAGAAGTTTCGTAAAGATCGGTTCATAAATACGGCCTCTAGACCGAGCCGTATTGGCATTTGCAATTACAGTGCTGAAAGTAACACTAAATAAATCAAAGTTAGTCTAATTTGCATAATTTACGCACCAGAAAAAAACCTGTATTATATGTGATGTATCCCATGCTACTAAACATTCATACAAAAAAATTATTCAAATCGGAGCTTTCATATGGAAATTCTGCGCAAAAATCTGATTGATCTAATTTTGGTACAAAATGGCTGCCAGCGGCCGTCATAAATTTCGGACCGGACCCCAAAACACTCGTTCTCGTCTCACGGTGATAACAAAGGTACCCAAGAAGTTTCGTAAAGGTCGGTTCATAAATATGGCCTCTAGCCCGAGCCGTGTGTACGGCGTGACGGACAGCCGGATGACGGGCCATGGAATACCTCAAATTTGGCTTTGCCAAAGTTGAGCTAAAAACCCCCCAAAAATTTCTGGATTTTGGTCCAAAATTTCTAAGTCTGCAACGGGACCCCAAATTTTCAGCCTAAATATGAACCCAGGGACTTGGCTTGAACAAACTTGAATCTCACCCCTCTAAGGATGCTCTATACCAAATATCAAAAGATCTGAAGAAGAAGATTTTTAAAGAATATTCCTCATACTGCACTAATTTAAACATTTGGGCTCACACAGAGAGCCCAAATATGGACCCAGGGAATTGATTTCAATAAACATGTGAAACAATGTTCCAAAGATGTTATATGTGAAATTTGAAAGTTTTTGGAGCAGTGGTTTGGAAGAAAAGTAGTCTTGAATGTTTTTCCCATTGCTCAGCACTTTTTCAAAGTCCCAGAAAAGTATCTCATGATAAAACCGATAGCAATTTTTTTTTATCATTCCATTCTGTTGGTCCTAAGGAAGTTTCACACCAAATAAGAATTCTCAGTGCCATGTAGTTTTGGAGATATGGGCATTTTAATTTTTTTCTGTTTTTAGCTCCTGCAGTTCCCATGGGGCGACAGGAAAAAAATTTTTTGCATAAATTAAGTACTTATGACCCAATAAGCCCTCATATCAAATTTGGTCCAAATCTGCCTCTCGGTTTGGAAAATAGATATTTTGGGAGGGGCAAATATTCTTGCCCCTCCCATAACGACGGCAAATATAGCCCCACAAACTTCTCTTGAACAAATCTAAGTCTACACCTCAAAAGGAAGATGCACACCAAGTCTCCACTACTGCTGGTTCACGAGAAGAAGATTTTTTAAGATTTCAGCACACTTTTTGTGTGTGGCCCTTCCAATGGGTGAGGCAACTTGATTGAACAAAATCAAATTACGATGTCATAACAAACTATTATCTCAAATATCAATTAAATTGGTTCAGCGGTTTGGGAGGAGAAGATGCAAACACCATGTTCGCAGATGACAGACAATGGACGACGGACGGTGAGTGATCACTATAGCTCTCCTGACTGAAAGTCAGGGGAGCTAAAAAAAATTCACCTCAACCTCAATTTTTACAGAATTTTATGTGACAGCATCATATATTTATGAAATTCCAGGACTTTTCCCAAACTTTTCTTTACTTCAACATCTTCTTTAGTTTTTGAAAGCCAAGAAAATTATTTTTAAAATTCCATGACTTTGCCAGAATTCCATGACCCATACGAAACCAGTCATGGAAAAAAGTTAAAAAATTTATAGTAATTTATATATTTTTTATACTTACCAATGACCCAGACTTAGCTGGTGCTAACTCTTAAAATTTCAGGTCCAAACACAAATTCCCCCCCCCCACCCCCCACAATCCCCCAAATTTGCATCAATCCAAAAAATCTATTTCCTATATGACCTCCATACTTTTGTCCACTGCGCATGCGCAGTATCAAGGAAGCACCGAAATTGGCGTCAAATCTTCATCCTTACAACCAGTGCCTGGTAAGTGTTATGTAATCAGCGGGGAGGTATGAGTTCCCAACTCATGGGAGGGCCATCCCCGTCTGGGTCATTGTTAAGTATAAAAAATATATAAATTACTATAAATTTTTTAACATTTTTATACTGTACCAATGACCCAGACTTAGCTGAATAGAAAACAAGAGGCCCCTGACATGGTAGCCTAAATATCAACCCAGAGAATTGATTTCCACAAGTTGCATCTGCTCCTCCTAAGAAAAGCTGAAACCAAATATCCAAATATTCTGACCAGTGGATCTAAAAAAAGATTTTTAAAGAATATTCCTCATACTGAACTAAGTCATAATTCGGGCTCCCACAGGGAGCCCATATATGAACCCAGGGACTTGGCTTTAACAAACCTGAATCTCACACCCCTAAGGATTCTGCACACCAAATATCAAAACATTCCGACTGCTGGATCTGAAGAAGAAGATTTTTAAAGAAAATTCCTCATTTTGAACCAAGTTACAATTCGAGCTCCCACAATCAGCCCAAATATGTTCAATCAAGAGGCCCCTGACATGGTAGCCTAAATATCAACCCAGAGAATTGATTTCCACAAGTTGCATCTGCTCCTCCTAAGAAAAGCTGAAACCAAATATCCAAATATTCTGACCAGTGGATCTAAAAAAAGATTTTTAAAGAATATTCCTCATACTGAACTAAGTCATAATTCGGGCTCCCACAGGGAGCCCATATATGAACCCAGGGACTTGGCTTTAACAAACCTGAATCTCACACCCCTAAGGATTCTGCACACCAAATATCAAAACATTCCGACTGCTGGATCTGAAGAAGAAGATTTTTAAAGAAAATTCCTCATTTTGAACCAAGTTACAATTCGAGCTCCCACAATCAGCCCAAATATGGACCTAGGGACATGGCTTGAACAAACTTGAATCTTACCCCCCCTAAGGATGCTGCATAAAAAATATCAAAAGCATTCATCTGCTGGATCTGAAGATTTTTAAAGAAAATTCCTCATTTTGAACTAAGTTGTCATTCAGGCTCCCATAGTGAGCCCAAAGATGAACCAAGGGACTTGGCTTGAACAAACTTGAATCTCAGCCCCCTAAGGTTGCTCCATGCCAAATATCAAAACATTCCAACTGCTGAATCTGAAGAAGATGATTTTTAAAGAAAAAATCCTCATATTGACTAAGTTATAATTTGGGCTCCCACAGGGAGCCCACATATGGACCCATGGACTTGGCTTTAACACACTTGAATCCCCCCTCCCCCCAAGGATGCTACTCACCACATATCAAACCATTTGGACTGCTGGATCTGAAGAAGAAGATTTTTTAAGAAAATTCCTCATTTCGAACAAAGTTACAATTCAAGCTCCCACAGTGAACCCAAATATGGACCTAGGGACATGGCTTGAACAAACTTGAATCTCACCCCCCTAAGGATGCTGCATACCAAATATCACAAGATTCTGCCTGCTGGATCTTGAGAAGAAGATTTTCAAAGAAATTTGCCTGAAATGCACTAAGTTCAAATTTGGGCTTCTATCGTGAGCCCAAATATGAATCCAGGTAGCCGATTTGAACAAACTGGAATCAGATCCACCCCACAATGTTGCATACCAAATATCAAAACATTCTGCCTGCAGGATCTGGAGAAGATTTTTGAAGAAATTTGCCTGAAATGCACTAAGTTCAAATTCGAGCTTCTATAGTGAGCCCAAATATGAAACTAGGGAGCCGATTTGAACAAAATAGAATCAGATCCACCCCACAATGTTGCATACCAAATATCAAAAGATTCTGCCTGCTGGATCTGGAGAAGAAGATTTTCAAAGAAATTTGCCTGAAATGCAGTAAGTTCAAATTTGGGCTCCTATACTGAGCCCAAATATAAACCCAGGGGGCCGATTTGAACAAACTTGAATCAGATCCACCCCACAATGTTGCACACCAAATATCAAAAGATTCTGCCTGCTGGATCTGGAGAAGAAGATTTTCAAAGAAATTTGCCTGAAATGCACTAAGTTCAAATTTGGGCTCCTATACTGAGCCCAAATATAAACCCAGGGGGCCGATTTGAACAAACTTGAATCAGATCCACCCCACAATGTTGCATACCAAATATCAAAAGATTCTGCCTGCTGGATCTGGAGAAGAAGATTTTTTAAGAAATTTGCCTGAAATGCACTAAGTTCGAAATCGGGCTCCTATACTGAGCCCAAATATGAACCCAGGGGGCCGATTTGAACAAACTTGAATCAGATCCACCCTCCAATGTTGCATACCAAATATCAAAAGATTCTGCCTGCTGGATCTGGAGAAGAAGATTTTTTAATGTTTTTCCCATTGCCTACAGTGTTAAAAAGTGCTGACTCAGCACTTTTTCAAAGTCCCGAAACTGTACCCGATGATAAAACCGATGGCAATTTTTTTTTACCAATTCTTTCTGTTGGTCCTAAGGAAGCTTCACACCAAATAAAAATTCTCGGTGCCGTGCAGTTTTGGAGATATGGGCGTTTTAATTTTTTTCTATTTTTAGCTCCTGCGGTTCCCATGGGGCTACAGGAAAAAAAAAATCAGCATAAATTAGGTACTTATGACCCAATAAGCCCTCACATAAAATTTGGTTCAAATCAGCCTCTCGGTTTGGAAAATAGAAATTTCGGGCGGGGCCAAAAATTTTGCCCCTCCCATAACGACGCCAAGTATAGCCCCACAAACTTCTCTTGAACAAATCTGAGTCTACACCTCAAAAGGAAGCTGCACACCAAATATCAAGTCTCTGCTACTGCTGGTTCATGAGAAGAAGATTTTTTAAGATTTCAGCACACTTTTTGGTTGTGGCCCTACCCACAGGCGGGGCAACTTGATTTGAACAAAATCAAATTGCGATGTCATAACAAACTATTATCTCAAATATCAATTAAATTGGTTCAGCAGTTTGGGAGGAGAAGACACAAACACCATGTTCACGGACGACAGACGCCGGACGACGGACGGTGAGTGATCACTATAGCTCTCCTGACTGAAAGTCAGGTGAGCTAAAAAGGCTGGAGGGCCTAGGACATAAAGGGAAATCCAATAGGCTCAATTACATTTAAACAGAATTATCCCCTCAAGGAGAAAAGGAGAAACAGGATTTTCATGTATCTTTCTTGTTTATACAAAATAAGAAATAATAATAATAGAGTACATTTATCAAGCGCTTAATCCCTGAAAAAGGCTCTAAGCGCTTTACAATTCCAGACCATTTACTCACTAAGCTCTCACACACATTCAATGAAACACGTCATGCGCACAAATGTTCATTCTAAAACTCATGGGTCATCAAGTAAGTAATTCTTGAAAAGATATGTTTTAAGCTCGGTTTTAAAAATATTATATGATTTGGCTCTCCTGTCTGAATGAGGAAGTGAGTTCCAAATGTATGGGCCGTAGAATGTGAATGCTCTCTGACCAAATTTTTTTAGTTTAAACCTGGATATGGTGTGCAGGTTCAGGTCTTGGGACCTTAAGTGACGAGGCGGGGTGTAATTATGTAAGAGGCATGATAGATAGGGTGGCAAGGTTGAATCCAGGCTACGGTAGCATAAGGATGCAATCTTGTACTCAATCCGTGCCTGCACTGGTAGCCAATGAAGGGTTCTTAACATCGGTGTTATATGGTAGCGCCTTGGCCTGCGTAGGACAAGTAGAGCGGCGTTGTTTTGATGCGTTGCAAACTATTTATCTTTTCTATCGGTAGACCGCTCAGAAGCGAATTGCAATAATCCAACCTAGATAGGATGAAGGAACTAACCAGCTTTTTCACGGCCTCCTGAGTAAGATAAGGTTGGAGATGGGAAATCCTTCTCAATTCAAGAAACAAACGTTTCCTGATGTTCTTGACTTGGACAGTCATGGACAGATTTGAGTCTAGATAAACACCTAGGTTTTTGGCTGTATTCGAAAAACCTATGTCGGTGCCGCAAATGCAGAGATGGTCGAGGCTGGTGTTCTTAATTTTTGCATCGGTAGAAATTAGAATGATCTCGGTCTTGTCATCATTTAATTTTAATTTGTTTGTTTCCATCCAGTGCTTGACGGACTCTATGCAGGTTTGGATGTTTGTTGCCGTTTGTGTTAACTGCCTGGGTAAGGGATGGGAAGTAGATTTGAGGATCGTCAGCATACATATGATAGCTCAGATCTTGCTTTGATATTACACCACCAATGGACTGTGTATACATGCAATATAGTACAGATCCCAAAACGGAGCCCTGTGGGACACCATACATGAGTGAGCTACTTTTTGAGTGGGCTTCATCAATGTGAACAGACTGGGTTCTGTCAGATAGGTAAGACTTAAACCAGTCCAGTACCGTTCCTGACAAGCCGAAGGTGATATTGAGGCGTTTAATTAAGATCTCATGGTCAAGGGTGTCAAATGCGGCTGACAGGTCTAACAGTGACAAGATGGAGATCTTGTGACTATCAGCAGCATTTAGGAGATCCGTCACAATACGAAGCAATGCAGTTTCTGTGCTGTGATTGCTCCTATATGCAGACTGAAACGTCTCAGTAAGTTGATTCATGGAGAGGTGGTCCTTTAATTGTTGGAGTACGATTTTCTCTGCAATCTTTGACAGGAATGGCAGATTGGAGACTGGCCGGTAGTTCTTAAGATTATTGGGGTCAAGGTTGGCCTTTTTTAGTAAAGGTGTGTAACAATTGCCTCCTTGAAGGCACGAGGCACAGTACCCTGCAAAAGAGAAGTGTTAATTATATTTGTGATTGGTTCTACAAGATCATCAATATGTTCACGAAGAAGGCTAGTAGGTATAGGGTCAAGTGGACATGATTTAGATGGAGATGACAGAATGATCCTGCGAACAGTGTCACATGATACCGGTTTAAATGATACAAAGGGGTTTCCTGTAAATTCTGTGAACTCAGGTTCATTGTTCGTGCGGTCCAGTTGAAGTCTTATTTTGGACACCTTCTCGCTGAAATATGAACCGAACTTGTCTGGTAGATCTGACAGTGTGATGTTGTTGGGAAGGACGGATGTTTTAGCTTTTCCAGTCAGACTGTTTGTGATAAAAAAGAAAGACACATTACCAGTCCGTAATTGAGCACAATAACAACAATGATCTCTATTAACATCCAGTATAACCCATTATACTAATTCTTTAAAGGAAAGCCAATAAATAAAGATAGTCCAGGGAATGAGACTCTTTATGCTCATTTAAAAGTGTCCGAGGATTGTATATTAACGCTCGTATGACACGTGATATATACAAATGCTTCACACCGAGCTACACTTTAAAAATATTACATAAATGAGATAGACATTAGCTTTACACTTTAAAACCATCCCAGCACAGACTCGGAATTACTGACTCCAGAGGAGGTATTCCCTTGCTTTTCACTATAAAGCAGGTGATATAAGGGAACACCATTCCCCCCTTCCCCTTGCTCTGGGTCAATCACCCCAGAACGAAGAGGGCAGCAGGACAGTTACTGCTGGAACAGAAAGCCTGCATAACTACAGTTGCAACTGTTTAGTGGACGACATTCTGAGTAACAGATAACGGACCTAAACAACGCAGGTCGCCAGAAATAGACTCAATATTTCTAAAGTAAAATTTTGTGAACTTAGAAGGCTGAGACCAGTATGCAGCCTTCATCAAATCGGTAATAGCAATACTATTAGCATAAGCCCAAGATGTAGACAGAGCTCTCACTTCATGCGCTGAAATCTTAAGCACAGACTGCTGAGTAGAAGATAATTTTTCATAAGCAGTACGAATAGTCAAGTGAATCCACCTTGAAATAGAATGGACCGTGATGTCCCTTTTATTAGGCAGCAGAGACAGAAATAAAAGTTTTCGTCCCTTTCTGATAAACTCAGATCTACGTTTGTAAATATGCTTAGCTCTAACTGGACATAGCAAAGGCCAATGGCCGTCTGAGGACGGAAAAAGCCTTAATAACAATAGGTCCAGGGTACTTATTAGGAGCCTGATTCTTGGCCAAAAATCCAACAATGGTAGTCAAAGTAATAGTATTACCAACACTACGATAGTGAGAATCATCAACAGATAGTGCATGAAGCTCACTAACTCTTCTAGCAGAAGAGAAGGCTAAGAGAAAAGCCATCTTTTAAGATAAGTATTTGAAGTCTACCGTGTCAAGGGGTTCAAATGACGCTTCTTTTAGCTTCAGAAGAACCCAAGCTAAATTCCACTTAGGAATTAACCTAAGGGTTCCAGGTCTATTTATCGAAAAAGTTTTTAACTAACTTTGATAAAGAGATATTAGATCCAATTTGTAAGCTATCATGATGAGCATAAGTATCCGATAGCATAGACCTATAACCCTTAATAGTTACTGGCTGCAGTTTGATCTTGTCAAACAAGTAGACCAAAAAATTAGCAATGTCTGGAATGGAGGGGTCATAAATATCAATAGAATGATCCCTACACCAACGAGAGAAAACCTTCCACTTAGCAGCATAATTTAGCAAAGAGGAGGTTCTCCTACAGTTAGAAATTGCGTCCACTGCTCATCCTGTAAAATGCTTGCCATGAAGAAGGACCGCACACCGGAAATACGTGAAGGTTGAGACCTTGCGGGTTGTGATGCAGTGTGCGCGATTTCCCCTGCGAAAGAAGGTCCTCCCATGGAGGAAGCTTCCGAGGGCTGTCCCACAACAGAGACCTGAGTAGATTTATCTATGGTCTCTGGGGTGACAGAGATGCTACCAACAGAATCTTGCAGTGAGATTGCTTGATTTAAAGCAATATCTGTTGAATCAACGGAGCTGGAGGATATACGTATCCTATCATTCCGTCCCAAGAGATCGAGAGAGTGTCTACTGCGAACGCGCAAGGATCTGGGCATGGCGACACATACGTCTGCAACAAGTCTATCATAGGACGATTCCATTGGTAGCAGATCTGATTGAATACTCATTTGTTGCGAGACCATTCTGACGGCAACATACCTTTCCGAGAAAGGGAGTCCGCTAGAATGTTCAGACGACCCAGAATATGACGGACCGACAGAAGAACCTGATGCTCCAGGACAAACAGAAGGATACTCTCCGTTAAGTTGAACAATGGAATGGAATGAGTGCCTCCCTGGTTCCGAATATATACGCTACTACTGTCGAATTGTCGGACAGAATTCGAACATGTGAATTCTGAATAATGTTCATCCAATGACGTAGCGCAAGCCAAATTGACATCATCTCTTTGATGTTTATGTGCTTGTTTAGGAACTGCAGATCCCAAAAGACCCTGGCACCTCGAATCTGTTGGGTTCAAGGTTGCGCCCCAACCTGTTTGAATCGCATCCGTTGTAAAAATCCGGCAGTTGCAGTGGCACTCCCTGAGTTAACCACTGAATATCTGCCCAAGTCTGAATCTCTTGTTTTACTTGGTTTGACAAGACGATGTTCATTTCGAGCGAATGAATCTTCACACTCCAATTCCGATTAAAAAATATCTGGAGTGGATGAGTGCGTAGGCATCCCATCGGAATAAGATCCGCGGTGGCTCTGCACAAACCTATCAGTCGCATGAATTCTCTCGCTGTTACTACATCTGAGTGAAGACAAAAGCGAGCCTAACAACTGACTAATTTCGCTCTGGGTAACGGCAGACAAACCAGATTGTTGTGCATCTCGAAGCTCATTCCCAAGTGGATGAACAACTTGGACGGAACTAGATCCAACTTCTTTTCGTTTACTATGAAACCGAGACATCGGAGCAGTTGAAGCAGACTCTGAACATCGTTCTGAAGCGTTATTCTGTTGCCGTACCTCTGAAGAATGTTGTCCAAGTAGGCCGACGTTACCGCAGACGAATGAGCTCGGAAATGGATCGAAATTCAATTCGGATTTTTGGCTCCCCATGTTGGTAGCATGGTATTTTAAAAAAATACAAAAAACTTTGGGTTACAAATCACCTATGAAAAATAATTTAGCACTCTACCAGTTAATTCAATTCTTTCAAAACCATGTCACAATGTTACAAGGTCACAATGACTTCTGTTGTCATATATTAGTGAAAAAAAGAAATGCAAGTTTTTTTTCTGAGGTAAATATTTCAAATGTGTCGTGGATGATTATTTCATTGTTTGGATTTTGATGTTATTTCTTCATTACGGATTAAATTTTGACAAGTTTTGTAGCCTTAACACAGATGGTGTTTGCATGGATAACGTTCATATGTGGGTACCCTACGCAATTTCCTGATCAAAATCAATAGCGGGTGTGCCTACCCTGGGCTTCAGTCGCTGCTCTAACTTCCCTTACCATTGACCCCCATCAAGTTGTTTATGGTCCTTTGAGGGATGTTATTCCACTTCTGAAGAAGGGCCTGCATGAGCTGAGCGACGTTGTTTGGGACATGATTCCTGACCCTCCTGTTCAGCTTGCCCCACAAATTCTCGATCGGAGACAAATCTGGACTGTAGGGTGGCTAATCGAGAATTTGGACATTGCTTTGGTTGAAGATGTCACAACAAACCCTAGCAACATGCGGACTCCATTATCCTGCTAAAACGTAAGGTTATGTGCATGGATAAGTGGAAGGACATGCGGCATGGGGACCCGATCTCATTATCGAACAGCTGTAAAATTGCCCTGGATGACCACGCCATGAGATCCCATCCCCCTCCCCCAAACCATAACAGTCTCTCCCCAAATCGGTGGTTTTCCTCAATGCACTAGTCATAATACCGCTCACCTCGATGTCAATAGCAACGTTCTCGTCCATCTGACCTGTAAAGCATGAACCGATTTGGTGCATGTGCATGTGCCTGCAGCCATTGCAATCAACGTTGGCATCGCCTGGGTGTAAGTTGCGGACCAACGTTGGGACATTGTGTCTTTAAATTGAACTTCTGCAACCAAATCCTAACTGTTCTTGGACACACTCGACCATGAGTGCCTACAACCTGACTCGCCATCTCAGTCACAGTCTGAAATCAGTTACGAAAGTTTGAGGGATAAATGCCTCTATCCTGACGTAGCAAAAAAATACGCAGATGTCCACACCAGGGACATCAGCTAATCTTCCTGCAGCTCTGAGATGCCCAACTAAACAAGCTACCATTGACTCATGGACCCTAAATTGCTGGGCGACAAGACGTTGCGATTGGCCCTGCATAAATAGTGAGGACATTCATGTCATTTTGCTTTTCAATCAAGTGGAAATGAAATGTTGAACATTTTTGAATTTTGCTTTTCAATCAAGTGGAAATGAAATGTTGGGCAATTGATGTTTTCTGTTCAACACTTCGAATTCGTATGGTTTTCAAGCCCATAGCACATGGAGTGCCCATGATCACGGTTGACTGAATTTTAACCAAAACTCTACACATTACACTGAGGTAGCTATGGGTCAAATTTTACTACATTTGGTCTACAGATAAAAAAAAATTATATTACAAAAACAAAACTTGCATTTCTTTTTTCCGTCAGCATGTTTATTAGATATGTTGCAGAGATTTTTGTAATGGTGAACTTTTACAGTTAAAATGTGATAAAATTGAATAACAAAAACAAAACAATGAACATGGAGGTCAACAGCTTTTTATTTATTGTATAAGTTACAAGAACTTGGACTTGTACTGCTTAGTTTCTGTAGCCTCTGCTCTTTCGGCGACCTCTAGCCCTTTCAAACTTCCTTCCCTTAGAACGGACAAATGGTCTGAAAAATAAAACAAAAGGCTAAGTAATTTGGCTGCAGCACATTTACAATGGTGAGTTGCGATTCCAAACATAAAATATTGTTAAATCATGAGTGAATAACAAACAAGAGACCCCACGAAGCCTTAATCGCTCATCTGATAAAGGTGTTTAAAGAAGGATTTTAACCAGTATCAATGGCTAAATAACACTACAGAGCCCAAACATGAGACTAGAGCAAAGATTTAAACAAGAACAACGCGAAGCGTGGCATATGCTCCCTCCTGCAATACCATGGATAGCATTATGCCATCAAAAGCATGACGTGCCTGCAGCAATCTGTACTAATATAAACAAGCATGGCAAAAATTATTTCAATCCAATGTATGATGACAGAGCTAGAGAAGCAAATGTGTTGGACGGACACATTTTTCAATCATCCCCAAAGTTAAACAAGGGAAAATAACACTGTAAATGCTCATGCGAAGATATTAATTCTACTGTAGGATCCATTCCAGCATGCTGAGGAACAAGCATGGTAAAAATTATTTGAATTCAACGTATTGACGACGGAGCTAGCGCAGCAAATATGTTGGACGGACACATTTTGCAATAATAATCCCCGAAGTTAAACAAGGAAAAATAACTCTGTAAATGTTTACGCGAAGATGTTAATTCTGCTGTAGGATCCGTTTTCGTAGGATCCGTTCCAGCATGCTGAGGAACAAGCATGGTTAAAATTATTTGAATTCAACGTATGATGACGGAGCTAGCGCAGCAAATATGTTGGACGGACACATTTTGCAATAATAATCCCCGAAGTTAAACAAGGAAAAATAACTCTGTAAATGTTTACGCGAAGATGTTAATTCTGCTGTAGGATCTGTTTTCCCAGGTTGACGGACAAGCATGGCAAAAATTATTTGAATCCCGACAAATATTGACAGTGCTAGAGCAGCAAATATGTTGAACAGACACATTTTTCAATCATCCTCTAAGTTAAACAAGGGCAAATAACACTGTAAATGCTCATGCAAAGAAATAAATTCTACTGTAGGATCTGTTCCCCCATTCTGAGGAATAAGCATGGTAAAAATTATTTGAATTCAATGTATGATGACAAAGCTAGAGGAGCAAATATGTTGGATGGACACATTTTTCAATAATAATCCCCTAAGTTAAACAAGAGCACCGCTGGGCATCGCCCGTGAACTGTTCAAATTGTACCATTTTAACACATTTGCAATTTTTTTTAGAGTGCAAGAAATTTATACTGGCATATATATATATGTTACGGTCAGACTTTGAAATCAGTGATTATGTGAAATGACTAAATTTTTTCAATCATTTGAGAAAAAAGACTAACAAGTTTGAAGCCAATCGAAAAACAAATACTAAAGTTATCATCCGGAAACCAAATATTTGACGAAGAATTCTAAGTCCAATAGGGGCCATAATTCAGGCAAAAATTGTTCAGACCGACCCCATATTCGAACTTGACCTGTATTTTGTTGTGATTAAACCACATACCAAATTTGGAGCCGATCGGAAAACAAATACTAAAGTTATCATCCGGAAACCAAATATTTGACGAATTCTAAGTCCAACAGGAGCCATAATTCAGGCGAAAAATGTTCGGACTGACCCCATATTCGAACTTGACCTGTATTTTGTTGTGATTAAACCACATACCAAATTTGGAGCCGATCAGAAAACAAATACTAAAGTTATCATCCGGAAACCAAATATTTGACGAATTCTAAGTCCAACAGGAGCCATAATTCAGGCGAAAAATGTTCGGACCGACCCCATATTCGAACTTGACCTGTATTTTGTTGTGATTAAACCACATACCAAATTTGGAGCCGATCGGAAAACAAATACTAAAGTTATTGTTCGGAAACCAAACGGACGGACGGACAACGCCATACTATAATACGTCCCGTTTTTCAAACGGGCGTATAACAAGGGAAAATAACTCTGTAAATGTTTGCGCGAAGATGCTAGACAGAGCTAGAGCAGCAAATATGTCGGATGGACACATTTGCGTTAGGCACGAACGTACGCAGCTCTCCACTAGATACCCCCCTCCGACCAAGTCGGGAGCATAAGCCCCCCCCCCCCTCTTCCAAAGATGCTCTATAAACCAAATAACAAAAGATTCTGAGTGGTAGATTTGAAAAAGTTTTTTAAAGAATTTTTCTCTTGCACAGAGTTAAATTTGCCCAAATATAAACCCTTGGTGTTGTTATTGAATAAAGTGAATTTGACTTTGGAATGCTGTATACTAAATATCTAAATATGAAGCTAGGGACTTGATTTAAACAAACTGGAATCTGACCACTACCCCCTTACCACCCCCAAAAGGTTTACCGATATACCCAACACTTTCAGACTAAAGCTTGCTATGGGGCATTGCCACCCCAGTTCCACCTGAGGCTATATCTGCACCCTTTAAAGCATTCAGAAGATCTTTGTACTCTCCAATAAAAACTCGAACCGATTATTCCACGGTCTCAAAACATGCGGAAAATTCCAGTATAAACCACCAAGCCCCTCCGCTCATTAACTTTGAGGTGCAGACTAAAGAATTGAGGCCTGGGTTGATGTGACCCTCACAGTTGACGTATGTCAACCAAAGTTACCAAGTTACTGTAAAATCATTCCAAAATGAGTCATCCTACCAAGTTGCAATGAAATCCCTTCATAAATATGACTAATAGACTTGGCTAACGGGATCAAGGTCACTTGACCATTCAACGGTCACGGTTGACCGATCACAACCGACAAAATAGAAGACTCATCTAGATACACCAAGTCATCCTACCAAGTTACAATGAAATCCCTTTATAAAAACAACCTGTAGACAATGATAAAGGGATCTAGCTCACATGCCCAAGTAGCAGTAACGGCTGACCGATCATTACCAAAATAGGACTGTCTCATCTAGACATCATACCGAGTCTAGAGATGGGCGGTTTTCAAATTTCTTGTCGGTTTCGATTTCATTCAAAGAGTCAGGGTTTCGGTTTCGGTTTTCATTGTACAAACATAACAATATATTGCATTTGCATGTAAGAAGATGTATTTGGCACCAGTTTGTGTCAATGGGACTCCCTTTCTAGTTCAACTCACCTGTGTAATATCCTTTTCCTGTACTCTGATTTCCTTAGCACAATGTATTTGCATAAATTATCTCAAGAGTTTCAAGTTTGAGAACAATGATTTTTGCCTTGAGTCTGTTGCAAAATTAGCCCCCCTCCCTAAATACCTGTGTTTAGGGTAACCCGACACACCCTAAAATATTATGCCGACCATAAATATTTTATCGAGTAAAAGTCGCTCATAAGCCATATATAGGTCATTGTAACCCGAAATTTCCATCCAACTTCAACTGTGATTTTGACGCTGGCTTTGGAGTTCATGGTTTCAAAATTACATGTAGAAATAAATATATTTGTCATTATAAATGTGGAACAAGTGACAAGTTTCAGTTCAGCAAAGGAAATCACATTTTATAACAGATGAATGTTTAAAACATGATGCGTAAGAAGTAATTTTGTCACCCATTTCCGCGGTTAATGCCATGCTCGAATGCAATACCAATTACTGCAGCTGTTCTGAAAACGGGGTATCGCATCTCTGAAGTTTGAAAAAAGGTTAATTTTAGGTTGTTTATCTCTTTATTCTGAGAATTGAAGACCTGATTAGAGTATTTCAACACTGAAGTTGAAAACCGCAACGACGGTTTTCTGTAATTGCTTCGGTCTCGGTTAACCGCCCATCTCTAACCGAGTCAACCTACCAAGTTACAATGAAACAGCTTCATAAATATGAACTGTAGACTGTTGTAAACAAATCTAGGTCACATGCCTGTGCAGCTGTCACAGTTGACCGATCATGACCAAAATAAGACGCTCTCATCTAGACATTATATCAAGTCATCCTCCCAATTTACAATGAACTCCCTTCAGAAATACAACCTGTAGACTGTGTTAAAGAAATCTAGGTAATGTGCTTCTGCGTCCGTCACGGTTGACCAAACCCGACCAAAATAGGATGTTTTCTGACTGATTGCAACCAAAATGGTATGTTCTCATCTAGACATGACCTGAAACCTGCACATAAAATTTAGTGATGATTGGACAAGAACTACGGGGTTTAGCCTGTGCTAAAGAAAATGAGAACAGACTCACGGACTTCCTTCCGCACACATGATGGCTATAGCTTATCTTGACTTTGTCAAATTAATATTATTATTTATTGGTGTTTTAAGGTCACATATTTCTGCACTATGGCCAATCATGACCGCGACAGTTTTACGGGTGGAGGAAGCAGAGAATCGCCGAGCAATGACACGCAACTGTCACACAAGCAGGGTTAGCACTGTTTTAAGAAAGATGCGCCATCAACGTGCAGTACGCCTTATTACACATCACCGTGCCCCCACGAGGGCAATGGAGGTGAAGAGTCTTGCCCAAGGACACAATGTCGTTGCCGCAGGTGGGATTCGAAGCGAAAAGCTCTCGGCTTGCGGCCTGCACCTCTACCAACTGAGCCACCATGCCCTTGTCAAATTAAGCTAAAATATACTTATATGAAAATGTTGTGACTTTTGGCTTCTCAAGATGCATTGTTTCAATGTCCAAATTATTTATTGGCATTTAACAACACTTTCAACAGCCAACTTGCCCATGGTCACCTAGTATCGGAGAGTTTTACAGGAGGCGGCCGAAGTACCTGAAGAGAACCACCAAGCAGTTGCAAGTAATGTCAGACTCAACGTACCAACTCTGCACAAGCAGGGTTAAAATTGGTTGGAAGCAACTGCACTATTGACATGCCATACGCCTTAGTACACAGTTCAACGTTGACCCAAGTGGGCAATCAGGATGGAGTGCCTTGCCCAGGGACACAACACAGTTGCCCCTGGCAGGGATTGAGTCATACTCCTTTCAGAATGAAATCCAAAGCCGTAACCACTGAGCCACCACGCACCCTCTAAGTGTCCAAACATGAGCTTAAAATCGTGCAGAGCTACATGGTGATGCACAGAAAATTAGGCTGAGGAGAGGGATGGGAACACATGCTTCTTACCTGAAAACAGACTAGAACACAGCAGGTGATTTAGCTGTAATAGCAGACCGTTCACAGCCAAATATTTATTTATTTATTGGTGTTTAAGGCCACATACTTCTGCACAATGGCTAATCATGACCACAACATGGAGAAAAAGTCAAGGTCAGTCAATCGTTTATACCCCATGTTGCCTATTTCAGAGGACTCGCATCCCAAGCATCAGTCACTGGGTCCTATTTTATCAGTGAAACAGAGCTTGTTCACCACAGTAAACTCACAGCTAAATTCAACAGAAAAGAAACACCTTAAAAATCAGTTATTGAAAATCTGTACACTTTGATGTGAAAACCTGGAATTCTTCAAAAAGCCAGAGAAATTAGATCCCTGAAATTGGTTATTTATTATATTTATTTATTTATTGGTGTTTAAAGTCACATATTTTTGTATAATGGATAATCATGACCACAACATGAATATCAACTCAAGACCAGGGATAAGCATTAATAAGCCATGTTGCTCATTTTAGAGAGGGTGCGCACCTCCCAAGCATTGGTAACTGGGTCCTATTTTACCAATAAAACCGAGCCTGTTTACCGCAGTGAACAGGCACTGCTTCACTTCCAAGGGTTCCCGCGGGGACTGAAACTGGTTATTTTAAAAACTTTTCAAACAATTTCAATAAGAGGCCCCACGGGGCCTGAAGCACTCATCTTGAACAGAACACAATACAAGAAACACCAGGGGTTCCTGAGGGTGCTCACCTGACATGGTAGTCTAAATATCAAACCAGGGACTTCACTAGAATAAGCTGCATACGTCCCTCCTAAGAAAAGCATATTCCAACTGGATGAAGTGATTGTGCCCACATAATACACAGGATTTTCCTTCTATTTCAGTTCCCGCACTTTTACGTCCCAAAATTGCGATAAACGCATAAAAAACAGATTTTTTTTTATTTTTGCTCGGAAATTTTCGAAGTTCCGAACAATAGATTTTCAGACTAAAATTTTTTTTTCTTCTTAAAATGGACCAAAACGCATAAAAACCAAAAAACTAATTTCCGGATTTTGGTCCCACCTGGACCCCAAATTTTCAGTGTAAAAAAAAAAATAAAAAAAATATTGTCTTAAAATTTACAATGAAAGTGTCAATGACACTGTAGCTCAACTTGACAAACTTGAACTTGGTAAGTTATAAATGAAATGGCAAAAATGAAGATCATTGGTACCAATGTCATTTTTTTTGCCAAAAAACATTTTTTGACAGAAACCTAAGAAAATCGATAGCTCCCATCTAGAGGCCTCCCCAAACTAGCATGCCAGGTTTCAAAGCCCTGTAGGGTGTACAAAAGGGAAATATTGTGGTCTGACTAGACTAAATTCTAAGAACGTTGGCCGTGGCAACATTTTTTGACGGAAATGGAAGAAAATCGATAGCTCCCATCTAGAGGTCACCGTAAATAAGCATACCAGGTTTCAAAGCAATCTAGTCATAAATGTGCCCTGTAGGGTGAGCCAAAGGGAAATATTATGGTCTGACTAAACTAAGTTTTAAGAATGTTGGCTGCGGCATCATTTTTTGATGGAAATTGAAGAAAATCGTTAGCTCCCATCTAGAGGTCACCCCAAACAAGCATGCCAGGTTTCAAAGCAATCCGATCATAAATGTGCCCTGTAGGGTGTGCCAAAGGGAAATATTGAGTCTTCTGACTAAACTAAGTTCTTAGAACGTTGGCCGCGGCAACATTTTTTGACGGAAATTGAAGAAAATCGATAGCTCCCATCTAGAGGTCACCCCAAACAAGCATACCAAGTTTCAAAGTAATCTGATCATAAATGCGACCTGTGAGGTGTGCCAAAGGAAATTGTGGATGTACGTACTAACGTACGTACGTACACCGATGGACGAGAAGTGATGGCAATAGCTCAGCTTGACTTTGTCAAGTTGAGCTAAAAATGCATAAAACAAAAAAAACTCATTTCTGGATTTTCGTCCAAAATATCAGTCCCTTCGGACCCAAAATTTTCAGTGTAAAAAAATTTTTAAAAAATTTTTGTCTTAAAATTGACCAAAATGCATAAAAAACAAAAAAAAACTCATTTCCAGATTTTGGTCCAAAATTTCTGAGTCCGGACCGGGACCACAATTTTTCAGCCTAAATATGAACCCAGGGACTCGGCTTGAACAAACTTGAATCTCACCCCCCTAAGGATGCTGCATACCAAATATCAAAACATTCTTATTGGTAGATCTAAGAAGAAGATTTTTAAAGGATATTCCTCAAACTGCTCTAATTTCAACATTTGGGCTCCCATAGAGAGCCAAATATGGACCCAGGGAATTGATTTCAATAAACCTGTGAAACAATCTTCCACAGATGTTATATGTGAAATTTGAAAGCTTTTGGAGCAGTGGTTTGGGAGAAAAGTAGTCTTACATGTTTTCCCATTACCCACAGTGTTAAAAAATGCTGACTCAGCACTTTTTCAAAGTCCCCCAAAAGTACCCCATGAGAAAACCAATAGCAATTTTTTTTACCATTCCATTCTGTTGGTCCTAAGGAAGCTTCTCACCAAATAAGAATTCTCAGTGCTGTGTAGTTTTGGAGATCCGGGCATTTTAATTTTTTCCTATTTTTGGCTCCTGCGGTTCCCATGGGGCAACAGGAAAAATTTTTTTTGCATAAATTAACTACTTATGTCCCAATAAAACCTCATGTCAAATTTGGTTCAAATCAGCCTCTCGGTTTGGAAAATAGAAATTTGGGGCGGGGCAAAAATTCTTGCCCCTCCCATAACGATGGCAAATATTGCCCCTAAAACGTCTCTTGAACAAATCTGAGTCTACACCTCAAAAGGAAGCTGCACACCTAATATCAAGTCTCTGCTACTGCTGGTTCATGAGAAGATTTTTTAAGATTTAGGCTCACTTTTTGGGCGTGGCCCTACCAAGGGGCGGGTCAACTTGATTTGAACAAACTTGAATTGACATATGATAGGGAACATGCACACCAGATTTAGTTCAAAGTCGATGATGTAAAGTTAGCGATGGACGGACGACGGACTACAAGTGATCAGTAAAGCTCCCCTTGAGCTTCGTTCAGGTGAGCTAAAAAGTTCACGATGCCAGACGGACTACAAGTGATAAGTTTAGATCCCTTCGGTGAGCTAAAAATTCCTCATTTTAAACTAAGTTACAATTCGAGCTCCCACAAGTGAGCCCAAATATGGACCTAGGGACACGGCTAGAACAAACTTGAATCTTACCCCCTAAGAATGCTGCATACCAAACATCAAAAGCATTCTGACTGCTGGATCTGAAGAAGATTTTAAACAAAGTCATCAATCGGGTTTCCACAGTGAGCTCAAATATGAACCCAAGGACTTGGCATGAACAAACATGAATCTTGCCCCTCTAAGGATGCTGCATGCCAAATATCAAAACATTCCGACTGCTGAATCAAAAGAAGGTTTTTAAAGAAAAATTCCTCATATTGAACTAAGCTATAATTCGGGCTCCCATAGGGAGCCCAAATGTGAACCCAGGGACTTGGCTTTAACAAACTTGAATCTCACCCCCCTAAGGATGCTGCACACCAAATATCAAAACATTCCGACTGCTGGATCTGAAGAAGATTTTTAAAGAAAATTCCTCATTTTGAACTAAGTTACAATTCGAGCTCCCACAGTGAGCCCAAATATGGACCTTGGGACATGGCTTGAACAAACTTGAATCTCATCCGCCTACCAAATATCAAAACATTCTGACTGCTGGATCTGAAGAAGAAGACTTTTAAAGAAATTTGCCTGAAATATGAACCCAGGGGGCTGATTTGAACAATCTTGAATCAGATCCACCCCACAATGTTGCATACCAAATATCAAAAGATTCTGCTTGCTGGATCTGGAGAAGAAGATTTTTTTAAGAAATTTGCCTGAAATGCACCAAGTTCGAATTCAGGCTTCTATAGTGAGCCCAAATATGAATCCAGGGGGCCGATTTGAACAAACTTAATCAGATCCACCACATAATGCTGTATACCAAATATCAAATGATTCTGCCCACTTGTGCTGGAGAAGAAGATTTTTTAGTAATTTCTCTAATATACATAGGGTGCTATCGGAGTTATGCTCCCTATGGAGCCCCAAGTGGGCATGTCCTTTTCATTTGAACAAACTTGAATTGACATATGTAATGAACATCCATACCAAATTTCAAGCAAATCAACCTAGTGGTTTCAGAGAAGTCGTTCGAAAAATTTTCACTACGCCGAACGGACAACAGACGACAAGTGATAAGTATAGCTCCCTTCAAGAATGAGTCTACATTAAGCAATCCATCTCCATAGGTTACACTGTCAATCCTGGAGTCCCTCAGGAGTGACAAAAATAATCCAGGCATCATGCCTTTTCTTCAGTTGATCATAATTTAAAATGCAGATCTCCCCTATGAAGCCCCTTGATACAACCTATGTGGATTAATCTTAGTTACACACCTCTAGAGGGTACTGAATACAAAATTTTTAATTCTTCAGCAAAATGGCCAATTTCGGCTCCCATAGGGAGCCCAAATATTAACCCAGGCTCTCGATTTGTACACAATTGAATCTTACTTCCCTAGAAATGTTGTGTACCCAATATGAACACATTCTGACTCTTGGATCTGAAGAGAAATTTTATAGAAATTTCTTCATATTGCACTGAGTTAAAATTTTGACTACCATAGCGAGCCCAAATATTAACCTATGGATCCGATTTGAACAAACTTGAATCTGATCCCCTTAGAGATGTTGTATACCAAATATGAAAACATTCTGGCTCCTGGATCTGAAGAAGATGATTTTTGAAGAAATTCCCTCATATTGTACCGAGTTAAATTTCAGGTTCCCATCAGACCTGTCAACCTCTGAAGGTGGCTGTCAGAGAGATTTTGATGAGCT
Organism: Pictodentalium vernedei; assembly: GCA_031216915.1. Taxonomy (NCBI): domain Eukaryota; kingdom Metazoa; phylum Mollusca; class Scaphopoda; order Dentaliida; family Dentaliidae; genus Pictodentalium; species Pictodentalium vernedei. Next base: position 530,226,659 of record CM062297.1, on the reverse strand, counting down.
CTCAGTGAGATTTGGATGTTTGTCAGTGAGATTTTTGTTGTTATGCCTCCCACGGTCCCACCCGGGCACCCCCCCCCCAACCCAAATGCATTATATTTCATTTTAGTAAGTTATTTTAACACTTTTAATGGTATTTGTCAGTAAAAGCATACCAATATGGATATCACTGGTCCAAGACCCCCCCCCAGGACAACCTCCCCCATCAGACCGGCCATTTTTCCTTGCTCATGCAAGCCCATCAAGGTGCTTCAATACATGGGGGCTGAAACATCTTGGGCTGAAACGTCCCAGGACCAAAACGTTCAAGAACCAACACAAACATTCCTTCTTCGTTTCATGCCCTTTTTTCATGCAAATTACAACTTCAGAGATTTATTTCACAAAGAATACGATTCCAAATTCAACTTACCTTATAAAATTGTAAATCTATATTTTTTTCCAATTTATTCACAATTACCACAATACATTTCAGTCAATATTTCATCGGCAAATGAGATTTAAATTTTTTTAAAAACGACTGAAAATCAAATGTTTGCGGTATTTACTTCACACTTTAGACGGCGCATAACTGGCATTCTGTTTTACCATCAAACACAATTTATTTACATTGTGTCAAGTAAATGTGTATCTTTGATAAATTATCGTTTCCAACAAGTATTCTGCGTCATAAATTTATATATCGTGACCAACTTGACAACTTGTTTAATTTTCAAAATAGGACACAAGACTCGCCATTGAAAGATGCAGAATTTTGCAGAAACCGAGTCGGTCACAGCCGAATCTGACGTCATTGAACAAATTCACACAAATGTTTGTAATCTCGCGTGTCCAAGATTTCAGAAATTTGTAGACAGTAAAATGCGATGGATTTCAGGACAACTATTTTGAAAAGTGTCAAATCGGGAGAAAATAGGATGTGACCGTGAGAGCGTGAGTTGGTGCCTCAAACCAAGAGACTCATGGTGAAACCGGGAGAGTTAACAGGTCTGATTCCCATATGGAGCCCAAATATTAACCCAAGCACTAGAATTGAACAAACTGGAATCTGACCCCCCTAGAGATGTTAAAATACCAAATATGAAAGCATTCCGACTGGTGGATCTGAAGAAGAAGCTTTTTAAAGAAATTTCCTCATATCGCACTAAATAAAAATTTGGGCTACCATAGCGAGCCCAAATTTATACCTAGGGATCTAATTTAAACAAACTTGAATCTGACCCCCCTAGAGATGTTGCTTACCAAATATGAAAGCATTCGGACTGGTGGATCTGAAGAAGATTTTTTTAAATTATCCCTCATATTGAACAAAGTTAAAATTTGGGCTTCCGTAGGAAGCCCAAATATTAACCTAGGGACTTGGTTTGAACAATCTAGAATCTGACCCTCATAACAATGATGTATATCAAACATTACAAGACTATGACTAGAGGTTCTAAGAAGATTTTTAAAGAATATACCCCATATTACCCTTTGTAAAAAATTTGGGCTCCTGTATTGAGCCCAAATATGAACCAATGGGCTTTATTTTAACAAACTTGTATCTGACCCCCCTATGAATGCTGTATACCGAATATCAAAAGATTCTCATGATTGGTTCTGGAGAAAATTTTTTTTTTTTTTTTTTGCAAATATGCCGATTCGGCATTTTTTCGATGCCCATTACAGAACACCCTAACATAATGGATGGCAATTTTTTTTACCATTCAATTCTTCTGGTCCTAAGGATACTTCATACCAAATAACAGCTCTCTGTTCAGTGTGGTTTGGGAAATATGGGCGTTTGAAAATATTTCTATTTTTAGCTCCCAGGGTTTCCATGGGGGATGCAGGAATTTTAATTTTTTTTTGCATGGCTCAAGTACTTATGACCCAATAATACCACATACCAAATTTGGTTCAAACCGGACCATCGGTTCAGAAAATAGAAATTTTGGGCGGGGCCAAAAATCTTACCCCTCCCATTACAAAGCCAAATATTGCTTCACAAACTTCATTTGAACAAACTTGATTCTACACCTCAAAAGGAAGCTCCATAGCAAATATCAAGTCATTGTACACACTGGTTAAATAAACTTGTAAATCATTCTTACAAAAATGGTATCTAACAAACATTGAAGGATTTGCGGCAGTGGTTCAAATTTGAAAATTGTGTTAACTGGTTGACTGCTAAAAGCCACTATCAGGGCTTTCAAAAAATAGGCCGATTAAATCGTCAGATGTGTACCCATACGTGCAACTAGTAGAAAGCTGTTATTATCTCAGGACCAATTTTTGGAGGAATTTTCAATTTGAGGGATAAAGGGGTGATATCTCAGGATCAAATTATCAGATTTACACCAAAAACTATACAGTGTGGCACATCAGTAAACTGAAGATATATATAAAGTAACATGACAATTGGATTGATATTTTTTGAGTTATCTCATGCCAAAGGGATTGGAAGAATTCTCAATTTGAAGGATAATAAAGGTCAAAGGGTTAATATCTCAGAAACAAATTTTCAGATTTACTCCAAAAACTATACAGCTTGGCACATCAGTAAACTGAACACAAATATAAAGTAACATGATAATCCAAGCAATATTTTTCAAGTTATCAAATGCCAAAGAAATGGATACGGCCGCCGGACGGACAGATGAAAAATGGACGAACGACGGAAGGCCATCCCGGATGCCGACATTATGGTATGGGTACACATAATAACTTTGATCAATATTTTTGAGTTATCACATTCCAAAGAAACTGAGTGGAGTAATTCTTAATCTGATGGATAAAGGGTTGATATCAGAGGATCAAAATAAGATTTACACCCAAAACTATACAGCACAGCACATCAGTAACCTAAACAGAAATTTAAAGTAACATCACAATCTGATTAATATTATTTGAGGTATTGCATGTCAAAGAAATAGATTGAAATTTTTTTATTAATTAAGTGGATCAGGGGTTAATACCTCGGGATCAAATGATCAGATTAATATAAAAAAACAAAACAGCTTGGCAAATCAGTAACCTAAACATCTATATGAAGTAACAAGACAATCAGATTGATATTCTTTTGAGTTATCGCATGTCAAAGAAAAAAATTGGAAAAATGCACAATTTGATGGATGAAGGGTTAAAATCTCAGGATCAAACTACCAGATTTACACCAAAATCTATACAACTTGGCACAGCGGTAACCTGACCACAAATATGAAGTAACAAGGCAACCAATTCAATATTTTTTAGGTTACCACATGCCAAAGAAATGGATTAGAGTAATGCTTAATTTGATGGATAAAGGGTTAGTATCTCAGGATCGAATCATCAGATTTACATCAAAAACAAAACAGCTCGGCACATCCGTCACCTGAACATGTCTATCAAGTAACCTGACAATAGGATTGACATTTTTTTAGTTATCGCATGCCAAAGAAATGGAATGGAATAATGCTTAATTGGATGGGTAAAAGGTTAATATCTCAGTATTGAATAATCAGATTTACACCAAAAACTATACAGCTCGGCACATTAGTAACCTGAACACAAATATAAAGTATCATGACAATCTAAGCAATAGTTTTCAAGTTATCAAATGCCAAAGAAATGGATACGGACGCCGGCTGGACGAATGGACGGACAGACAGAAAGACAAAGGATGGACGAACGACGGAGGGCCACCCCGGATGCCGGCATTATGTGTACCATACATGGTATGGGTACACATAACAAGAAGGACGCCAAAGCCCTATAGCTCACCAACATTCCTCTTTAATAGTAACTTTGGTAAACACAAGAACTGTATCAAACAGGCTCATAGAATAATGAGGAACATGTATGATGGAATATAAGCACCATGGGAAGAGAAGGAAAACTGCAGCTGACCTAAACACATACTTAAACATGAAATTCAGAGGTAAACAGAAAAGTAAACGTAACTAAAAATGGTAAGAAAAAGGTTTAAAACACAGTGGGTGAGGGTTAAATAGTGGTAGAATAATAATGAGTATTATAAAGGCCATGGGATGAAAAGGGTGTCAGCAGTCGATGTAAACAAAAAATTTAACCCACTGAAAATGTCAAAGTGTGAGTTAAACAGAAAACTAAACGTTCAAAATTGGGAGAAAAATGTTAAATTCACTGGACAAGGGTTAAACCATTGTAGAATGATAAAGAAGAAGATGTATGATGAATATAAGCACCATGGGAAGAGAAGGAACACAGCAGGTGAGCTAAACACTAAGTCAAACATGAAATTCCGAGCTAAACAGAAAAATAATCGCAACTAAAAATGTCAAGAAAAATGATTAAAATGCAGAGTATGAGGGGTTAATCATGGAACAATGATACTGAGGAACATGTATGATGAATGTAAGTGCCATGGGAAGAGAAGGAGAACAGCAGCTGACCTAAACACTTAGTTAAACATGAAATTCTGAGCTAAACAGAAAACTAAACACAACTAAAAATGTCAAGAAAAATGTTTAAAATGCAGGGTATGAGGGATTAAATCATGGTAGAATGATAATAATCATCATATAGCAGCATTATAAAGGGCATTGTATGGAAATGGGGCGAGTAAGTGACCTAAACAGAAGCTTTAACATTATTGGACATGTACGCTGACGCCGACCGATCGAGCCATGCCATAAGCTCACACAACTAAAGTTGGTGAGCTAAAAATGAGGATACCAGAGCAAAAGCCAATATTTTCCTTGCTCGCGATTCATATTCAGTCAAACCCAAATAATATTTTGTTCATATAAATTTGTTTTATCACAAATTAATCAAGAGTGCCTATGCATTCTTCAATAATTTGTAATAAAACAAATTTTGATGAACAAATTAAGACTACCAATAACAAGTGTTTGACCGCTGAGGTGGTATTAGTACCCTATGGCGCTTTTGTGACATAAGGTGTTTTTGTCACATAAGAAATGACCACAGTCAGCAGGAGTATCAGACCTGGGGAGGGGGGGGGGGGGGGGGGGGGCAGTTTGGGTAAAATAATTGGGGACGGTTCGGCCTGGGGACGGTTCGGCTTGGGGACAATTCGGGTTTCATGACAACAGTCAACAGGAGTGTCAGACCTGGGGGGTGGTTTGGGTAAAATACAGGTTATCAGACAGGATTTCAAATGTGAATGGAATCTAAAAATTGAGAATTGAGAGAAGTGTAGCTTGAACCATGTTGGAGGGAGGGGTGGTAACATAAAAATAGAGAAAAAAAAAGCTTTAAAAAACCAGCAAAAATGGCTGCCATTCCACCATATTGGATTTTGAAAAAAAAATATTAAGCGTGCATCATCCCTTCAGAACCATTTATCCACGTACCAAATATGAAAGGTGTAGCTTAAAGCATGTTGGAGGGAGAGGTGGTAACATAAAAACAGACAGACAGACCGATCTTAGATTTTGAAAAATAATATTGAGCATCCATAATCCCCTCACAACCCTTTATCCATGTACCATATATGAAAGGTGTAGCTTGAACTATGTTGGAGGGGGGGGGGGGGGGGGGGGTGGTAACATAAAATAGAGAAAAAAGCTTTAAAAACACAAAAATGGCTGCCATGGCGCCATCTTGAATTTTGAAAAAAAAATATTGAACGTGCAACATCCCATTACAACCCTCTATCCATGTGCCAAATATGAAAAGTGTAGCTTGAACCATGTTGGAGGGAAGGGTGGTAACATGAAAATAGAGAAGAAAGCTTAAAAAAACGCAACAAAAATGGTCGCCATTCTGCCATCTTGGATTTTGAAACAAAGATTTTGAGCGTGCATCATCCCCTCAGAACCATTTATCCATGTATCAAATATGAAAGGTGTAGCTTAAAGCATGTTGGAGGGAGAGGTGGTAACATAAAAAACAGACAGACAGACAGACAGACAGACAGACAGACAGACAGACAGACAGACAGACAGACAGACAGACAGACAGACGGACGAAGTGCAAACCTATAGTCCCTTTATGGTTCCTGTAGGGGACTAAAAATGTATCCCTCAACCAGTTAAGCATCTTTAAATAGTTGTTTGTTTCATATCAAACATTAAAGCATATGTAAATTTGCCCCCGTGGCTCAATTTGGAAAATCTTGTGAAACATCCTTTCTTAGTTATTTCATTATTATTTATTTATTTATTGGTGTTTAAGGTCACATATTTCTGCACAATGGCTAACCATGACCGTGACAGTTTTACGGGCATGCCTACAAATTACTCCAGGGGCAAGACTGTTGTAAATCATTCTTCCAATATTTTTGAACATCAAACCTGAAAGTATTTGGAGCAGTGGTTTGGGAAATTTTCATATTGCTTCCTTGTTACCAAATGATTACATATCTGAAGGTCCCATGGCACCCTAAAAATGGCCCCCAAGAGCTAGATTTGAAAAAAGAGGCCCCAGGGGGCCTGAGGGCCCTCACCTGACATGGTAGTCTAAATATCAAACCAGGGACTTGACTTGAATAAGCTGCATACGCCCCCTCCTAAGAAAAGCATATACCAACTAGATGAAGTGACTGTGCCCACACAATACACAGGATTTTCCTTCTATTTTCAGTTCCTGCACTTTTACGTCCCAAAATTGAGATAAACGCATAAAAAACAGATTTTTTTCCCAAACAAAATATTTTCAGCCTACAATTTTTTCTTCTTCTTAAAACGCATAAAAAAACAAAAAAATAATTTCCAGATTTTGGTCCAAAATTTTCCAAGTCCCACCCGGACCCCAAATTTTCAGTGTGAAAAAAAAAAAAATTTTTTGTCTTAAAATTTACCGAAACGCATAAAAACAAAAAAAAAAATTCCGGATTTTGGTCAAAAATTTTCCAACTCCTTCCCAGACCCCAAATTTTCAGTGTAAAAAAAAAAATTTTTTTTGTTTGTCTTAAAATTGACAGACATGCATATAAAACAAAACAAAAATTTCCGGATTGGTCCAAAATGTTTTTTTCTTCTTAAAACGCATAAAAAACCAAAAAACTAATTTCTGGATTTTGGTCCAAAATTTTTCAAGTCCCACCAGGACCCCAAATTTTCAGTGTAAAAAAAAAAAGAAAAAAGTTTTTGTCTTAAAATTGACTGAAACGCATAAAAAACAAAACAAAAAAATTTCCGGATTTTTTAGTCCAAAATTTCTAAGTCCGGAACGGGGCCCCAAATTTTCAGGCTAAATATGAACCCAGGGACTTGGCTTGAACAAACTTGAATCTCACCCCCCTAAGGATGCTGCATACCAAATATCAAAACATTCTTATTGGTAGATCTGAAGAAGAAGATTTTTAAAGAATATTCCTCATACTGCACTAATTTCAACATTTGGGCTCCCATAGATAGCCCAAATATGGACCCAGGGAATTGATTTCAATAAACCTGTGAAACAATCTTCCAAAGATGTTATATGTGAAATTTGAAAGCTTTTGGAGCAGTGGTTTGGGAGAAAAGTAGTCTTACATGTTTTCCCATTACCCACAGTGTTAAAAAATGCTGACTCAGCACTTTTTCAAAAGTCCCCAAAAAGTACCCCATGATAAAACCGATAGCAATTTTTTTTTTACCATTCCATTCTGTTGGTCCTACGGAAGCTTCACACCAAATAATATTCTCAGTGCCATGTAGTTTTGGGAGATATGGGCTTTTTAATTTATTTTCTATTTTTAGCTCCTGCAGTTCCCAAGGGGCGACGGGAAAAAAAATTTGGGCATAAATTAAGTACTTATAACCCAATAAGCCCTCATATCAAATTTGGTTCAAATCTGCCTTTCGGTTTGGAAAATAGAAATTTTGGGAGTGGCAAAAATTCTTGCCCCTCCCATAACGAAGGCAAATAATGCCCGACAAACTTCTCTTGAACAAACTTGATTCTAAACCTCAAAAGGACTCTGTATACCACATATCAAATCTCTGCTACTGGTGGTTCAATAGAAGATTTTCAAAAAATTTGGCCATTTTTTCCCCACACCTCTGATCAATCTGAACCGAAACCTAATTTGCATAAAAATCAAAATGCCCCTATATAACCACTACTTACATGAAATTTAATTAAAATGTAGCCAGTGGTTTAGGAGAAAGAGGCTCAAACACCACCTTCATGGACGGACGGACGGACGATAGACGAAGAGTGATAAGAAAAGCTCACCCTGACTTTCAGTCAGGTGAGCTAAATACAACTTGTGAATCGTCCTTATAGAAATGCTGTATGACAAGCATAGAAGTTTTTGACCAGTGGTTTGTAAGATGACTTTCTTTTAACCCTTTTTTACATTACCCAGTGGTAAAATTAGGGATCCCCATGTGGGGGGGCTCCATAATAAAATAAAAGAGAATAAGAGCCAATGAAAAGAAATTCAGGTGCAAAATCATTCATTTACACAATAAATTTAATACAGAGCTGTCGATTTGAGGAGCCCAATTGCACTCATTCTTTTTCACTCTTCTAACTTGGAAACAAGAAGCTCTCTTTTTTCGCACTTCTGTAATTTTCAAGAAAATAGATTCCCAATACCATTACTCTAATTAAAACACACAAATGAGATGTGAATAGTATACATGTACCTGCAAACTGTTGTGTCATTTTAATTAATGCTGACAGCAGAAGCACATCTACAGAAGTTCATGCTTTTTCAACACATGCTTTTTCAACACATGCTTGTTTTGGGTAAATGTTGGAGTAATAAGCTTAAGAATGGTCAGAAAACAAAACATTACATAATGATATTTACTACTGAATAAAGTTTTACAACTCGCATTAATTACGCAGTGCACATACTGGCCAAACAAATCGCACCGTTTTGTGATGTGACTCGTTTATTCCAGTTTGTCCAGCTTTTCATTGGGGGGGGGGGGGGAGGGGGGGGGGGTTGATTAAGTTATGCAGTTCTCATGGAACTATCACGTCATCAGAGTACACATCATCAGTCATTTTTCTATGATATTTGTGTACAGAAAACTTCAAAAGAAGTCTAGAAATGGCTCTTCAACAATCTGTGAATCAATTATTTCTCAGTGATCAGGCAGATCAGGGTGAATTTTAACATCTCAATGTTTGGAAAGTTCCCTGGTGGGGAAATGCAGCCGGTTGACAGCCACTGTGCTGGTATAGCGGAAACTCTGCCTTCGAGGTCAAAGGCATAAAAAAATGCTTAATTAACTACAAAAAACACAGTGGTGTTCCAACACCCAATATAATTACTGTTCAAGTTTGTCCATAAACAGAAGTGAAGGACAAAGGGATGGATGGGCCTCTGTTACATCCCTTCCCTGTGGATCATAGGGTCCTGCAAAATATTCAATTCGATATCGATACTATACATCTGCTTTGAGACTGAACCCGAATCAGTCTCAAGATTCAATTTTTTCAAATCTCTCATACTAATTTGTTACATTTTCAACAAAAATTGGATAAAATTGTTGTTAGACAATTCACTCATTGACAATGTTTAATTGTTAGGTTGTAGTGAATTTTCCCCAGAAACATTATCCATAGTTTTAGTTTTTGAAGGCTTTACTTGTTACTATTCACGTTCTCAAGATGAATAGTAACAAGTTTAGCCTTCAAAAAACTAAAACTAGGGATAATAGGCCTAGCTGTTTCAGCGATGGTGCTTCAGAGAATATTTATTTATTGATGTTTGGTATGTTCACTGTCTTGTAAGGGCCATCACAATGTTCTATATCTTCTGTTTGATGCAATATGAAATAACTTGTCTTTTAAGATTTGATTCGATTCAATATCAGACACGATTCGATTAGAGATTTGATTTGAAAAAAACATTTGTGATTTGCAGATCCCTAGTGGATCAACAACTAGTCTTCAAGTTATGGTATAAAGATTAAGATTTCCAGTTAAAATGTAGAATAAAAAGGGAAATAACTCCCAAATTTTTCATGTATCACAGTGGTATTTTTTAACTTGTCCAAGGCATTGTTAACAGGTGAAGTGAAAAGCTATTTTTTGTCACCAAAATTTGTACATGTCTTAATCTTGTTACAATTTATGGGAGAATGCCTCCCATAAATGACAACAAATCATATCCGTGCAAACTAAATAATTTCACTCCGAAGATGATATGAAGCATATCCACTGAATATGAAGCCCCCTCTCCCAGTTAGGGTAGCTGGACTCTGACCCAGAAATAACACACAATATTTTTGGTTACAGCAATTGAAAAATATGCTAACACAGTACAGGTTATGATTAACACAACACGGCATAATTTAACTTTATCCCGCATGTGTTGCCAGTCAGATATGACAATCTTTCCATACAAACTTTGCTCAAAGGTTGCACATTGCAGCCACATGACTAGAGTAGCATGCTGTTTTCATCTCAACAGAATGTCTCTGGTGGCCATATTTTCCAACCAACAGGAACAAAAAGAGGATCGTTTGTAGAGGGCCTCCTATAGACCTTTCTTGCCAAGTTTTGGTTCACGTCAGCTCAGTAGTTCCAGAGACAAGATGAAAATGAAAAAATTTATAGTAATTTATATAATTTTTATACTTACCAATGACCCAGACTTAGCTGGTACTAACTCTTAAATATTCAGGGCCAAACACAAATTTTGACCCCCCAATCCCCCAAATTTGCATCCAAATCAAAAAATCTAATGTCCTATATGGTCGTCCATACTTTTACCTACTGCGCATGCGCAGTGTCAAGGAAGTACCGAAACTGGTGCCAAAGCCTCATTCTTACAACCAGTGCCTGCTAAATGTTATATAATCAGCAGGGAGGTATGAGTTCCCAACTCATGGGAGGGCCATCCCCGTCTGGGTAATTGGTAAGTATAAAAAATATATAAATTACTATAAATTTTTTCATATTTTTATACTGTAACCAATGACCCAGACTTAGCTGAACAGAAAAAAGGCTGGAGGGCCTAGGACATAAAGGAAAATCCAATAGGCTCAATTACAAAAAAAGAATTATCCCCTCAAGGAGAAAAAGGATTTACATATATCTTTCTTGTTTATTAAAAATAAGAAAGACACATTACCAGTCAGCAATTGTGCACAATAACATCAATGATCTCTATTAACATCAAGTATAACCCATTATACTAATTTCTTAAAGGAAAGCCAATAAATAAAGATAGTCCAGAGAATGAGACTCTTTATACTCATTTAAAAGTGTCCGAGGATTGTATATTAACGCTCGTATGACACGTGACATATACAAATGCTTCACACCGAGCTTCGCTTTAAAAATATTACATACATGAGATAGACATTAGCTTTACACTTTAAAACCATCCCAGCATCGACTCGGAATTACTGACTCAGGAGGAGGTATTCCCCTGCTTTTCACTATAAAGCCGGTAATATAAGGGAACACCGTCACCCCCCCCCCCCCCCCCCCCCCCCCCCCCACCACCACCCCTTCCCCTTTCTCTGGGTCAATCATCACAGAACGAAGAGGGCAGCAGGACAGAGTCACTGCTGGGACAAAAAGCCTACATAACTATAGTTGCAACCGTTTAGTGGACGACATTCTGAGCAACAGATAACGGACCTAAACATCTAAGGTCACCAGAAATAGACTCAATATTTCTAAGGTAAAAATTAGTGAAAGTAGAAGGCTGAGACCAGTATGCAGCCTTCATCAGATCCGTAATAGCAATACGGTTAGAATAAACCCAAGAAGTAGACAGCGCTCTAACTTCGTGCGCTGAAATCTTAAGCACGGACTGCTGAGTAGAAGATAAACTTTCATAAGCAGTACGAATAGCCAAGTGAACCCACCTAGAAATAGAATGGACCGTAATGTCTTTTCTATTAGGAAGTAGAGACAGAAAGAAACGTTTTCGCCCGTTTCTGATAAACTCAGATCTGCGTTTGTAAATACGCATAGCTCTAACTGGACACAGCAAAGGCCTACGGCCATCTGAGGACGGAAGATAACAATAGGCTCAGGGTACTTATTAGGAGCCTGATTCTTAGCCAGAAATCACACATTGGTAGTTAAAGTAATAGTATTACCAACACTACGATAGTGAGAATCATCAACAGATAGAGCATAAAGCTCGCTAACTCTTCTAGCGGAAGCGAAGGCTAAGAGAAAAGCTATCTTATAAGAGAAGAATTTGAAGTCTACAGTGTTAAGAGGTTCAAAAGGAGCTTCTTTGAGCTTCATAAGAACCCAAGCTAAATTCCACTTAGGAATTAACCTAAGGGTTCTAGGTCTATTTATCGAAAAGTTTTTAACTAATTTAGATAAAGAGACATTAGCTCAATTCCACTTAGGAATTAACCTAAGGGTTCTAGGTCTATTTATCGAAAAGTTTTTAACTAATTTAGATAAAGAGACATTAGATCCAATTTGTAAGCTATCATGATGAGCATAAGTATCCGATAGCATATACCTATAACCCTTAATAGTTACTGGCTGCAGTTTGAGTCCGTCAAACAAGTAGACCAAAAAATTAGCAATGTCCAGAATGGAGGGATCATGAACATCAATGGAGTGATCCCTACACCAACGAGAGAAAACCTTCCACTTTGCTGCATAATTTAACGAAGAGGAGGCCCTCCTACAGTTAGAAATTGCGTCCACAGCTCGTCCTGTAAATTGCTTGCCGTGCAAGAAGGACCGCACAACGGAAATACGTGAAGGTTGAGACCTTGTGGGTTGTGATGCAGTGTGCTTGATTTCCCCTGCGAGAGGTCCTCCCATGGAGGAAGTTTCCGAGGAATGTCCCATAACAGACACTTGAGTAGATTTATCCATGGTCTCTGCTACCAACAGAATCTTGCAGTGAGATTGCTTGATTTTTAGCAATATCTGTTGAATCAACGGAGCTGGAGTATACGCGTATTCTATCATTCCGTCCCAAGAGATCGAGAGAGCGTCTACTGCGAACGCTCGAGGATCTGGGCATGGCGACACGTACGTCTGCAACTGATTGTTGAGATGCTTCGCAAGAGAGTCTATCATTGGACGATCCCATTGGTAGCAAAACTGATTGAATACTCGCTTGTTGAGAGTCCATTCTGATGGCAACATGCAACCTTTCCGAGAGAGCGAGTCCGCTAGAACGTTCTGACGACCCGGAATATGACGGATCGACAGAAGAACATGATGCTCTAGAACAAACAGGAGGATTCTTTCCGTTAAGTTGAATAACAGAATGGAATGAGTGCCTCCCTGGTTCCAAATGTACGCTACCACCATTGAATTGTCCGACAGTATTTGAACATGTGAATTCTGAATTATGTTCATCCAATGACGTAGCGTAAGCCAATTTGACATCATCTCTTTGATGCTTATGTGCTTGTTCAGATCCCAAAGACCATGGCACCTCAAATCTGTTGGGCTCAATATCGCATCCCAACCTGTTTGACTCCCATCCGTCATAATAGTAAAAACCGAACTCCCTGAGTCAACCACTGAATATCTGCCCAAGTCTGAATCTCTTGTTTTACTTGGTTCGATATGATACGTGTTTTGAGTGAATGAGTCTTCACACTCCAAGTCTGAGTGAAAAATATCTGGAGTGGACGTGTGCCTAAGCGCCCCATCGGAATAAGGTCTGCCGTGGCTCTGTACAAACCCATCAGTCACATGAATTCTCTCACTGTTACTACATCAGTGTAGACAAAAGCATAACAACTGACTAATTTCGGTCTGGGTAACGGAAGACGAACCAGATTGTTGTGAGTCTCGAAGCTCATTCCCAAGTGAATGAACGACTTGGACGGAACTAGATCTGACTTCTTTTCGTTTATGATGAAACCAAGACGTCGGAGCAATTGAAGCAGACTCTGAACATTGTTCTGAAGAGCTAATCTGTCGCCGTATCTCTGAAGAATGTCGTCTAAGTAGGCCGACGTTACCGCAGACGAATGAGCTCAGAAATAAGTCATTACCAAGTTCATTATTCGAGTGAAAGCCCAGGGTGCTAGATTGAGTCCGAAGCACATCGCTCAGAACTGATAAACGACTCCTAGGAAGGTACTTTCTGAATGCCGGATGTACCATGACATGAAAGTACGCATTCTTGAGATCTATGCTCGCTGCATAATCGTTCACTCGAATGCTTGCTCTCACCGATCGAATGGTCTCCATATAAAACTTTGGAGCCACAATCAGTTTGTTTATCCAGCTGAGATCTATAACTGGACGGAACGAGCCGTCTGGTTTGCGGTACCAGGAACAGGAGACTGTAAAAACCCAGGGATTCCTGGACCTCTATTGCATTCTTCTCCAGAAGAGATTGCACCTCTGATAGAAGCAAATCTCTCTTTTGAAGGATGGACGAAAGCGGAGTCCATCGTGAACTTCGTGTTAACGGAGGTTTTTCTCGGTAGGATAATTTTAGGCCTTCCGAGATAACTTCCTATACCCATCGTTCGTCCGTAATTGACAACCAATTGGTCAAAAACCTTGACAGCCTTCCGCCCACTGGACCGCAATAGAGGTCCTGACCATCACCTCCTGGACCTGCGGGAAGAGAAACTACGTCCTCCCCGTGCAGCGCCTCTACCAGTCGACCTAGGAGCAGCTGACTGGTTGTCTCGGCCAGAATTACATCCCCTTCCTGAGTCGCTACTCTGACGGTCTCTGGAGTAAGAGCTGGAGGATTTTTTATATCCCTTATAGGAGCCTCCCTTGGACGCATTCGCTCCAGAAACTCCGGACTTACTCCTCTCTGCCGAGTCTGATTTCTTAGAAATGGACTGAAAGAGCATAGAATCTGAAGCTTTCTTGGTAATCTGTTCATAGATTAATGAAAGCTTACCATCAAAGAGAAATTCTCCAGAAACCGGAGCGACTCGAAGAGAGTTTCTCACCTTAGAATCCACCATACTGGATGAAGCCATGGCAGCATCACGTCTAACTCCAAATTTACCACTGATAGGACGGAGTTATACGTGGAATATGCAATTGCCCTAGAAAGAACTCTCAAGGAAGTTTGAACATCTGGAATTCTTTACCATCGAGACGTTGAGCTAACGCTCTGGTAAGGTGATCTGCGTATGAGAATGCATCTAAACTGGCTCTGTTAGATGAGATCGTCGTCTCCAAAGTACTAGGAAGAATCGACATAGACGCCGGTAAGGACAAGTCTCCAGCCTGGTCGTCTAAATGCAGAGGAACTCTCGGCACATCCTTTCCTGCCGTAGCAAATCTATTCTTATTGTTGATGAACGGCAGATGTAGAGCTTGTTGAGATAAGAAACTGGTTTTGCCTGTCTTAGAGGATAATTTAAAAATAGCGTCATTCACAATTCAAACGTCCATGAGACATTGCTGGACTGGACTGGACCGGATACTCAGGTACATCTTCCTTAATCCGGCCAAAAAAGTCAGTATCCAATGACGCTATCGGTCTCTTATCCTGTATCGCAGCACTTTGGTCCGATGGAACATCTGAAGGTGTTGACGGATTAAGTCCATCGCCACCTTATGTTGTTCCAGAAGGGAAAAATCCAGCTCCGTAGTTTCCTTTTCACCATCCGACTGGACCAGATTAGAATCTCCGTCGTCCCTCTCTGACCCTGCATAGGAACGGACCGACTCAGCTTCATCCGACAGTTCCTGATCTGAAACTGTTGAAGGATGTTCCGTAGGTTGCTGCGATGAGTTGTGCTATCTGTGGTAGCAAGTCCGTCACGGAGGCCTATGGAGCTGCGGTCTTGCGTTGCTTAACCGCTGGAAGCTCCTGGGACGGTATGTCCTGCACAATCCTTTTATGCTTACGTCCCGACTGGTGAGGCCTCGTGTCCCTGGCTACTGGATGGTGTGACCTAGACGACATCAAATCCTTTGTCGGTGAAGCAATCTGGATATCTGAGGTCACAAAGCCAAGGTGTGGTCATGTGTGCTGGCGTGTAGAAGAGGAAGCCACTAGACTAGCCGGCGCCGGCTGCCTATGAGATGGAGCATTCTGAACAGGCGCAGTGGACGTATGCTCCGACTGACGAACGTTATACACAACATTTGACCTCAAAGGGAACCCCTAAAAGCCTAAGTGTGGACAAACATTTGAAAACAATTCTAATGAAAGTGTCAATGACACTGTAGCTCAAATTGTTAAGACATGTACATGTATAGTACGTGACACAGCAATGACAAACATCTAGGTAATGACCTGATAACAAAGGTACATATAAAGTATTGTAACGGTCTGTACATAAATACTGAACGTAGCCTGTAACAAATGAATAGGTAAAGTATTGTAAAGGTGGGTGACAGTCAGATGCTAAACTAGAAAAGAAATCTTTGAGTCCCAGAGTGGGTCTGACTGAACCCCAAAATATTTGTTCTCATCGCACAGTGATAACAAAGGCACCCCAAAACACACTCGCTCCTGTCCCAAGGTGAAAACAAAGGTACCCAAGAAGTTTCGTGAAGATCAGTTCATAAATACAAGCTGTATAGAAGTTGTGACAAAAAACTGATTGGACCTAATTTCGCTACAAAATGGCCACTGGCAGCCATCTTGAATTTTGGACCGCACCCAGAAACACTCATTCTCGTCCCAAGGTGATAACAAAAGTACCCAAGAAGTTTCGTGAAGATCAGTTGATAAATACAGCCTCTAGCCTGAGCCGTATTGACATGTGCACTGACAGTGTACAAGTAGCACTGAATAAATCAAAGTTCATCTCATTTGCATAATTTCTGCACGAGAAAAAAACCCGTACTATATGTGATGTATTCCATGTTACTAAACATTCATACAAAAATTTATTCAAATCAGAACTTTCATACAGACGTTCTGTACAAAAGACAGATTCCACTAATTTTGGTACAAAATGGCTGCTGGTGGCCATCTTGAATTTCGGACCACACCCAAAAACACTTGTTCTCATCCCACAGTCATAACAAAGGTACCCAAGAAGTTTCATAAAGATCGGTTCATAAATACGGCCTCTAGCCAGAGCCGTATAGAAGTTGTGTACAAAAAACTGATTAGACCTAATTTCGGTACAAAATGGCCACTGGCAGCCATCTTGAATTTTGGACCGCAACCAGAAACACTCGTTCTCGTCCCAAGGTGATAACAATAGGTACTCAAGACGTTTCGTAAAGATCGGTTCATAAATACGGCCTCTAGCCCAAGCTGTATTGGCATTTGCACTTATAGTGCTGAAAGTAACACTAAATACATCAAAGTTAGTCTAATTTGCATAATTTACGCATGAGAAAAAAACCCGTATTATATGTGATGTATCCCATGATACTAAACATTCACACAAAAAATTATTCAAATCAGTGCTTTTATATGGAAGTTCTGTGCAAAAATCTGATTGCACCTAATTTTGTATAAAATGGCTGCCATCAGCCATCTTGAATTTCGGACCGGACCCAAAAACACACCTTCTCGTCTCCCGGTGATACAAAAGGTACCCTTGAAGTTTCGTAAAAATCGGTTCATAAATATGGCCTCTAGCCCGAGCCGTATTGAATTGTTGACGGCCAGACGGACGACGGATGACTGGCCATGGCATAAGCTCAAATTTGGCTTCACCAAAGTTGAGCTAAAAATTAATGTTACACTTACGGAGTATATTAATGTATCTGACTACATAATAAACCTAACAGAAGACAAGGAATTACTAATAGAAAGTAACCGTTGTCAACATAAACAAAAGTCAACAAGAGCTGGACTTTCGTCAGGTGCATACCCCCACATGGTGTACCGCCTAGTGTGGGCATACCTATGACCAACAAATATTATTTATGAATATTCTCATACAGAGGGATGCACAAATGGATGGAAGCAATCCAGTATACACAGCCCCCCCCTCCTCTCCCCCTCCCATTTTCTTCGAAAGTTTTCAACAATTTCTAAGACAAAAGGTATGGTAAATTGTTTGGTGTTTGGAAGTTTTATGCAATGAGGCTGAAGCCTTTGTCATAGGCAAACTGCATGCCATATTTCACTGAAATCCGATAACCCATACCTGAGATACAGGCTGAACAGACAAATAATGTCTATTTCCTACAATTTCGAAGTCAAAAAAGGGGGATAACTCTAAAAAGAAGAAAGTGAGAAATATCGTTGAATCCTTTTTTTAAAGCCTATACCATAAGCAGTGTTCATGGCAAATTTCATTGCAATAGAACATTCGATGCCCGAGATACAGACAAAATTTGGCTCGGACGGACACAATTTCTAAGTGAACAAGCAATAAAAAAAAAAAAAAAAATAACTAGTGTGGGCATACCTATGACCAACAAATATTATAAAAAATAATAATTTACTAAAGTTATGAATATTCTCGGACAGACTCACACATGGATGCACGGACTGACAGATGGACGCTCCAACATTTCGGGTTTATGGGCTACCAAAAAAAACATTTTGTACGTCCAAAACCTTATTTTACCCAGAACCCCACCCCTCCACCCAAAGACCACACCCTAACCCTACCCCACCCTGACCCTAAACCTTGAAAGCTCACCCTGACCCTAACCCCCACCCACCCCAGGACCTAACCCCCCCCAACCTTAAGCCCTACTCTGGGCTACCCCTAATCCCACACCTGACCCAACCCCACCCAAGCCAAACCAATAGGATTAGGAGCAATTTTTCGGTTTAGGGGCTACTAAAACTACCCCCCCCCCCCCCCCGGGACCTAACCCTCCCCAACCTTAAGCCCTACTCTGAGGCTACCCCTAACCCCACCCCACCCCACTCCTAACCCTAACACTACCTTAATTTGGAGGTAGCCCCTAATAATAATATCCCCTAAACCCCCAATGTTGGCCCAGACAGACAGACGGAGGGAAGCATGTAATCCAGTATACCCCCATTTTCTTCGAAAGTGAGGGTATAATAAAAACTGGAAACAAGACTCCAGGCACTGAAAAACACGGCCCGAAGTCAGTAACCAATTTTAAAAACTATCGGATATAAAACAGAATCTTCCACAGAAGAAACTGCAATACATCAGATGGTAGATGCATTACCAAAAATGCCTAAACACCCCAAGGGTGAGGACGTAACCATGGGGATAACAGAATAAACATTCTATAACTAAGCTAAACTCCCAAGAAATTTCAATAAAAAAATTTCAAAAAATATTCCAAAAGCATGGGAGATTCAGGCTTGGCAATTTCAGGAGAGCGATTTTTTAGCTCTCCTTACTGCCCTCCTGAAAGAATTAAGGAGAGCGAAAAATTGCCCTCCTAAATATTTTGGTCTGGGATGATTGAGATTACATGTATTATGCTCACATTAAATTTTTGTTGTAAAGCAAAAATGTAATTTAACTTCGAAGTCACATACCATCACGTAATTTCATTTTGAAAGTGGTTTAGTGGTAAAAAGTAATGGCTGCAACCATACCCAAACACAGTTGCAATCATTTGAAGCAAAATGGGTCACAGCAATATTTTTTTTCTGTCAGTTTCAATTTCAACAACTGACATCACAGTTTGAGGGGTAATTATTCAAGGAATATTGACACTATAATATACTACCATTACTACTATCCTGTCACTTGAAGCACTTGCACCACCTTCAACCCTGGTAGTGGTAGGCGTATGACTTTCTTGGACAACAGGTCTGGGTACACACACAGGTCTTGTCAAGTGTGTGTTCGGTTGTTGAGTGAGACATCTAGATGTCTAAGAGATTTTGCTTTACCTTAGTAAAGTTAATAAAATCACTGATGTGGTCTGTTGGTTTCAGTTTCAATGAGCTCGTTCAACTGGATACTTAAAATGCTGTGTAAAGCTAATTGCTCTCCTAAGCTGATTGAGGAGAGCGATTTTTTGCCCTCCTGCATTTTACAGAATGCCAGGCCTGGAGATTAACTAGGGGGGTTTCAAGGAAAGGGAAAGAGTTAACACTTAACAAACACTGGAGATTTCATAGCAAGAATGAAAACATCAGGCCCATGCCCCGAAATTAGGGAACATGAAATAATTTTGTATAAAAATTATAAGTTACAGCCCTGAAAACATCCAACCACTGTTTCTTCCTCTCATCCTCTTATTTCATCCTTGGATCCACCATTTCCATCATGATTTTGTGTCTGGCATCATTTTAACTGAGATTATAAGCACAGAAGTCAGTGAGATGTTACTAACAGAAGGGCCAAACAAAGAAAGAGGCTTTGGCGCCAATTTTGGTACTTCCTTGACACTGCACATGCGCAGCAGGTAAAAGTATGGAGGACCATATAGGACATTAGATTTTTTGATTTGGATGCAAATTTTGGGGATTGGGGGAGTGGGGGGGGGGGGGGGGGAGGGGGTGGTCAAAATTTGTGTTTGGCCCTGAATATTTAAGACTTAGCACCAGCTAAGTCTGGGTCATTGGTTACAGTATAAAAATATGTGATTTCCCATAGGTTTTTTCTATAGTAACTATAAACCGTAATTGTAGCCATGTTTGCAATACGATCAACATTAAATGAGGAACGTTGGTGGAGGGTGTCCCAGTTATCAACCATGCAAAGTTTCAAAACATTTGGCTCTGTGGTTTCAGAGGAGAAGAGATTTCAAAATTGACCAATCAGAATCAAAGAATGCTTCTGGCGGCCACATTTTTCACCCAACAGGAATAAAATGAGTAACAGTTGTAGAGAACCTCTCATAGACAATGCCTGCCATATCTGGTTCACATTGGCTCAGTACATTCAGTGAAGATGATGAAAATGTGATTTCCTGTAGGGTTTCTATAGTAACTATAAGCCACAATTGCAGCCATAATTGCAACCCGATGAAGATTAAAATAAGGATCATTGGTAGAGGGGGTTACAGTCACCAGTCACACTAAGTTTTCAAACCATTTGGCCTTGTGGTGGCACGGTGGCTCAGTTGGTAGAGGTGCAGGCTGCAAGTCGAGAGGTTCTCGGTTCGAATCCCACCTGCGGCAACCGCGTTGTGTCCTTGGGCAAGACACTTCACCCCCATTGCCCACGTGGGGGCACGGTGACGCTGTGTACTAAGGCGTACTGCACGTCGATGGTGCACCTGTCTTCATGGTAACCCTGCTTGTGTGGAGTTAGTATGTTGGGGAGCTGACAGTTGCTTGCCGTTGCTCGGTGGTTCTCTCCGGGTACTCCGGCTTCCTCCACCCGTAAAACTGTCGTGGTCACGATTAGCCATTGTGCAGAAATATGTGACCTTAAACACCAATAAATAAAATAAATAATTTGGCCCTGTAGTTTCAAAGAAGATTTTCTTGAAAATGCACACATTTATGAATTCTGTTTCAACAAATGAAAGTGTCAATGACACTGTAGCTCAACTTGACAAACCTGAACTTGGTAAGTTATAAATGAAATGGCAAAATTGAAGATCATTGGGACCAATGTCAGTTTGTTTTTTGGCAGTGGCAACATTTTTTGATAGAAACCGAAGAAAATCGATAGCTCCCATCTAGAGGCCTCCCCAAACAAGCATGCCAGGTTTCAAAGCAATCCGATCATAAATGTGCCCTGTAGGGTGTACAAAAGGGAAATATTGTGGTCCGACTAGACTAAATTCTAAGAACGTTGGCCGTGGCAACATTTTTTGACGGAAATGGAAGAAAATCGATAGCTCCCACCTAGAGGTCACCGTAAATAAGCATACCAGGTTTCAAAGCAATCTAATAATAAATGAGCCCTGTAGGGTAAGACAAAGGGAAATATTGTGGTCTGACTAAACTAAGTTCTAAGAATGTTGGCTGTGGCAACATTTTTTGATGGAAATTGAAGAAAATTGATAGCTCCCATCTAGAGGTCTCCCCAAACAAGCATACCAGGTTTCAAAGCAATCAAATCATAAATGTGCCCTGTAGGGTGTGCCAAAGGGAAATATTGTGGTCTGACTAGACTAAATTCTAAGAACGTTGGCTGTGGCAACATTTTTTGACGGAAATGGAAGAAAATCGATAGCTCCCATCTAGAGGTCACCCCAAACAAGCATGAAAGGTTTCAAAGCAATCCGATCATAAATGTGCCCTGTAGGGTGTGCCAAAGGAAAATATCGAGTCTTCTGACTAAACCAAGTTCTAAGAACGTTGGCCGCGGCAACATTTTTTGATGGAAATTGAAGAAAATCGATAGCTCCCATCTAGAGGTCTCCCAAAACAAGCATACCAGGTTTCAAAGCAATCAAATCATAAATGTGCCCTGTAGGGTGTGCCAAAGGGAAATATTGTGGTCTGACTAAACTGAGTTCTAAAAACGTTTGCCACGGCAACATTTTTTGACGGAAATTGAAGAAAGTTAAAAAATTTATAGTAATTTATATATTTTTTATACTTACCAATGACCCAGACATAGCTGGTGCTAACTCTTAAAATATAGGGCCAAACACAAATTTTGGCCCCCAATCCCCAAAATTTGCATCTAAAACCAAAGAAAACATGTCCTGAAAGGCCCTCCACACTTCGCCCCCACTGCGCATGCGCAGTGTCAAGGACGTTCTGAAATTGGCGGCATTAATCATTCTAATAACCAGTGCCTGGTAAGCGCTATGTACTCAGCGGGGAGGCAAGAGTTCCCAACTCCTGGGAGGGCCATCCCCGTCTGGGTCATTGGTAAGTATGAAAAATATATAAATTACTATAAATTTTTTAACATTTTTATACTGTACCAATGACCCAGACATAGCTGAATAGTAAAAAGGCTGGAGGGCCAAGGACATAGAGCAAAATGGAATACGCTCAATAAAATAAAATAGAGTCATCCCCTGTAGGGAAAAAGAAGTAATAGGCCTTATATGTATCTTTCTTATTTATGATAAATTAGAAAGATACAACACCTTCCAAAATTGAGCTTCATACATCCATGTACTCTATTAATATCCAATATAATCCTTATACTAATAATTTTTAAAGTAAGCCAATAAATAAAGTAAGTCTAGAGAATAGAGACTCTTATACTCCTAAAAGTGTCTGAGGATTGCATAATCATGTCCGTTGACATATGCAATATTCAAAAGCTATACTTTAAAAACTAAGATTTGAATGAATTTTAAAAACCTAAACTTCTCACTAAACAACCATCCCAACAACAGCTCAGAATTACTAACTCCGGAGGAGGTATCCCCTTGTTTTCATAGTAAAACAGGTGACCCAAGGGAACACCCTCCCCCCCCCCCCCCCCTTTTTCTTGCCCTGGGTCAAATAGCCCAGAGCGAAGAGGGCAGCAGAACGGAGACACTGCCGAAACAGACAGCCTACCTAGCTATAGTAGCAACTGTTAAGTGAATGACATTCTGAGCAGTAGATAATAGACCTAACAATAGAGGCCTCCAGAAATGGACTCGATATTTCTAAGATAAAAATTCATGAATGTGGATGGCTGAGCGCAATGAGCAGCCTTCAAAAATCTATAATAGCGACACTATTGATGTAAGCCCAAGAAGTAGAAGAACTCTTACTTCATGAGCCGAAATCTTAAGCACAACTGCTAAGTCAATGATATACCATTAGCAGTACCGATAGTTAATAGAATCCATTAACAATAAAATGGAGCGTAACGTCCTTCTACTAGGCATCACAGACAGAAGAAGCTTACGCCCATAGTAATAAACAGATATCTGTTTATAAATACATAAACTGTACCCGGAAAGAGTAAAGGCCTATGCCCATACGAAGACGGAAGGACCTTAAAATAATAGGTTCCGGATAATAGGAGCCTAACTCTTATGCAAAAATCCAACCTAAATAGTAACGGAAGTAGTGATTCCGAAACTACGAAAGTGAAAATCATCCATCGATAGTGCATGAAACTCACTGACTCTACAGTAAAAGAGAACCAACCGAATTACTGTCTAAAAGGTCAGAATTTGAAAACTACTGTTTCCAGAGGCTCAAATGATTACTTAGCTAAATAAGAACCGAAGTTAAAATCCATATAGGAATTTAATCTAAGATTCTAAGTCTATTTATCAAAAAGTTACTAACTGACTTAGATAAAGAGACAAAAGACTCAATTGTAAACTATCGTAGAGTGCATAGGTATGAGGTAACATAAACCTATAACCTAAATAATAACAGGCTGCAGTAGATCTTGTGAAACAAGTATACTAAAAAATTGCAATGAGTAGTATGGAGGGATCAACAATATGAACATAATGATCCCTACACCACGACGGAAGAGCCTCCACTTTAGCCGCATAGAATAGCGAAGAAGAGGATCTCTTATAGTAAGAAATCGCGTCCAAAGCTCGTCCAGTACAGTGCTTACAATGCAATACGGACCACACAACGGAATACATGAAGGTTGCGACCTTGCGGGTTGTGATAAAGATGACACGATTTACCCAGTGAAAAAAGATCCTCACATAGAGGAAGATTTCACGTTAAGACCCACAGAAGACAAGAGAGTAAATTACCCATGATCTCTGTGAAGATAGAGATGCTATCAACAGAAATGTATTGTGGTTGTTTATCTTAGCAATACCTGCTGAAACAACAGCGCCAGAGGATACGCGTATCCTATCATTCCGTCCTATAGATCAATAGAGCGTTAACAACATTAGCTCAGAGATCTGGACAAGCCAACACATACGTCTGCAATTGATTAGCAAGCTGTGTCGTAAATAAATTATCATTGGGCGCTCCCATAGATAGCAAATCTGATTGAATACTTGTTTGTTGAGAGTCCATTCTGACAGCAACAAGCGACCCGTAAGAGAACGGGAGTCCGGTAAAACAATCAGACGACCCGGAATATGACGGACCAAAACAGAACTTGGTGTACTATAACCAACAGACGGATTCTTTCCATTAAATTGAATAACGGAAACGAAAGAGTGCCTCCCTGGTTCCGGAGATACGCCACTACTGTCGAATTAACGGACAGGATTTGGGCATGCGTTTCTGAATAATGTTCATGCAATGACATAAAGCAAGCCTAAAAAACATTATTCCACGGAAGAAAACTGATTGCTAAGAGACTGCGGAACCCAAAGACCCTGGCACTTCGAATCCGTAGGGATCAGTATTATATCCCAATCTGTTTGACTGCAACCGTCATAACAGCCACACTAGGGTCCGGCAACTGCGGTGGCACTCTCCGAGTCAACCACCGAATGTTTGCCCCAGTCTGAATCTCTTGTAACACCGGATAGACAAGAGAACGTGTAAATCGAGCAATTCATGGATTGCCGAAAAGTTGCCGTCGAAGAGAAGCTCCTCCGAGAACGAAGCGACTCTGAGAGAGTTCTTAACCTTACTATCCACGCGTGTGGATGTAGCTAGGGCTGCGTCACGTCTAACCAACTCCAATCAGCCACTGAAGGGCGGAGTTATACGTGAACAAACTACTGCCCTCAAAAGAAATTACATTGAGAATAATATCCCGTAAATCTTTTCTTGAAGACGTAATGATAACGCCTCAGTAAGGCGGATTACGTATGATAAAGCGTCTAAGTTAAGTCAACAATACATCATGTCGTTTCCAACATTGAAATTGGAAAAGACATAAACGGCGAAAAAGAATATATGCAGTCTTTAACCACACCGTCTAGACGCATATGAACTCTCGGTATGCCCTGCTCTGCCAAAATAAACTATTCGTATAAATAATAAAATGGCAGAAATGAGCAACGCGGACAAGAAACTAAACTATCATGCTTGGTAGCAGGCTTGTATATATATATATATATAGCGTCGAAAAATAAAACACATGTTGTAATGACAATATTGGACTGCGTCGGTAAGTCAGGGACAATGTCCCTGAACCGATCGAAAAATCCGAGTCCAATGCCGCTATAAGTCTCTTATCCAAGATCGCAGCAATGAAGTCCGAAATAACAATCACTGGAAGATAATGCCAGAAGATATGAAAGGCAGCTTCCGATACTACTAAAGGGAAAACTCGAAATCTTTCGAATCCCTTTCGCCATCCTGTCGGACCCTATAAAGCGTTTGGTCGTCCGTACCTGATGCAACCGCGGACCGCACCGACCCAGCGCCGTCGGATAATTCCTGATTCGACCGAGAAACTGTCAATTGCTGGGATGCTGCGAAACAACTGTGCTAACTCGGATAGCACGTCCGTCACTGAGGCCTGAGGAGAAGCGGTCTTACGATGCATTGCCGCTGGAAGCTCCGTGATCATTACCCCGTGCATACTACCAATATGCGAGCGAACGGAGTGTATAGGCCTCGTGTCCCTTGGCTACCAGATGGCGTGACCTATTCGCCGTGGAATCACTGAATGACGAAACTGATCGGATACTCGAGGTCACGTAGCCAATGTGCGGTCGTGTGCCCTGCTGTGAGGATGAGGAAGCATTAGGGACAGTCTCTCGGACTGTCAATATAACGGAGCGTCCCGACCGATGGACATATGCTCCGAATGTAAAATATCTGAACCACAACATGCGGTCCCCTATGTTGTTGGACGAGAGAGGGACCTCTCTCGCTCACAGCCCGGACGGACCTGGACAAACCAGGAACCGGACTAACAGGCTTCCTCCGATCTGTCCTCAATCTGCCGTCACTGGGTGAGTACTAAAGTAATTAAAGAGCTCGCATCACCCAAATCTCCTTCCTAGACCGCAACGGACGAACCCGGCAGCCGAACCATTCGATGAATGTACGCTACACCGGGTGAGCTAGCGAATGTCACTCCGTAGGCGATAGACATATTCCATGAGCACTTATTGCCGCTAGCTCTTCATTAACTATGACGACAGAGGCACACTTTTGAAAGACATCTCCATAACTCTGCGAACAAGAAACCAGAAATGCTTGGTTATAGCAAGCATAAAATAATAATATATATAGCGTCGTTCAATAATTCGAAAGTTTGTGTGACATTATTGGACTATGTCGGAACTGAGGGACGATGTCCCTGAACCGAACCAAAAATTTCTAAGTCCACCGACGCTATCAGTTTCTTATCCAGCATCGCAGCATTCTGGTCCGACGAAAGAAGCTGTAGGAGACCAAGTCAGATGACATACACAACAGCATATGTTGTTCCGAAAGGGAAAGCTCGAAATCCTCCAAATCCCTTTCGGTATCCCGTCGGACCGGATGAAACTTTCGGACGTCCGTACCCGCTTCTGCGGAGCGTCCCGACCCAGCATCGTCGGATAAAATATATGCGACAGATTCAGTTGATGCTGGGATGCTGCGATAAACTGTGCTATTAAGGAAAGCACATCCGTTCCCGAGGCCTGTGCAGTAGCGGTCTTACGATGCATTGCCGCCGGAAGCTCCATGTACGTTGACTCCCGCACGCTTCCTATGCGAACGTCCGGAGTCTGCAGGCCTCGTGTCCCTGGCTACCGGATGGTGTGACCTGGTCGCCGAAGAATCCTTGATCAGCGAAGCTGGTAATATATCGGCGGTCACGCAGCCAAGGTGCGGTCGTGTGCGCTGACGAGAAGAGGAAGCCTTAGCTTGCGACACATTTTGTACCACAACATCTGGGGCCAGATGTTGTTGAACGAGAGAGGGGCCTCTCTCGCTTGCCGTCCGGATGGACCGGAACGAGCTATGAACCGGACTAAAAGGCTTCCTCCGTTCTCCCTCCGATCCGCCGTCACTGGGTGTGCATTAGGTTAATTTAAAGTGCTCGCATCACCCCAAAATTCCTTCTAGACCGCAACGGACGAACCCGGCTGCCGAACCATTCGGTGAATGGACGCTACACCGGGCGAGCTAGCGGACGTCAAAGGCCGTCGAACCTACTAGGGTCCTCTTAGGCAATTGGCGTATTTACATGAGCACTTTTCCGCTAGCCCTTCATTAATTGTGACGACGGAGGCACACTGTTGGAAGACATCACAGATACATCACCCTAATCTTGATCGTCTGAAATAGAAATTGATAAAGTAGAGTGACCCTGCGGGGAAAGGACCGGAGTGTCCAAATCCCCAATAACATACCGTGACATACGCTTCCCATATTGTCATCGAAATCATACAATACAGAACAGGAGTTAATGCGAGTACACTGACCACATATAGAATGATTATAAAGTCAGAGGAAGACTTCCTCTTAATACAATTGATCAATATCCTTTCAATGTGAAAAGAAAACAAGTCCTGGTACTCGCACTAACCCCTGGCAATCAAAATACATAATAATAATATGATCCATTAATATAGAAAAAATAATTGAAATCAATATATTTTTTCAGAACAGCCCAAGTTTCTGAAAAGTAACGTTGAGCCCCAATGGATCCCAAGCCTAAGTGTGGACAAAAATTTTAAAAATATTTTAAACAATTTATTCAACACTTACGAACAATAATAATGTATCTAGTTATGATTAAAATAACATCAAGATATTATTTTCCAGAAATCCCCCCCTCACACAGAGGGCTGTTGTAAATGAAAACAATGAGTGTAAAAACACTAAAATAAGACTCCAGGCACCCAGGCCCGAAATCAGTTACCAAAAATACACCATCTGATGCAAAACAGAGACTTCCAGGGAAGAAACTGCAGAACATCAGATGGTAGATTCAGAACACAACGCCTAACCACCCGTAGGTGAAGACGTAAACATGGGGAAAAGAACAGAATTCATTCTGTTATTCAGCTAAAACTCCCAAGAAAATTTAGTAATAATGATTACAAAAACTATGCCAACAGCATGGGAGAATAGCAAGGGGGGACTTAAAGGACAGGGAGAGAGGAAAACACTTAAAAAACAGTGTAACTAAATAATCAGAATGACAACAAAATGGCTGCTGCCTCGAAAATAGGTAACTTAACATAATTTCATTAAAAAATTTTAAGTTACAGCCCTGATAATATTCTGTCACACATTTTTTTCCTCTCCTCCTTCTCTATCCTCCTTAGAATCACCATTTCACTAATATTTATGTGTCTGGCATCATTTAAACTGAGATTTATAAGCACAAAGATCAGTCAGATGTTAACTGATGAAGGGCCAAACTTAGAATGATTAATGGCGCCAATTTCGGAACGTCCTTGACACTGCGCATGCGCAGTGGGGGCGAAGTGTGGAGGGCCTTTCAGGACATGTTTTCTTTGGTTTTAGATGCAAATTTTGGGGATTGGGGGGCAAAATTTGTGTTTGGCCCTATATTTTAAGAGTTAGCACCAGCTATGTCTGGGTCATTGGTACAGTATAAAAATATCAATAGCTCCCATCTAGATGTCACCCCAAACAAGCATGCCAGGTTTCAAAGCAATCCGATCATAAATGTACCCTGTAGGGTGTGCCAAAGGGAAATATTGAGTCTTCTGACTAAACTAAGTTCTAAGAACGTTGGCCGCGGCAACATTTTTCTACGGAAATTGAAGAAAATCGATAGCTCCCATCTTGGGGTCTCCCCAAACAAGCACACCAGGTTTCAAAGCAATCTGATCGTAAATGGGCCCTGTAGGGTGTGCCAAAGGGAAATATTGAGGTCTGACTGAACTAAGTTCTACGAACGTTGGCCCTGGCAACATTTTTTGCCGGAAATTGAAGAAAATCGATAGCTCCCATCTAGAGGTCACCCTAAATAAGCACACCAGGTTTCAAAGCAATCAAATCATAAATGTGCCCTGTAGGGTGTGCCAAAGGGAAATATTGTGGTTTGTCTAAACTAAGTTCTAAGAACGTTGGCCGCGGCAACATTTTTTGACAGAAATTGAAGAAAATCGATAGCTCCCATCTAGAGGTCACCCCAAACAAGCATGCCAGGTTTCAAAGCAATCCGATCATAAATGTACCCTGTAGGGTGTGCCAAAGGGAAATATTGAGTCTTCTCACTAAACTAAGTTCTAAGAACGTTGGCCGCGGCAACATTTTTTGACAGAAATTGAAGAAAATCGATAGCTCCCATCTTGGGGTCTCCCCAAACAAGCATACCAGGTTTCAAAGCAATCTGATCGTAAATGTACCCTGTAGGGTGTGCCAAAGGGAAATATTGAGGTCTGACTAAACTAAGTTCTACGAACGTTGGCCGTGGCAACATTTTTTGCCGGAAATTTAAGAAAATCGATAGCTCCCATCTAGAGGTCAAACTAAATAAGCATATCAGGTTTCAAAGCAATGAAATCATAAATGAGCCCTGTAGGGTGTGCCAAAGGGAAATATTGTGGTTTGACTAAACTAAGTTCTAAGAACGTTGGCCGCGGCAACATTTTTTGACGGAAATTGAAGAAAATCGATAGCTCCCATCTAGAGGTCACCCCAAACAAGCATAAGAAGTTTCAAAGTAATCTGATCATAAATGCGACCTGTGAGGTGTGCCAAAGGAAATTGTGGACGTACGTACTAACGTACTAACATACTAACGTACGTATGTACGTACGTACGTACGTACGCCGATGGACGAGAAGTGATGGCAATAGCTCAGCTTGACTTTGTCAAGTTGAGCTAAAAAATCAGTTATTTATTTATTTACTTATTGAAGTTTAAGGTCACATATTTATGCACAATCGCTAATCATGACCGTGACAGTTTTATGGGTGGGGGAAGCCGGAGTACCCCGAGAGAACCACCGAGCAACGACGAGGAGCTGCCAGCTCCCCAACATCGTAACTCCGCACTGCAGCACATGCAGGGTTTGAGTGGTTGAAGACATGCGTACCATTGATGTGCAGTACGCGGCGTCATCGTGCCCCCACGCGGGCAATGGAGATGGAGTGTCTTGCCCAAGGACACAACGCGGTTGCCGCAGGTGGGATTCGAACAGAGGACCTCTCGGCTTGCAGCCTGCACCTCTACCTACGGAGCCACCGTGCCCCCCGAAAAAAAAAAAAAAAAATCAGTAAAAGAAGGTTAAATATTTTGAAAATAACAATTTTTTTCAGACAGTATTCTCTTTCAAAATAGCTTTGGATAGGTAAAGGGTTACAGGAAACACATTTTACCCCAATTTCGTCAAATCTTAAAAAGATATACAATAATTACTGTCATCTAAGCCGACATGATGGGAATACAATATAAACAAAACTTCCATGGTTTTCCAAACACCTTTCATCAATCAGTATTTTCTGAAAAGCAACTTGAGAAGAATAATACATGTATCAACATACAGCTGCACTTGTTTACAGTACAAGTCAAAGTAAGTTGCAGGATAATCCTATAAACTATGTATCTTTCTCTTCCTACACTGATAAGACCAGAAGCGGACACCATTTTCTGGAAAGCTCTCCCTGATAGCTTTCCAGAAAATGTCAGATTCTGATCTTGTCAGGGCAGGAGCAGCAGTTTACTTAGTTTATTGCAGTTATGCTACAGCTTATTTTGACTTGTACTGCATACACAATATTTTGGGTTTTTTTTCTCAGTTCTCACTGGAGAAAACTGGAACCAACCCATACAAGATTCTCAAAAAACAAGTATTTTGCTGACAGTACCGATCTTCATGCAGACAGGAGAGGCACTGGGTTAAGCATTAGAATATAGCCTCTGGTGGCCACATATTTCCATCCTCTCATAGTCCATTCCTGCAAAGTTTGGTTTAGAATACCTCTGGCGGCCATGTTTTTCAACCCACAGGAACAAAATGAGGATCGTTTGTAGAGGACTTCTCATAGACCATCCCTGCCAGGTTTGGTTCAATTCGGCTCAGGAGTTCCGGAGAAGAAGATGAAAATGTGATTTCCCATAGGGTTTCTATAGTAACTATAAGCCGCAATTGTGATCATGTTTGCAACCCGGTCAACATTAAATGAGGATCGTTGGTAGAGGGTGTCCCAGTCATCATTTATGTGAAGTATCAAAACATTTCGCCTGTCAGTTTCAGAGGAGAAGATATTTGAAAATCTACCAATCAGAATCAAAGAATGCTTCTGGCGGCCATGTTTTTCAACCCACGGAAACAAAATGAGGATCGTTTGTAGAGGACCTCCAACAGACTATCCCTGCCAGTTTGTTTTCACGTCGCCTCGATTTTTCCAGAGAAGAAAAGGAAAATGTGATTTCCCATAGGGTTTCTACAGTAACTATACGCCGCAATTGCGGCCATGTTTGTGACCCAATCAACATTAAATGAGGATCGTTGGTAGAGGGGGTCCCAGTCATCATTTATGTGAAGTTTCAAAACATTTGGCCTGGCAGTTTCAGAGAAGATTTTTGAAAATCCACCAAAGAGAATCAAAGAATGCCTCTGGAAGCCATGTTTTTCATCCAATGGGAACAAAATGAGGATCGTTTGTAGAGGACCTCCCATAGACCATTCCTGCCAAGTTTGGTTCACACCAGCTCAGCGGTTACAGAGAAGAAGATGAAAATGTGAAAAGTTTACGGACGACGACGGACACCAAGTGATGAGAAAAGCTCACATGGCCTTTTAGGCCAGGTGAGCTAAAAAAAAGGAGACCAGTTCAAGTAATTCCGTAAACTTAGCATAAAGACTATGCTAATTGGATGTAACGAGTTCCCAATTTCTAAGGCTAGCCCGGACTAAGCCCCAAAAATAAGGATGGTGTATTTGAGAATGAGAGAATATCCCCCAAAACATATGCCATATACAATAAAACTCCAGCAGTGTGGAGGATATAATTATAAACAAGAGGCCCCAAGGATCCTTAATCGCTCACCGGGCAAAGTGGTTCAAAGAAGTATTTGGGGGTCACATTCAGTTAGACATGGTTCATCAACACTACAAAGGAATGAAGTCATGAGAGACAAATTTTATGGAACTAGGGACATGGCTTGAACAAACTTGAATCTTACCCACCTAAGGATGCTGCATACCAAATATCAAAAGCATTCATCTGCTGGATCTGAAGAAGACTTTTAAAGAAAATTCCTCATTTTGAACTAAGTTATCATTCGGGCTCCCACAGTGATCCCAAATATGAACCCAGGGACTTGGCTTGTGAACAAACTTGAATCTCACCCCTAAGGATGCTGCATGCCAAATATCAAAACATTCCGACTGCTGAATCTGAAGAAGAAGAGTTTTAAAGAAAAATTCCTCATATTGACTGAGTTATAATTTGGGCTCCCACAGGAAGAAGATGTTTTAAGAAAATTCCTCATTTTGAACTAAGTTATCATTCAGGCCACCGCAGTGAGCCCAAATATGGACCTAGGGACATAATTTGAACAAACTTAAATCTCCCCCCCCTCTAAGCATGGTGCATACCCAATATCAAAAGATTCTGCCTGCTGGATCTTCAGAAGAAGATTTTTAAAGAAATTTGCCTGAAATGCACTAAGTTCAAATTTGGGCTCCTATACTGAGCCCAAATATGAACCCAGGGAGCCGATTTGAACAAACTTGAATCAGATCCACCCCACAATGTTACATACCAAATATCAAAAGATTCTGCCTGCTGGATCTGGAGAAGAAGATTTTTTAAGAAATTTGCCTGAAATGCACTAAGTTCGAATTCGGGCTTCTATACTGAGCCCAAATGTGAATCCAGGGGGGGGGGGGGGGGGGGGGCGATTTGAACAAACTTGAATCAGATCCACCCCACAATGTTGCATACCAAATATCAAAAGATTCTGCCTGCTAGATCTGGAGAAGAAGATTTTTTAAGAAATTTGCCTGAAATGCACTAAGTTCGAATTCGGGCTTCTATACTGAGCCCAAATATGAAACCAGGGGGCCGATTTAAACAAACTTGAATCAGATCCACCCCATAATGCTGTATACCAAATATCAAATGATTCTGCCCACTTGTGCGGGAGAAGAAGATTTTTTAGTAATTTCTCTAATATACATAGGGTGCTATCGGAGTTATGCCCCCTATGGAACCCCAAGTGGGCATGTCCATTTCATTTGAACAAACTTGAATTGACATATGGTAATGAACATCCATACCAAGTTTCGAGCAAATCGACCTAGCGGTTTCAGAGGAGAAGTCATTTGAAAAATGTTCACGACGTACGACGGACGATGACGGACAATGGACGGCAAGTGATAAGTTTAGCTCCCTTCGGTGAGCTAAAAATACCCACCCCCCCCCCCCCCCCCCCCCCCCTTTTCTTTTGAAGGGATCTTCAAAAAGAAAGAGGGGAGTGCTCTGGAATCAGTAAAAGCGGTACCAAAAAACAATATAAATATTCGTCGAACAGGCACTCAGGTATTAATTGTCATTAATAAATTGTACAATATGCCACTTCAGAAGCTAAGGCTATAGCGACGATTCCGGTAATTAATATCGCCCACTGTATAACATACACAGGAGTTGGCATACGCAAATAGGCCGAAAACTTGAGATATAATATATAACATACACATGTCCAATAGAACCACAATAAACGATCTCTGGAGAGTAAATACACTTCTGAGGTAACCCACAGGCGACCCCATTCAGGCGTACAATAAATTCCAGTAACAACACTCCCCGACTTGTACTATCCGATATCTATGACACTATAAACGTGCAAATATACGAGTGTAAATCAAGGTGTATTCGATTGAGTACCAACATTAATAGAAACCTGGATCTAGAAATGGAAGTAGGTATGATTAACAGGCTCGACACAGACCACCCTCAAAATAATTCATAATTTCTGGGGTCCATAACATACAATAATGCATCTGCCCAATAATTATTATGTGTGTCAGCATTGAAATCCCACATGTAATCATCTGAAAACCAGTTAACTGGCTATGCAGCCTACAAGGTACCCAAAGACTAGAAATTTATTTAGCGCTTGTATATGACATACTGACGAACAATCACAGGAAACCAACCAAGTAAAAAGTGGATGTGCCCAGGAGGTCGCCATAGAACACAACCCAGCCGCCAGTCAAGAAGTCAAGAAATGCATGTATGTATTTAAACTCATACGAGGCTTGGGGAAGAAAACTACGTCTTACCCAGTAATCGCCTCGAAACACATTGGCAGTGGGGAAGGGGGGGGATTCGAAGTCATATCGAACCTTCCTCACCTGCATTACTTAATCGTTCTTGTGTTAGTCATAAAATAATATAGGAACCGCAATGGTTCCCTCACGTCTAACCGACTCCATTATGTCACTATGGGCTGAGAAGGACTTGAAGAACAAAAACTTACCCTGATAAAGAAGGTCCTTTCGTGGAGGAATCTTCGGGAAACGTCCCACAACAGACACCTGAGAAGACTGATCCAAGGTGACGACAGAGGTGCTACTGGTAGGATTCACGAGACTGTTTGATCTTAAACATAATCTACTGAATCAATTGAATTGGAGGATACGCATATCCTATCATTCATCCCCATGAGATCGACAGAGCGTCTACTACATACGCTCGATGGTCTGGGCATGGCGACACAGACGACGGTAACTGATTGTTCCGGTGCGTCGCAAACAGATCTATAATGCGGCGATACCTCTGGTAGAAAATCTGCCCAAATACTCGCTTGTTGAGCCTCCACTCCAATTGAAACAGGTTACCTTTCTGAGAGAGAGAGTCTGCTGGTACGTTCAGATGACCCGGTATATGACGGATAGAAAGTTGTACATGATGATTCATGACATATAAGAAAATCTTCTCCGATAGCTGGCATAGAGGAAAAGAATGGTTGCCGCCCTGGTTCCCAATGAATGTTAATACTCTCGAGTTGTCCGGCCAAATCTGAAGATGGACGTCCATTATTATTTGAATCCAATGTTGTAGCGCTAGCCTATTGACATCATCTCTTTGATGTTTATGTGTTTCTCCTGGAACTGAGGGTCCCAAAGACTCTGACACTTGGACTTAGGGTCATGCCCCAACCCGTCTGACATGCATCCGTCATAATCATGAAAGCCGGATCCGGCAGTTGCAGCAGAACTCCCCGAGTTAATCACTGAATATCTGCCCAAATCTGAACCCTTGTTTTACTAGGTCCATTAAAACTAGACTGGTTCAGCATCTTCACACTCCAGTTCTGAGTACAGAATATCTGGAGGGGATGTGCGCACAGGCAGCCCAACAGAACGAGATCCACAGCCGCTTCGCATAGCTCCAACAGTCGCATGAATTCCCTCACTGTTAATGCAACTGAGTGGAGACAAAAGTGACCATAACAACTGACTAATTTTGCTCTGGGTAACGGCAGACGAACAAGATTGTTTTGAGTCTCAAAGCTCATTCCCAAGTAATAGACGACTTGTTCGGAGCTGGATCCGACTTGCGTTTGGCCCTTAATAGCTTTGAGTTAAGCACCAGCTTGTCTGGGCCATTGCTATACAGTGTAAAAATATACCAATGACCCCCTCCCCACAATAATTACCACAGGGACTTTATATGAACAAACTTGTATCTACCAATGTCCGCCCACCCAACCCACTCCCAGTACCCCTCCCCCCCCCCCCCCACCCTCCAACTGTGCTCATTATTTTTTTTAAACCCTCAATGGTACACAGCAGTTTTTTTTTTACCATTCTTTTCCCGGTCCTGAGGAAGCTTCCTACCAAATACCAGTTCTCTGTTCAGTTTTGGAAAATATGAGAGTTTGAAAGTATTTATATCTTTAGTATTTATATCTTCATGCAAAAAAACATGAAAGTATTTATGCTTTTTCTGCATGAACCAAGCACTTATGACTTAATAATACAACGTATCAAATTTGGTTCAAATTGGCTCATCAGTTCAAAAAATAGAAATATGAGGTGGGATCAAAAACCTTGCCCCTCTGATAACAAAGACAAATATTGCCTTCAAACTTTGTATGAACAAACTTTTATCAAAAGATTCTGCCTGCTGGATCTGGAGAAGAAGATTTTTTAAGAAATTTGCCTGAAATGCACTAAGTTCGAATTTGGGCTTCTATAGTGAGCCCAAATATGAATCCAGGGGGCCAATTTGAACAAACTTGAATCAGACCCATACCAAGATGCTACATACCAAGTACCAAAAGATTCTGCCCACTGGTTCTAGAGAAGAAGATTTTTTAATAATTTTTCTATAATTCATACGGTGCTATCAGAGTTATGCCCCATACAGAGTCCACAAGGGACGTGGCCATTTCATTTGAACAAACATGAATTGCCATATAGTAATGAACATCCACATGAAGTTTAGTGAAAATCGGACCAGAGGTTTCAGAGGAGAAGTCATTTGAAAAATGTTCACGATGACGGATGGCAAGTGATAAGTTAAGCTCCCTTCAGTGAGCTAAAAATCCATGCAAGTCTACTACCATGTCAAGTGTCAAAAACAGATTCTAAATTGAAATGGGATAATGAACGAAAGTGTCAATGACACTGAATCTTAACTTGTCTGTGTGTTGTGTTTGATGAAAAGGATAATGTTCAATGTTTTTGAAAGTGTTAAGAAATAAGACAAGAATTGTGAAAATTGGAAAAATGTTAATTTCTGTTCCCTGTATGCTATGCTTTCTATAAAAATAATATGAGGTGTACACTGTACTAAAGAATTGAGGGGTGGGTTAATGTGGCCCTCACAGTTAATGTATATCAACAAAAGTTACCAAGTTACAGTGAAATTATTCCAAAACGAGTCATCCTACCAAGTTACAATGAAATCCCTTCATAAATACATCCTGTAGTCTGTGCTTAAGTTTTTGGGGTTTTGGGCTCGGGCAGCCATCATGATTGAATGATCGCGACTAAAAGGGGATGTTCTCATCTGGGCATTATCTGTAGTGATCCTACCAAGTTACAATGAAATCCCTTCATAAATATGACCTGTAGACTGTTCTAAACGTTTTCGGGCTTCGGGCCCCTGTAGCCATCACAGCTGACCAATCACGACCAAAAAGGGACATTATCATCTAGACATTATATGGAGTCAACCTACCATGCTACAATGAAATCCCTCCATAAATACGACCTATAGACTATGCTAAAGAGTTTCGGGTTTTGGGCTTGGGCAGCCATCACGGCTGAATGAACGTGACCAAAAGGAGACGTTCTCATCTAGACATTATTTGGAGTCATCCTACCAAGTTACATTGAAATCCCTTCATAAATATAACTGTAGACTGTGCAAAAGGTTTTTGGGCTTCGGGCCCCTGTAGCCGTCACAGTTGACCAATCGTGACCAAAATGGGGCGTTCTCATCTAGACATTATATGAAGTCAACCTACCAAGGTACAATGAAATCCCTCCATAAATACGGCCTGTAGACTGTGCTAAAGGTTTTTGGGCTCGGGCAGTCATCACGGTTGACAGATCGTGGCCAAATGGGGAAGTTCTCATCATACGGAGTCATCCTACCAAGTTACAATGAAATCCATTCATATTAAATATGACCTGCAGACTGTGCCAAAAGTTTTTGGGTTTCGGGCTTGGGTAGCCGTCACGGTTGACAGATCATGACCATAAGGGTCCCGTTCTCATCTAGATATTATACAGAGGCATCCAACCAAGGTTTTCGGATTTTGGGCTTGGGCAGCCATCACTGTTGACAGATAGCAACCAAAAGGGGACGTTTCCATCTAGATATGACCCCAAACCTGCATATGAAATTTTGCGACAATCGGACAAGAACTACGGGGTGTAGCCTGTGCTAAAGGAAAATGTGAACAGGCTCAGAGACTAACAGACTTCCGCACGCGTGATGGCAATAGCTTATCTTGACAGTGTCAAGTTAAGCTAACAAGAGGCACCACGGGGCCTGAAGCACTCATCTTGTACAGAACACAATTTAAACAGAGTCCAAGAATGAGTCTACATTAAGCAAGCCATCTCTATAGGCTACACTGTCAATCCTTGAGTCCCTCAGGAGTGACAAAAATAATCTGGGCATCATGCCTTTTCTTCAGTTGATCATAAGTAAAATGTAGAGCTCCCCTATGAAGCCCCTTGATAAAACCTATGTGGATTAATCTTAGTACCTCTAGAGGGTAATGAATACAAAATTTTTAATTCTTCAGCAAAATGGATCCGATATGAACAAACTTGAATCTGACCCCTCCTAGAGATGTTGTATACCAAATATGAAAGCATTCTGACAAGTGAATCTGAAAAAGAAGATTTTTGAAGAAATTCCCTCATATTGTACTAAGTTAAATTTCATGTTCCCATATCGAGCCCAAATATTAACCTAGGCACTCGAATTGAACAACCTGGAATCTGACCCCCCCCCCCCCCCCCCCTAGAGATGTTGTATACCAAATATAAAAGCATTCTGACTGGTGGATCTGAAGAAGAAGATTTTTAAAGAAATTTCCTCATATTGCACTAAGTAAAAATCTGGGCTACCATAGTGAGCCCAAATATATACCTAGGGATCTCATTTGAACAAACTTGAATCTGACCCCCATAGAGATGTTGCATACCGAATATCAAAGCATTCGGACTGATGGATCTGAACAAGATAATTTTTTTTAAATTACCCTCCATATTGAACAAAGATAAAATTTGGGCTTCTGTAGGAAGCCCAAATATTAACCTAGGGACTTGGTTTGAACAATCTAGAATCTGACCCTCATAACAATGATGTATACCAAATATTAAAAGATTCTGACAGGTGGTTCTGAAGAAGAAGATTTTTAAAGAATATGCCCCATATTACCCCATGTTAAAACTTCGGGCTCCTGTGGAGAGCCCAAATATGAACCAATAAGCTTTATTTCAACAAACTTTTATCTGACCCCCCTATGAATGCTGTATACCAAATATCAAAAGATTCTGATGATTGGTTCTGGAGAAAAGATTTTTTAAAATTTTTGCAAATATGCTGACTCAGCATTTTTTCGATGCCCATTACAGAACACCCTAACATAACCGATGTCAATTTTTTTTTACCATTCAATTCTACTGGTCATAAGGATACTTCATACCAAATAAAAGCTCTCTGTTCCGTGGGGTTCGGGAAATATGGGCATTTGAAAATATTTCTATTTTTAGCTCCCAGGGTTCCCATGGGGATGCAGGCATTTTTTTTTTTTTTGCATGGGTCAAGTACTTATGACCCAATACTACAACAAACCAAATTTGGTTCATACCGGCCCATCGGTTCAGAAAATAGAAATTTTGGGCGGGGCCAAAAATCTTACCCCTCCTATTACAAAGCCAAATATTACTTCACGAACTTCGTTTGAACAAACTTGATTCTACACCTCATATGGAAGCTCCATAGCAAATATCAAGTAATTGTACACACTGGTTCTTGAGAAGAAGATTTTTAAAATATTTTGGAGCATTTTCCCCCACTCCCTCCCTATGGGGCTGGGCATGCCGAGTTGAACAAAAATGAAATGCCCCTTTGGGATCATCACTCACACAAACTTTCACTTGAATTGTCCCAGTGGCTTTGGAGGAGAAGACCAAAAATGGTGTTGACGGACGACGGACGGAGAGCGATGAGATTAGCTCAGCTTGACTTTGTCAAGATGAGCTAAAAATTAAACTTACAAGGGAGCATAACTACAGTAAATACATAAGCATAACAATTAAAATCAAACTTCATCAAGAAATTCACACCCAGATGAAGTGAAAAGATGAAAAACTGAACTAACAAGGAGCATAACTCCAACATGGATAATGATAAAGGCCGAACTTCATTAACAACTTACTTTTAAGTAAATCACCATATCGGTGTAAAGAAACTGACTGAAAATTGAAGTAATTATAGGGTTCACAAAAAGCTGAAATGAAACAATGATAAGTTTAACTAGAGGTACTGTGAGCAAGCTCACAAAGTGATACCCCCCGCACCTCAGTTGTTGCGCTTAGGAGGACACAATCATATGATGTAGCAATTGAAATGTATAAGTTAGATTATCTCCCCTTGGACATGTCAGAATGGAATTATATTGCTTCATGCACATCTTCATATGGAGTTCTTCCATTCTGTAAAGTTTCAGGAAAATTCTTCAAACGGTTTAGGAGGAGTTGTGCTTATAAGGATGGACAGACAGATGGACGTATGGGCGGACAGGGTGATTCCTATATACCACCACCCCCCCAAAACTTTGTTTGCGGGGGTATAACTAAGGGCATAACTTGAGTAATTACACATGGATGATGGTGAAAATTGAACTCCGTCCAGAACTTATTAAAGAAAATCACCATGTGAAGTGTCCAAACAATTGATTGAAAATTGAAGGGATGTTCACTCTAAGCTGAAGTGAAATGATGTGAAACTAAAATACTAAAGGGCACAACTCCAATAATTACACACAGATAACAAGGAAAATAAAACTTTTTCAAGATCCTAAGCAAGTATACCAACATACCAAATTTCAAATGAATCAGTTAATAAATGCAGAAATGGTTGTGTTCGCAAAGGTATCGGACACATCGACAAATGGACACGAAGACAAACAGAACCATAGACAAGAGGCCCCAAGGGGTCTGAGGGCGCTCACCTGACATGGTAGCCTAAATATCAACCCAGAGAATTGATTTCAACAAGTTGCATCTGCTCCTCCTCAGAAAAGCTTATACCAAATATCCAAAGATTCTGACCAGTGGATCTAAAAAAAAAAAAGAAGATTTTTAAAGAATATTCCTCATATTGAACTAAGTTATAATTCAGGCTCCCACAGGGAGCCCATATATGAACCCAGGGACTTGGCTTTAACAAACTTGAATCTCACTCTCACGCCCCCCCCCCCCCCCCCCACCCCCCTTAAGGATTCTGCACACCAAATATCAAAACATTCCGACTGCAGGATCTGAAGAAGAAGATTTTTTAAAGAAAATTCCTCATTTTGAACTAAGTTATCATTCGGGCTCCCACAGTGAGTCCAAATATGGAACTAGGGACATGGCTTGAACAAACTTAAATCTCACCCCCCTAAGGATGCTGCATACCAAATATCAAAACATTCCGACTGCTGGACCTGAAGAAAATTTTTAAAGAAAATTCCTCATTTTGAACTAAGTTATAATTCAGGCTACCACAGTGAGCCCAAATATGAACCCAGGGACTTGGCTTGAACAAACTTGAATCTCACCCCCCCTAAGCATGGTGCATACCCAATATCAAAAGATTCTGTCTGCTGAATCTTGAGAAGAAGATTTTCAAAGACATTTGCCTGAAATGCACTAAGTTCGAATTTGGGACTCTATAGTGAGCCCAAATATGAATCCAGGGGGGCCGATTTGAACAAACTTGAATCACATCCACCCCACAATGTTGCATAATCAAATATGAAAAGATTC
The DNA here is from genome assembly GCA_031216915.1 of Pictodentalium vernedei. Lineage (NCBI taxonomy): Eukaryota > Metazoa > Mollusca > Scaphopoda > Dentaliida > Dentaliidae > Pictodentalium > Pictodentalium vernedei. Next base: position 530,184,786 of record CM062297.1, on the reverse strand, counting down.
TGCCTGCTGGATCTGGAGAAGAAGATTTTTAAAGAAATTTGCCTGAAATGCACTAAGTTCGAATTTGAGCTTCTATAGTGAGCCCAAATATGAATCTAGGGAGCCGATCTGAACAAATTTGCATCAGATCCACCTCACAATGTTGCATACCAAATATCAAAAGATTCTGCCAGCTGGATCTGGAGAAGAAGATTTTTGAAGAAATTTGCCTGAAATGCACTAAGTTCAAATTCGAGCTTCTATAGTGAGCCCAAATATGCATCTAGGGAGCCGATTTGAACAAACTTAAATCAGATCCACCCCACAATGTTGCATACCAAATATCAAAAGATTCTGCCTGTTGGATCTGGAGAAGACGATTTTTTAAGAAATTTGCCTGAAATGCACTGAGTTCGAATTCGGGCTTCTATAGTGAGCCCAAATATGAATCCAGGGGGCCGATTTGAACAAACTTGAATCAGATCCACCCCACAATGTTGCATACCAAATATCAAAACATTCTGCCTGCTGGATCTGGAGAAGAAGATTTTTTAAGAAATTTGCCTGAAATGCACTAAGTTCGAATTCGAGCTTCTATAGTGAGCCCAAATATGAATCTAGGAAGCCGATTTGAACAAACTTGAATCAGATCCACCCCACAATGTTGCATACCAAATATCAAAAGATTCTGCCTGCTGGGTCTGGAGAAGAAGATTTTTTAAGAAATTTGCCTGAAATGCACTAAGTTCGAAATCGGGCTCCTATACTGAGCCCAAATATGAACCCAAGGGGCCGATTTGAACAAACTTGAATCAGATCCACCCTACAATGTTGCATTCCAAATATCAAAAGATTCTGCCTGCTGGATCTGGAAAAGAAGATTTTTTAAGAAATTTGCCTGAAATGCACTAAGTTCGAAATCGGGCTCCTATACTGAGCCCAAATATGAACCCAGGGGGCCGATTTGAACAAACTTGAATCAGATCCACCTTACAATGTTGCATACCAAATATCAAAAGATTCTGCCTGCTGGATCTGGAAAAGAAGATTTTTTAATGTTTTTCCCATTGCCTACAGTGTTAAAAAGTGCGGACTCAGCACTTTTTCAAAGTCCTGAAAAAAGTACCTTGTGATCAAACCGATAGGGATTTTTTTTAACGATTCTATTCTACTGGATAAAAGTAAGCTTTATACAAAATAAGAATTCTCTGTGCCATGTAGTTTTGGAGATATGGCAGTTTTAAGGCTTTTCCTATTTTTAGCTCCTGAGGTTCCCACGGGACAATGAGAAAAATTGTTTTTGCATCAATCAACTACTTATGACCCATTATCATCTCATATCAAATTTGGTTCAAATCGGCCTCACGGTTCAGAAAATAGAAATTTTAGGCATGGCCAAAATTTTTGCCCCTCCCATAACGAAGGCAAATAATGCCCGACAAACTTCTGTTGAACAAACTTGATTCTAAACCTCAAAAGGACTCTGTATACCACATATCAAGTCTCTGCTACTGGTGGTTCATTAGAAGAAGATTTTCAAAAAATTTGGCTATTTTTTCCCCACACCTCTGCTCAATACGAGCCGAAACCTAATTTGGATAAAAATCAAAATGCCTCTATATAACCACTACTTACATGAAATTTAATTAAAATGTGGCCAGGGGTTTAGGAGAAAGAGGCTCAAACACCACCTTCACGCAGGACGACGGACGAAGAGTGATAAGAAAAGCTCACCCTGACTTTCAGTCAGGTGAGCTAATAAAAAGATCGTGGATAAAAGCCCATTTTGAAGAACCTAACGTCTTGTGGCAGGGAAAATAACTCAAGCAGGCTCTTAATAAAAATGTTTGGTAGCAGAGAGTCAATTTTTATTCAATCAAAAAAAAGAAGCCTGTGAGCTCCCATCTGTCTGAATACATCTAAACTCACCATTTTTTTTTAGAAATTAGATTTTGAAACCTGAAGCCTACCTGACTTTAGAGTCCATCAATTTGAAAAAATAAGGATTTTAAAAAATAAGTGAAAACCACATACTTAGCATGACTGTGTGGGACACCAGGAGCTCTCCCAAAGTGTCTGTATGCTTCACGAGCCTTTCTTGGTCCTATAAACATAAATTAAATCAAATATATGACAATTTGTAGCAATACTTCTTCCAAGTAACCAGAATATGGTATTTATTTATTTATTGGTGTTTAAGCTCACATATTTGAATCTAACCCCCGTAGAGATGCTGCATACCAAATATCAAAAGAATCTGACTCATGCATCTGAAGATGATTTTTAAAGATTATTACCCATATTGCACAAAGTTAATATTCAGACTCCCAACGGAAGCCCAAATATTAACTCAGGGACTCGATTTTAACAAATTCGAATCTCACCCCTCTAGAGATGTCACACACCAAATATGAAAGGATTCCAATAAAGAGCCCAAATAATTTAACAACCCCCCCCCCCCAAAAAAAAAAAAAAGATGCTGCATATCAAAATCAAAAGAATCTGACTGGTGGATCCGAAAAAGATTTTTAAAGAATATCCCCCTTATTCCACCAAGTTAATAATCAGGCTCCCATAGAAAGCCCAAATATTAACTCAGGGAGTCGATTTGAACAAATTCAAATCTTACACCTCTAGAGATGTCACATACCAAATATGAAAGGATTCCCACTAGTGGGTCAGAAAAAGAAGCTTTCTAAGAAATTTTCTCATATTGCACCAAGTTAAAATTTGAGCTCCAATAAAGAGACCAAATATTCATCCAGGGATCCCTTTCAAATAAACTTGAATCTAACCCCCCTAGAGATGCTGCATACCAAATATCAAAAGAATCTGACTGGTGAATCTGAAAGAAGAAGATTTTTAAAGATTATTCCCCATATTGCACCAAGTTAATATTCAGATTTCCATAGGAAGCCCAAATATCAACCTAGGGACTCAATTTGAACAAACTTCAATCTGACCCCTGTAGAGATGCTGTATACCAAGTATCAAAACAATCTGACTGTATGATCTGAAGAAGAAGATTTTTAAAGCTTATTCCCCATAGTGCCCTAAGTTAATTATTTGGGCTCCTCTGTTGAGCCCAAATATGAACCGAGGGGGAGATTTGAACACACTTGTATTTGACCATCCTATGAATGCTGTGTACCAAATATCAAAAGATTTTGATCAGCGGTTCTGAAGAAAATTTTTTTTTTCAATTTTTGCAAGTATGCTAAGCATTTTTTTCAAACGCCCCTACACAACACCATAACACAACCGATGGCCATTTTTTTAAAATCCATTTTCTACTGGTCAAAAGGATGCTTCATACCAAATAACAGTTCTCTATTCCGTGTAGTTTGGAAAGTATGGGCAATTGAATTTTTTTCTATTTTTAGCCCCTGGGGTACCCTAGTCTAGAGGCAATGAAAAAAAAAAAGTTTGTGCATCAATCAAGTACTTTGGACCCATTTATGCTACATGCCAAATTTGGTTCAAATCGGCCCATCGGTTCTTGAAAAGGAAATTTTGGGTGGTGCCCAAAATGGATGTGTGCCCCGAGAGAGCCCAAATATTGACCTACTAAGTTCTCTTGAACAAGCTTTAATCTTCAACACCAAGGAGTGTTACATACCATATATCAAGGCAATCTCTCTGGTGGTTCATGAGATTTTTAAAGACTTTTAGACTTTGGCATCATTGCCCAGAGCCTGAAGAAGGCAGCCGCTCCACTTGAACAAAATAAAAAGGGTATACCCCAGGGATGGTTTGTGCAATATATGTTTGAATTTGGCTGAATGGCTGTGGAGAAGAAGCCAGGTTTGCAAAAGTTAACGAACGATGGACGCCAAGTGATGGCAATGCCTCACACTGACTTGCAGTTGGGTGAGCTAACAAATGAACACTATCGAGTGCCAATGAGAATTGCAGCTGTGCAAACAATCGTTAACAATTTATATGACTGCAATAGTCGCATATAATACTGAGGATGCATCGTAACAGTGGTCACCCTGCATTGCCCGACCACAAAACCAGGCCTTGCGGTTTGAAAATCTCAGGCACGCAGCATATAGCGCACCTGAAACTAAGTTTGTGTGTGCGATTTGTTCCCACGGGCACACATTTGAAGTGAGGGACAATTGTCATTGATATCAGTTATGAATTTTCCAACCAGTTTGTAAACTGTAGTTAGGCATAGTCAACTGTATTAGCTTGAGTGGCTTGAATTTGTATGATCATAGGGTGAAAATGTACTCCTTAATTTTTCGAGTATCTTTTTCTGTTCATTGCCAAGACAAATGTCACAAACAGTTCCTCGTTTACATTTACTTATTCCTCACAATAAAATTTCTGGCGGGAATATGTTGCGAGTCATGAAAGTGGTGTGGTAAGAAATCATTTTATGCCCCACTGACCAAGAGCCCCTCATTTTCTAATACTGACCATTGAAAAACATATTTTAAAATGCTAGAGTTTAAAATAGTCTTGTTTTTATGACATATGGTCATATTTTTGAACAGTTCAATAAAAGCAAAATATGCTTTTCCTGAAACATGTTGGTAAAGAACCAAACAGTCAATTTATTCTGGAAGCAGCATTACTCATACTGAGGGATTTTTTTAGCATTATAATCTGCAAATTAACAACACCTCATCAAAGAGAAGGTGGTCAAATTTGTCTGCAGAACACTATGTTACATTGACAGGCAAATGCTCACAGCTGCCCACACAGAAAACAACCTGCAGTGCACTCAACTGTTGGCAGTTTGATACAGAGTAACAAACATTTATCTGCAACTTGACAGCCCAAGCAACAGAAATAACTGTTCATTCAACATTCCAACACCTAAACCCTTTCATGTTACATCGAGTACACATCATTATAAATCAACAAATTTTTGGTAGCTTTGACAATGCTTGCATCACCAAAAGAATTCGAACGTCTCGCGGTCAAATACTGTTTATTTTCCCATTGCTATCTCGTCAACTATAGGTCTAGCAGTTATCTGGTCGACAGCTTTTCCAACTGGTTATGCCGATAACCAGTTGCAAAATGGTTCTCCAGCTAACCATTTCAGCACTACTGAAATCATTTTCTCAAAACTGGCATGTTTCTGGAGAATGTTATCCAGACATTACTGAGTGTGCTTTGTGATGAGACATCACTTGATTCATCAGTAGGGTGAAAGCCCAAGGAGCTGGGTTTAATCCAAATGGCATCACTATGAATTGATAAGCAATGTCTCGGAATGAGAACCGAATATGTTTGCGAGAAAGATACTTGCGAGAATGAAGATGAGTTGGAATGTGAAAGTAAGCATCCTTTAGGTCTATACTGGTCACAAAGCTGTTCTCTTGAATCATGCACCTTACTGATCTGATAATTTCCATACTGAATTTGGGATGTTTTATGGAAAGGTTCAAACAACTCTAATCTATGATCGGTGTGAATCCTTCTTTAACACAAGAAACAATCGGCTTTAAAACCCTAGAGACTCTAAATTGTGGATGACCTCGATCGCTTCTTTGTCTAGGGGGCATCTCTATCTAGGAGACTCTGGAGCTAGATCTGTTGGAATAGTTGGAAGAATCTGATTGTAAAATGAACATCCTCTGTAAAAGAAATTAGGTGCATGTATTCTATTAACTGAAGAATAAAAGGATCGGGTGTAACTGTCGAAGGGGAAGAAATATACAATCCATTCCCCTACTGGAAGCTATACCATGCGAGACTTATTACTTTCTGGCCTGTCATCACCGATTGGAGGAGAAACCTCGTTCTCCACATCTAGCTTTGCCTCTGGGTCTACGGAAGGAAACAGAACCCTAAGAGGCAACTGGATACCCATTTAGAATGATGGATCAACTAAATGACAGGCCAGCCTCAATTTTGTATATTTTTTCGGGAATCTAAATTGGATTCCCACAAATTCCTCTTACAAGAATCCACCAGAATGTAATAGTTTTGAGAGGACTCAACACATACTGAGCTGACCATGGTTCAGCCCAATGTGCCAATATTATTTATTTCTTGGGGTTTAAGGTCACATTTTTGCACAATGGCTAATCAAGACCACAACATGAGTATCAACTCAAGACCAGGGGTGAGTGTTAATAAGCCAGGTTGCCCATTTTAGAGAGGGTTTGTACCTCCCAAACATTGGTGACTGGGTCCTATTTTATGAGTAAAACAGAGCCTGTTTACCACAGTGAACAGTCACTGCTTCACTTCCCGGGGTTCCCAAGGGGATCCCAATGTGCCAAAAGTTTTAACATTAACCCCCTATTCACAGGATGGTGGTGGGGTGGTAGAAGATGCAGAGGGCAGATAGATGGAATGGGTTGTGCCAGTTGGGAGCTAATGCCTGGAAATTAATAGCCTTTTCATCGAGTGAACCATGGCATATCAATGCATAGATATGTGGTGTGGAAGGGCCAAGTGGGAAAAGACAGCAGGATTTGGGGGCACTTCCTGGACCACTGCATATGTGCTGCGAGTTATCTATGGGATGCCATATAAGACTAAGTTTTTTTTGTGTTTGGCTTAATTTGGAGGAATTTAATGGATTCAAAATTAACAGTTTGACATGAATTCTATCGAATTGAGTCTAAAGTAGTCCGGGCCAGTCAGTGGTAATGGTGAATAATAACAATTGAAAAGTAACAAAATCTGAATAATGATTTTTGTATATAGTGCGTTCCTTTCAGGGTTCTACAAAGCTTAGAAATGTGATTTAATTTTGAATCTCAAGTTGATATTTGATTCGATTCAAAATCAGCTGCCCAATTTGTTTCCTTTCAAATCTTTACATGGGAATATAGTTTAGTATTAGTCATTGTCGCAGTCTCACAAAACGTCCAGTTCAGATGGAATTTGTACGTAAATAATGCTGAACATAAAGACAGTGTAATTTCATCAATATTAACATAAATTGCATCTGATTCATGCCACTTCCCATGCTAATTCCAGTCTCACTAGTCTTTACCACTGTTGAAAACAAAGTTAAAGTTTCCAAACAATGTTGACTTTGAGCTGTTGCTAGTGGCTAGCCCTGTGCAGTGGTTAGTGCTGGTAAGTGCTGCACCTGTTCCTGGGTACTACTGCGACTACATCATCAAGGCATGCCTTCAAGAAGGCATGCCTCGACTATGTAGCAGATTATTTTATCAGTCGGGACTGGAGCCATCAGTCGGAACAACCAGGTTTACAGTTCCCCCTCCCCTTATCAGACGTCTTCAAGATGCCCAGAATTTGATTTGAGATTCAATTTTATTTCGAAAAACAGACCCAATTAAATTCGCGATTTGAGAATAAAAAATGTGTGATTTGCAGGGCCCTAGTCCTTCTGTATATTGAGCATTCTGACATTAAGACAGAACTATCTAGTCCTCCAAATTTGATCAACTCTGTATATCATTCATAGGTTTCCATGTAAAAAATAATTAACAAACCTTGCATGACAACAGTGTTCTGTCCTTTAGGAGCCTTCAAAGCAAGCTCATCAAATGTCATTATCTGTCCACCAGCTTTCAGGATTCTTGCTCTCGCTCTCTCGGTAACTCTCAAGGCCACAACCTGAAAAGCAACAGATAATAAGAGTGCTGACAGTGGTGTTGCTGGTGTTATGTCCCCCAATTTATTTGCTTATTGGTGGTTAAGGTCACATACTTCTGCACAATGGCTAATCATAACAACATGGAGGTAATGTCAAGGTCAGTCAATCGTTTATACCCCATGTTGCCTATTTTAGAGGACTCGCACCCCAAGAATTAGTGACTGGGTCCTATTTTAACAGTGAAACAGAGCATGTTTACCACAGTAAACAAGCACTGCTTCACATAAAGGGTTCATGCAGGTGTGGCCCCCTATTATATCAGAATTGATGTGTCTTGTTAATAATTATATTCAATTGATATTTTATAAGGTTATTTTTTTTTTTTTAAAATAAGCAGACTCTGGCTTGTGTGATCACTTATTTGGATTGAACGACCTTTGAATGTACCCACCAACATCTTCACAGATTCTGTTACACAGAATCTATTTTAGCTCACTGTAGCTCACAGATTGTTGAGTCACACTTGTTTACTTGAAATTTGACAGAATCATCTAGAAGCTTAATGATGTGACTTTATTCATTTAATTTATTTATTGATGGAATAAAAGATAGGAGAAATTTCTTATTCGGTATCATTTTATCTGAAGACTATATAATAACCTCTGTCAACAGAATCCAGGCATTCTTTTTCACATAAACAGCATTGAGAAGCGAAATTATTTGTTTATCCATTCAGCATTCATTGAACACTGGAGATTATTATTATAGGACAGTGCATTTTAAAAGAAGCAGCTGAGTTTAATGTATATTCTACAGAATATCGCTGTATGAGAAAAGTGTTTCCAAATCTATAAAGTGAATTTATACTAGCGGTGAACCACAATTACTTTTGTGAAAAGCCAGGATTCTACTGGGTTACTGAATTATTTTGAAACTACCTGTGGTGCCAATACTTACTGGATATTAATTCCATTCAAATTTTGGAATTTATTCGAGACTGCTGAATGAACATTTCAAAAGAATTTATTGGATACTGTTTCTGCAGACACATCACCAGATTACTGGATTCTACTGAACTTTATTTTGGACTAATTGATAAGTATTTCTGTTTTCATTTTTATGTAAACCAAACAGTGGAAATGATATTGTATCATTTTCTTTTCATATTTTTTTTTACTAAATTTTAGAATAGTTAAATTCAAGTTACTGTTGTTTATTCCCAGATTTCTTTGTTACCATTATTGTTATTTCTACACTATAACATCAGCGACACATCCAGCTGTCTTTTGGATCAGAAAATATTCTTTGTCTTGAATGGATGTGTGTTGGTCCAAACATGGACTGCAAGACAGAAAGTTAAGCACGTACCAAACTAAAAAGAAATAAATTATCGCCTCACCATCCAGGTATTAGACTAGACAAGACATAAAAGTGAGAGGTGCCATTGTGAACACAGTCCCTGCATTACTCAGCATCAAAACCGAGAGAGGCTTATAGAATGACATTCTTTGAACATTAAAGCCTAACCTATTGATATAAAACATATTAATACGCATATTACTCACATGAAATTTAATTAAAATGTGGCCAATGGTTTAGGAGAAAAAGGCTCAAACACCACCTTCACGCAGGACGATGGACGACAGATGACGGACGGACAAAGAGTGATCAGAAAAGCTTACCCTGACTTTCAGTCAGGTGAGCTAAAAAGTGCCGACGCAAAATGTTTTTTAGCAGATGCAAACTGCCGTTGCCGATGCGAATGTTCTGAATTGCAAGGGCTGAACAAGCACACCTGGTTTCAAAGCAATCCTATCATAAAAGTGACCTATGCAGTGTGCCAAAGGAAACTATGGACATACGTATGTGGAGTCGTTTTAACAGCAGCGCAAGTTTGAATGTGAACGATAGGAAGGCCTTACTTTAGTGTTTAAATACCCAAGGATTCACACTGCTGCATGAATTTTCAAACTCTCCACGTGCAAAACATGCCTTTTCACAAACGTGCAGCACGTCATTTAATGTTAATGCAATTTTAACGGGGAAAGCTGTTTTTGTGTTCAATATAACTTATTCATGAACAGGTTAGCACTCTTTACACCTACGAAATTATCTTTTTTTTCGAGTTTGATCAATTTCTGCAATGCACACTTTCTTTTTTGGGTGAGTATACATACGTCAACACATTAGAAGTGACGGCAATAGTTCAGCTTGACTTTGTCAAGTTGACCTAAAAACATAAAAAGCATCAAACCTCCCACACATACAAATCAAAATCAAGCTGTTTGACAACCTGAGCTGGAAAACTTTCTAAAGAAATTCATCTGTGTTTATCGGTTATGAGTCCATATGGGTCACAAAAACAGTCAAGTCGAGTTTTGCCTTGTGTAACTTTTGAATCACACGATAATAAAACACCCATCTGTGATTTAAAAGAACACCTGATTAGTCAGTCGATCATTCTATTGCTTGTCTTGCTGATAACCAGAAAACACTTGCAGGGTTCTGATAAACATGTCCCAAGGCACAAACATTCAAAAAATAATTTTATATGTGAGCAAACAGCATTTGCTCATTGATGAGTGGTATATAGCCCAACATAGTATAGATTTAAACACAATTATACAAAGTATATGAATAAATTTGTCGCATTATTCACTCGAATATCTAGTGTTCAGGTCAAAATTTGGAGGCATCGGGTAAGAGAAAATTCCACCTGGAGGCAACAGGTAAGAAAAAATTCCACCTGTGACAGGTCAAAATTTTTAAACATTTTGAGGCCTGATTTGGTCAACATCTTTAAATGTTGAAAGTTAAAAATTGTAGGATGTTGACTAATGTTGAGTGGATGAGAGCAGATTACTACACAGTTAAATATTCAGTTCCATATTAAGGATCACAACTTTGACTAGATTGGGTTGCAGTGAAATAAACACCCTATCTCACTACCAGCTCCAGTTTTGCAGACTGCAGTAACATAAGTTGTTGCAACAAGTCCCATTCAACCCTTTAGCTTTTGGGTCAGGGATTAACAAATTTGGTGGACATTCTCAATCCTGAACATTTCAGTCACAAGTTGATAAGAAAATACAAGAGGCCCCAGGGGGCCTGAGGGCGCTCACCTGACATGGTAGCCTAAATATCAACCCAGAGAATTGATTTCCACAAGTTGCATCTGCTCCTCCTAAGAAAAGCTGAAACCAAATATCCAAATATTCTGACCAGTGGATCTAAAAAAAGATTTTTAAAGAATATTCCTCATATTGAACTAAGTCATAATTCGGGCTCCCACAGGGAGCCCATATATGAACCCAGGGACTTGGCTTTAACAAACCTGAATCTCACACCCCTAAGGATTCTGCACACCAAATATCAAAACATTCCGACTGCTGGATCTGAAGAAGAAGATTTTTAAAGAAAATTCCTCATTTTGAACCAAGTTACGATTCGAGCTCCCACAATCAGCCCAAATATGGACCTAGGGACATGGCTTGAACAAACTTGAATCTTACCCCCCTAAGGATGCTGCATAAAAAATATCAAAAGCATTCATCTGCTGGATCTGAAGATTTTAAAGAAAATTCCTCATTTTGAACTAAATTGTCATTCAGGCTCCCATAGTAAGCCCAAATATGAACCAAGGGACTTGGCTTGAACAAACTTGAATCTCAGCCCCCTAAGGTTGCTCCATGCCAAATATCAAAACATTCCAACTGCTGAATCTGAAGAAGAAGATTTTTAAAGAAAAATTCCTCATATTGACTAAGTTATAATTTGGGCTCCCACAGGGAGCCCAAATATGGACCCATGGACTTGGCTTTAACAACTTGAATCCCCCCCTCCCCCCAAGGATGCTACTCACCACATATCAAACCATTCCGACTGCTGGATCTGAAGAAGAAGATTTTTTAAGAAAATTCCTCATTTCGAACAAAGTTACAATTCAAGCTCCCACAGTGAGCCCAAACTTGAACAAACTTGAATCTCACCCCCATAAGGATGCTGCATAGTCCTTTATAATTGTGTGAAGTTTGATGACTGTGGCCCTAACAGTTTTCCCGTTATTGGCTCGGACACGACACACACACACACACACACACACACACACACACACACACACACACACACACACACACACACACACACACACACACACACACAGAGTCTTGTTTTCCCTACATACCGAGGTACCCCATTGTCTGTCCTTTGTGTAGACTAACGGTTTCAACCTCGTTTTGCTGGTACAGTTCTGGGAAAACAACCGAGGTAAAGGGTTTCTTTTGTCTTTTGTACCTCGGTAAGGCGAAACACGCAAACTCTTTTGTCTAGTTACCTCGTCAAGTTGGTAAGACAAACGCACACACACACACCAACACACACACACACCAACACACACTTCAATCACTATATGCCACCCGACCTAAGTTGGGGGGGGGGGGGGAAGCATAAAAATTTAGGCATTTCCCCCTGCATTGTGCTACATGTATTAGCAATAAACAAATTGTGTTTCCTGCCAAATTGATACAAATTTGGCATGGCAGTTCCTTTATTTACCAACTGGTTCAAGACTGAACATAAAATTTTTGGCATATGCCCAAATACATACTCTCAATTTTGGAACATCATATAGTCTTAAATCATCAGTAATAGTTCCAACAATTACAGCCATTTTATCTTTACGTTCAGGTTTCTTCATTAATCGCACCTGCAGAAAAAACAAGAGAAAACTATTCGGTTATAACGATTTTGTCATGTTGAAAGTTTGAAGCTACATTCTGATAAGAGTATACTTCAAGTGGGGATAATTACACATTGATCTATGCTGGCTACACAAAGAGCATTTAAAATGCTGACAATTCCTACTTATACTTATCGATAATGATATTCGTAAGAACAAAAGATGGAAAAAAAAAGGAATATAACTTCCTTCCCCTCCTCCCTCCAATCTGTTACTTGATTTATATTTATTTATTGGTGTTTAAGGTCACATACCTTTGCACAATGGCCACAACATGGATATTGAATGAGTGACAAGCAAAATGACCCACCATCCAGAAGCTAAATGGTCCACTTGACAATCAGCAGGTCCCAGATTCCGATGTCGAATTATGGATACTTTTAGTGGAGTACCGCATCTGTCTGTGTATAAAGCCTGTTATATATGTTGTATCACCGTCGCGTCAAATTCAATTGAATTAGATTCATGTGATATCCATCAAATCTTCATTTGATATGTATTGATGCACTACTGTCGAATCAAATTCAATTGACGCACGACCTCAACTCGCAATGTTGGAGTCTACATACAAATCTTATGTAATATGTATACATATATTTTAATGCTGTACACGTATAGGAATACATTATACCATGGCTTAATTTTATAAATATATGGTTGCTCCATCATCGCTCTGAATTCATTTGGCGATTCATTTCATATAAGGTTTATATAGTTTGACCTGCATATACAGGCACATCTGTTTGCAATTTACAGTGTATTATTCATCTCTTATTAAATGAAAGAAATAAAAGAGGAATAAAAATTATAGTGTTATTTTCTCAGTCATTTATGCCATGTATGGCATGCACTGGTGCTGTGAATACATTATATTTTGTAGAAAACAGCATGTAGGAGAGGTCATGCTCAGTACTTCAAAATGAGGCAAAAGGTCCAATAAGGGATAAAGGAACAAGACAGTGAATGGAGTAGTCATATTAAAGTGATGTAAGACATAACAGAAATGTTACAAGTCAAAATTATTTATTTTATCGAAATTAGATCAGCAACCAACAACCCAACCTTTATTTCTATTTCCAGAAGGAAACACAGGCAACCATCGATGTTGAAAGTCGACAGCTGATGGTCCATTATTGGGTGATGCCAAATGTGAATGACAAACTTTGGTTGATCACTAAACATGGATATCAGGCCAAGTCAAGCTTATCGTTTATACTTATGTTTCCCCATTTTAGAGGACTTCAACCTCAGCCATTAGTGATGACATCATTATTAATGATGGAGAAAAATGAGGCATCCCTATTATTTTTAAATGAGACACAGAATCTATAGCATATATTTGACTTTATAAATTCGAACATTGAATTTATTTATTGGTGTTTAAGGCTACATATTTCTGCACAATGGCCAATTGTGACCCCAACACAGATAATACTAGTGGCTCAAGTGAGCCTAAAACGCTCCCCAGGGCATACCACCACGGTGCATACAACCAAACAATGACAGGAGAAGAAACAAGTAATAAAAAAATGAAAGTGTCAATGACACTGTAGCTCAACTTGTTAAGACATGTACATGTATAGTATGTGACAAAGCAATGACAAACATCCAGGTAATGACCTGATAACAAAGGTACATACAAGAGATGGACTTTCGTCCGGTGCATACCCCCATGTGGTGTACCGCCTAGTGTGGACATACCTATGACCAACAAATATTATTTATGAATATTATCGTATGGACTGACGGACGGATACACAGATGGACGGACGCAATCCAGTATACCCCCCCCCCCCCCTTCCATTTTCTTCAAACGTTTTCAACAATTTCTAAGTCAAAAGGTATGGTAAATTGTTTGGTGCTTGGAAGTTTTATGCAATGAGGCAGAAGCCTTTGTCATAGGCAAACTGCATTCCATATTTCACTGAAATCCGATAACCCCAATCCAGTATGCTTCCCCCCCCCCCCCTTCCATTTTCTTCAAAAGTTTTTCAACAATTTCTAAGTCAAAAGGTATGGTAAATTGTTTGGTGTTTGGAAGTTTTATGCAATGAGACAGAAGCCTTTGTCATCGGCAAACTGCATGCCATATTTCACTGAAATCCGATAACCCATACCTGAGATACAGGCTGAACAGACAAATAATGTCTATTTCCTACAATTTCTAAGTCAAACTAGAGGGCTGCCACATCCACGGGGCAGCTGATCCCCCCCGAAAAAAGTGTGGTCCATCCGGAAACCAAAAATCATAAGATTTTCTAAATTAAAAAGGGGCATAACTCTGGTAATATTAATCAGGATGAACCCGGATTCGAACTTGACCTGTATTTTTATATGTTTAAGCCACATATCAAGTTTGGTTACAATCAAACTATTTCAAGGGAAGTTATCATCCGGAAACGAAATGTAAACGGACGGACGGACGGATGTACAGACAGACGGACGGACAAAAAAAAATGCGTGACGACTATATCCCCCGAAATTTTTTTTCGGGGGGATAAAAAGGGGGATAACTCTAAAAAGAAGAATGTGAGAAATATTGCTGAATCCTTTTTTTAAAGCCTATACCATGAGTAGTGTTCATGGCAAATTTCATTGCAATAGAACATCCGATACCCGAGATACAGGCTGAACAGACAAAATCTGGCTCGGACTGACACAATTTCTATGTGATCAATTAATAAAAAAAAAAAAATAATAAAAAAAAAAATAACTAGTGTGGGCATACCTATGATCAACAAATATTATAAAAAATAATAATTTACTTAAGTTATGAATATTCTCGGACGGACTCACACACGGACGTACAGACGGACGGGGATGGACGCATGTAATCCAGTATACCCCCATTTTCTTCGAAAGTGGGGGTATAATAAAGTATTGTAAAGGTCTACATAAATATTGACCATAGCCTGTAACAAATGTAAAGGTAAAGTATTGTAAAGGTGGGTGACAGTCTGATGCTAAACTAGAAAAGAAATCTGAGTCCCAGAGTGGGTCTGACTGAACCCCAAAATATTTGTTCTCATAGCACAGTGATAACAAAGGCACCCCAAAAACACATTCGTTCCTGTCCCAAGGTGAAAACAAAGATACCCAAGAAGTTTCGTGAAGATCAGTTCATAAATACGAGCTGTATAGAAGTTGTGACAAAAAACTGATTGGACCTAATTTCGGTACAAAATGGCTACTGGCAGCCATCTTGAATTTTGGACCGCACCCAGAAACACTCATTCTCATCCCAAGGTGATAACAAAAGTACCCAAGAAGTTTCGTGAAGATCGGTTGATAAATACAGCCTCTAGCCCGAGCCGTATTGACATGTGCACTTACAGTGTATAAGTAGCACTGAATAAATCGAAGTTCATCTAATTTGCATAATTTCTGCACGAGAAAAAACCTGTACTATATGTGATGTATTCCATGTTACTAAACATTCATACAAAAATTTATTCAAATCAGAACTTTCATACAGAAGTTCTGTACAAAAGACTGATTGCACTAATTTTGGTACAAAATGGCTGCTGGTGGACATTTTGAATTTCGGACCACACCCCAAAACACTCGTTCTCATCCCACGGTGATAACAAAGGTACCCAAGAAGTTTCGTAAAGATCGGTTCATAAATACGGCCTCTAGCCTGAGCCGTATAGAAGTTGTATACAAACAAGAGGCCCCAGGGGGCCTGAGGGTGCTCACCTGACATGGTAGCCTTAATATCAACCCAGAGAATTGATTTCCACAAGTTGCATCTGCTCCTCCTAAGAAAAGCTGAAACCAAATATCCAAATATTCTGACCAGTGGATCTAAAAAAAGATTTTTAAAGAATATTCCTCATATTGAACTAAGTCATAATTCGGGCTCCCACAGGGAGCCCATATATGAACCCAGGGACTTGGCTTTAACAAACCTGAATCTCACACCCCTAAGGATTCTGCACACCAAATATCAAAACATTCCGACTGCTGGATCTGAAGAAGAAGATTTTTAAAGAAAATTCCTCATTTTGAACCAAGTTACAATTCGAGCTCCCACAATCAGCCCAAATATGGACCTAGGGACATGGCTTGAACAAACTTGAATCATACCCCCCTAAGGATGCTGCATAAAAAATATCAAAAGCATTCATCTGCTGGATCTGAAGATTTTTAAAGAAAATTCCTCATTTTGAACTAAGTTGTCATTTAGGCTCCCATAGTGAGCCCAAATATGAACCAAGGGACTTCGTTTGAACAAACTTGAATCTCAGTCCCCTAAGGTTGCTCCATGCCAAATATCAAAACATTCCAACTGCTGAATCTGAAGAAGATTTTTAAAGAAAAATTCCTCATATTGACTAAGTTATAATTTGGTCTCCCACAGGGAGCCCAAATATGGACCCATGGATTTGGCTTTAACACACTTGAACCCCCCCCCCCCCCCCCCCCCAAAGGATGCTAATCACTACATATCAAACCAATCTGAAGAAGATTTTTTAAGAAAATTCCTCATTTCGAAAAAAGTTACAATTCAAGCTCCCATAGTGAGCCCAAATATGGACCTAGGGACATGGCTTGAACAAACTTGAATCTCACCCCCTAAGGATGCTGCATACCAAATATCACAAGATTCTGCCTGCTGGATCTTGAGAAGAAGATTTTCAAAGAAATTTGCCTGAAATGCACTAAGTTCAAATTTGGGCTCCTATACTGAGCCCAAATATAAACCCAGGGGGCCGATTTGAACAAACTTGAATCAGATCCACCCCACAATGTTGCATACCAAATATCACAAGATTCTGCCTGCTGGATCTGGAGAAGATTTTTGAAGAAATTTGCCTGAAATGCACTAAGTTCGAATTTGGGCTTCTATAGTGAGCCCAAATATGAATCCAGAAGGCCGATTTGAACAAACTTGAATCAGATCCACCCCACAATGTTGCATACCAAATATCACAAGATTCTGCCTGCTGGATCTGGAGAAGATTTTTGAAGAAATTTGCCTGAAATGCACTAAGTTCGAATTTGGGCTTCTATAGTGAGCCCAAATATGAATCCAGAAGGCCAATTTGAACACACTGGAATTAGATACACCACACAATGTTGCATACCAAATATCAAAAGATTCTGCCTGCTGGATCTGGAGAAGAAGATTTTTGAAGAAATTTGCCTGAAATGCACTAAGTTCGAATTCGAGCTTCTATAGTGAGCCCAAATATGAATCTAGGGAGCCGATTTGAACAAAATAGAATCAGATCCACCCCACAATGTTGCATACCAAATATCAAAAGATTCTGCCTGCTGGATCTGGAGAAGATGATTTTTTAAGAAATTTGCCTGAAATGCAGTAAGTTCAAATTTGGGCTCCTATACTGAGCCCAAATATAAACCCAAGGGGCCGATTTGAACAAACTTGAATCAGATCCACCCCACAATGTTGCATACCAAATATCAAGAGATTCTGCCTGCTGGATCTGGAGAAGAAGATTTTCAAAGAAATTTGCCTGAAATGCAGTAAGTTCAAATTTGGGCTCCTATACTGAGCCCAAATATAAACCCAGGGGGCCGATTTGAACAAACTTGAATCAGATCCACCCCACAATGTTGCATACCAAATATCAAAAGATTTTGCCTGCTGGATCTGGAGAAGAAGATTTTTTAAGAAATTTGCCTGAAATGCACTAAGTTTGAGAAATCAGGCTCCTATACTAAGTCCAAATATGAACCCAGGGGGCCGATTTGAACAAACTTGAATCAGATCCACCCTACAATGTTGCATATCAAATATCAAAAGATTCTGCCTGCTGGATCTGGAGAAGATTTTTTAATGTTTTCCCCATTGCCTACAGTGTTAAAAAGTGCTGACTCAGCACTTTTTCAAAGTCCCGAAACTGTACCCTATGATAAAATCGATGGCAATTTTTTTTTACCAATTCTTTCTGTTGGTCCTATGGAAGCTTCACACCAAATAAAAATTCTCGGTGCCGTGCAGTTTTGGAGATATGGGCGTTTTAATTTTTTTCTATTTTTAGCTCCTGCGGTTCCCATGGGGCGACAGAGAAAAAAAATCAGCATAAATTAAGTACTTATGACCCAATAAGCCCTCACATAAAATTTGGTTCAAATCAGCCTCTCGGTTTGGAAAACAAGAAATTTTGGGCGGGGCCAAAAATGTTGCCCCTCCCATAACGACGCCAAGTATAGCCCCACAAACTTCTCTTGAACAAATCTGAGTCTACACCTCAAAAGGAAGCTGCACACCAAATATCAAGTCTCTGCTACTGCTGGTTCATGAGAAGTAGATTTTTTAAGATTTCAGCACACTTTTTGGGTGTGGCCCTACCCACGGGCGAGGCAACTTGATTTGAACAAAATCAAATTGCAATGTCATAACAAACTATTATCTCAAATATCAATTAAATTGGTTCAGCGGTTTGGGAGGAGAAGACGCAAACACCATGTTCACGGACGACGACGAACGATGGACGGTGAGTGATCATTATAGCTCTCCAGACTGAAAGTCAGGTGAGCTAAAAATTGATTAGACCTAATTTCGGTACAAAATGGCCACTGGCAGCCATCTTGAATTTTGGACCACACCCAGAAACACTTGTTCTCGTCCCAAGGTGATAACAAAGGTACCCAAGACGTTTCGTGAAGATCGGTTCATAAATACAGACTCTAGCCCGAGCCGTATTGACATGTGTACTTACTGTGTGTAAGTAACACTGAAAAAATCAAAGTTCATCTAATTTGCATAATTTCTGCACGAGAAAAAACACCTATTATATGCGATGTATCCCATGGTACTAAACATTCACACAAAAAATTATTCAAATCAGTGCTTCCATATGGAAGTTCTGTGCAAAAATCTGATTGCACCTAATTTTGTACAAAATGGCTGCGATTGGCCATTTTGAATTTCGGACTGAACCCAAAAACACTCGCCATGTCATAAGCAGAAATTTGGCTTCGCCAAAGTAGAGCTAAAAATAATAATCTGACAACACCGAAAATCATTCTAGTCTTGGGAAATTTAATTACACACCAAGTTCCATAATAATTTACTTAAGTTGTGAAAGTTATGAATATTCTCGGATGGACTCACACGGATGGATGGACGGACACATGGATGCACAGACGGACAGACGCATGTAATGCAGGATACCCCCCCCCCCCCCCCCACCCCATTTTCTTCGAAAGTGGGGGTATAAAAAGTGGCTTTCCATGGTAACTATGAGCTGCAATTTTGGCCTTGTTTGCAACATTACATCAACATTACAGGAGGATCATTGGTATAAGGTGTCCCAGTCTTCAATGACGTGAAGTTTCAAACCATTTGAATCCATCAAACAGAATCATAGAATGTCTCTGGTGGCCATATTTTCCAACCAGCAGGAACAAAAAGAGGATCGTTTGTAGAGGGCCTCCTACTGACCATTCTTGCCAAGTTTTGGTTCACGTCGGCTCAGTAGTTCCAGGGAGAAGATGAAAATGTGATTTCCCATAGTTTTTTTCTATAGTAACTATAAACCGCAATTGTGGCCATGTTTGAACACGATCAACATTAAATGAGGAAAGTTGGTAGAGGGTGTCACAGTCATCAACCATGCAATGTTTCAAAACATTTGGCCCTGTGGTTTCAGAGGAGATGAGTTTTCAAAATTTACCAATCAGAATCAAAGAATGCTTCTGGCGGCCACGTTTTTCACCCAACAGGAATAAAATGAGTAACAGTTGAAGAGAACCTCTCATACACAATGCCAATTAGTTTGCTTCACATTGGCTCAGTATTTTCAGTGAAGATGATGAAAATGTGATTTCCTATAGGGTTTCCATAGTAACTATAGGCCACAATTGCAGCCATAATTGCAACCTGATGAAGATTAAATGAGGATCACTGGTAGATGGGTTAGTCATCAGTCACATTAAGTTTTCAAACCATTTGGCCTTGTAGTTTCAAAGAAGATTTTCTTGAAAAATGCACACATTTATGAATTCTGTTTCAACAAAAACATCAGTAAAAGAAGGTTAAATATTTTTGAAAATTACAATTTTTTTCAGACGGTATTCTCTTTCAAAAATAGCTTTGGATAGGTAAAGGGTTACAGGAAACACATTTTACTCCAATTTTGTCAGATTTTAAAAGATATATATAATTACTGTCTTCTAAGATGACATGATGGGAAATGAATATAAACAAAAAGCTTCCAGGCTTTCCAAACACCTGTCATCAATCAGTATTTTCTGATAAGTAACTTAATTAGTTTACAGCTGAAGTTGTTTTACAGGTCAAGTCAAAATAAGTTGTAGGTTAATCCAATAAACTATGTATCTTTCTCTTCCCACACTGATAAGACCAGAAGCTGACACCATTTTCTGGAAAGCTCTCACTGATAGCTTTCCAGAAAATGTCCGATTCTGATCTTGTCAGTGCAGGAGCAGCAGTTTACTTAGTTTATTGCAGTTATGCTACAGCTTATTTTGACCTGTACTGTCTACACAATATTTTTGGGTTTTTTCTCCAGTTCTCAGTGGAGAAAACTGGAACTAACCCTTACCAGATTTTTCAAAAATTAAAAACAAGTATTTTGTTGACAGTACCGGTCTTCGTGCAGGAGAGGCATTGGGTTAAGCATTAGAAATTTGACTCTGGTGCCCACATATTTCCATCCTCTCATAGACCATTCCTGCAAAGTTTGGTTCACGTCGGTTCAGTAGTTCCAGAGAAATGAAACTGATTCTCCATAGGGTTTCTAAAGTAACTATAAGCTGCAATTATGGCCATGTTTACAACCTGATCAACATTAAATGAGGATCATTGGTAGAGGGGGTCCCAGGCATCATTTATGTGAAGTATCAAAACATTTCGCCTGGCAGTTTCCAAGAAGATTTCTGAAAATCCACCAATCAGAATCAAAGAATGCCTCTGGCGGCCATATTTTTCAACTCATGGGAACAAAATGAGGATCATTTGTAGAGAACCTTCCATAGACCATTCCGACCAGGTTTGGTTCATGTCAGCTCAGTAGTTCCAGAGAAGATGAAAATGTGATTTTCCTATAGGATTTCTATAGTAACTATAAGTTGCAACAGCGGCCATGTTTGTGACCCAATCAACATTAAATGAGGATCATTGGTAGAGGGGGTCCCAGTCATCAACCATGCAAAGTTTCAAAACATTTGGCCCTGTGGTTTCAGAGAAGATTTTTCAAAATCCACCAATCAGAATCAAAGAATGCCGCGACCATGTTTTCAAACCCATGGGATCAAAATGAAGAACGTTTGTAGATGACCTCCCATAGACTATCATCCCTGCCAGGTTTGGTTCATGTCAGCTCAGTAGTTCCAGAGAAGAAGATGAAAATGTGATTTCTCATAGGGTTTCTACAGTAACTATAAGCCGCAATTCCGGCCATGTTTGTGACCCAATCAACATTAAATGAGGATCGTTGGTAGAGAGGTTTCCAGTCATCATTTATGTGAAGTTTCAAAACATTTGGCCTGGCAGTTTCAGAGAAGATTTTTGAAAATCCACCAATCAGAATCAAAGAATGACTCTGGCGGCCATGTTTTTCATCAGACGGGAACAAAATGAGGATCGTTTGTAGAGGACCTCCCATAGACCATTCCAGCCAGGTTTTCATGTCAGCCCAGTAGTTCCAGAGAAGATGAAAATGTGAAAAGTTTACAGACGCCGGACGACGACGGACGCCAAGTGATGAGAAAAGGCTCACATGGCCTTTTAGGCCAGGTGAGCTAAAAATCTCGAATTTTGAGATAACTTATTTACCGTTCATCTGGATATAATAAAGAGGACCAATTACAGCACAGCCATCGTGGACAGGTCAAAATCTATGGGTGGTCATTTTTTCATGTATATAATTCAGAGATAATCTGCTGTGACACCTAGAGAAATTTACACCAATGAAGCATCGGGGTAATCTTGGTACTTCATGTGGTGGAAATTTTGCTAGGTGTCATCTCTAATTATATGCATGAAAAAACGACAACCCCTGGATTTTGACCCATCCATGATGTCCCTACTGTATGACAGTTCAAAAATTTTGAAAGCACCGGCAGAGTCAGCTATCCTAGGTAGTTTGAAGAGAGGGGTCTTCCCACAGGAACATTCCCAACAGGTCATAAGACACTTTTTGATGAACTGTTTGTAGTTCCTGACAAACAATTTTTCGGTTATCTGTTTTTAGCTCACCTGACTGAAAGTTAGTGTGAGCTATTGCCATCACTTGAAGTCCGTCGTCCGTTTTCCGTCGTCCATCGTACGTTAGCTTTTACAAAACTATCTTCTCACAAACCAATGGCCCAAATTGAAACATATATGGGCCACATCATCTTGGGGGTATTCTGTTTTAGTTCTGTTCGAATGGGGTCTCCACCTTTTTTGGGGCGTGGTCTTATGCCCAAATATGATGAAATTCTTTAAAAATATTCTTCTTATGAACCACAAGTGGGAATACTTTGATATGTGGTATGGAACTTCCTCTGGTGTTCAAGATTAAAAGTTGTTCAAAGAAAGTTGATCGGTCCATATTTGGGCTCTCCAGGGGATGGACTCATTTTTGAGCTCCCCTGAAAATTTCTATTTCAAGAGCCAATGGAGCGATTTGAACCAAATTTTATATGTGGCATTAGTTAACCCTAAGTAGTTCATTCATGCCCCCAAAATTTTTTGCGGTTCCCCATGAGAACCCCTGGAGCTAAAAATAGAACAAAAATGAAACGTCCAATATTTCCCAAACTGCACGGACCAGAGATTTTATATTTGGTACGGAGCTTTCTTCTGAGCAGTTGAAACAACTGGACAAAAAAAACTGCTGGCGAATCTGTCATATGGTCTGTTTTTGGTGTTATGAAAATATGATGACTCAGCATTTTTTAAACCTGAAGCCAATGGGAAAATGATTAGATGTTTACCTTTTTAAAAATATCTTCTCACAAACCAATGGCTCAAATTGGAACATATATGGGCCACATCATCTTGGGGGTATTCTGTTGTAGTTTTGTTCAAATGGGATCTCTGCCTTTTTTGGGCTTGGGCTTATGCCCAAATATCGTGAAATTCAATAAAATCATCTTCTCATGACATGAATCACAAGTGGGAATGCTTTGACATTTGTTATGAAACTTCCTCTGGTGTTCAAGATTAAAAGTTGTTCGAAGAAAGTTGATAGGTCCATATTTGGGCTCTCCAGGGAATGGGCTTACTTTTGAGCTCCACTGAAAAATTTTATATGTGGTATTAGTTGACCCTAAGTACTTCATTCATGTGCCCCAAATATTTCGCGGTCCCATGTAGGAACACCTGGCGCTAAAAATAGAAAAAAATTAAATGTCCAATATTTCCCAAACTGCACAGACTAGAGATTTTGTATTTGGTATGAAGCTTTCTTTTGAGCATTTGAAACAATTGGACAAAAAAATTGCTCACAAATCTGTCATATGATTCATTCAGATTTCATTTTCTCCACACCCATAACCTTTACAGGACAACTTGGTCCAGGTTTTAGGTTTTAGGCTCCCTTGAGCCTCTAGTTTCATTTAGATAACCACCAGAGGAACGATAAAATCATTCCTCTCAAATTTTATAGCCTGCAACATGGAGATAAAGTCAAGTTTAGTCAATCGTTCATATCCATGTTGCCCATTTTAGAGGAATTCCACCCCAAACATTGGTGACTGGGTCCTATTTTACAAGTAAAACAGAGCCTGTTTACCACAGTAAACAAGCACTGCTTCACGTCCTGGCATTCCCTTGATCAGATCCCTTGAAATTTGTGCACTTCAGTTTTGTCGACAGCTCCAGGGCTTTTAATCTGATCATATTCCTGGACACAGGTAAAGCCTGTGCTCTTGTGTCCTCGACCCAACTAAATAATCCATCCTCTAACTTGGACCAGTTTGCAGTCCTACCACAGTTTGCTCTTTTATCCCATCTGGTTTCCAGGAGTATATCTTTATTTTTTCTCCAGTCCCTCACTAACATCTCGCTTACTTCAAATTCCCTCTCAGTTGCTCTGTTCCCTTTGTTTTCTGCAAACTCAATGACTTTCAGTTTGTAACCAGTCTCATAACTTTGACGTTTTTTTTCAAACCTCGTTTGGCATCCATAATTTACTTTCGGTAGTTATTTGGTATATGATAGTAATGATAGAAGAAATGATATGAAGGATTTCTTTCACCATTGAATATATACCATTCAGTCGGGCGCGTGTTTTTTTTATCATCCCTTTGATAAAAATAGTTACCATATGGTTATATGGCTTGCCGGTCTTTTTACTTTGTGCCAAAATAACAGACCTTAAAAAAGCATGGCTACAAACTCTGCTTCTTGCGAGTATCCCCCCTCCACCAACACACGCGCGTGTGCAAACACTGATAGATCTTCAAAGGGACGCGGCATTTATTTGAAGTGAGACACGCAACTGATGAAAGGGAAGTAACTGCATGATTCTTGTTAATCTTCTTCAAAAGGAATTCCCCTTAAAAATGCATGTGGTGTGGCTGTGTAAACAATTTGAGTGGCTTGCGTATTTCATAAATAACTCATACCAATATCCAAAATATGTTGAGATATACAACCATGGAATATTCTATTGGGAATTATTACTGGAGATGTTGATGACATGAACAGGTACCGTAATTATTTTGAAGGAAATTAATTGCATGAGGTTTCAAATTTTTGATTGTTTACCACCCCTCCAATCACCGGGTCACCAAGAAAAAAAAATGAAAGTGTCAATGACATTGTAGTTCAACTTGTCAAGACATGTACATGTATAATATGTGACACAGCAATGACAAACATCTAGGTAATGACCTGATAACAAAGGTACATATAAAGTATTGTAACAGTCTGTACATAAATACTGACCATAGCCTGTAACAAATGTATAAGTAAAGTATTGTAAAGGTGGGTGACAGTCAGATGCTAAACTAGAAAAGAAATCTTTTGAGTCCCAGAGTGGGTCTGACTGAACCCCAAAATATTTGTTATAGCACAGTGATAAAAACACACTCATTCCTGTCCCAAGGTGAAAACAAAGGTACCGTACCCATGAAGTTTCGTGAAGATCAGTTCATAAATACGAGCTGTATAGAAGATGTGACAAAAAACTGATTGGACCTAATTTCGATACAAAATGGCCACTGGCAGCCATCTTGAATTTTGGACCGCACTCAGAAACACTTGTTCTCGTCCCAAGGTGATAACAAAGGCACCCAAGAAGTTTCGTGAAGATTGGTTGATAAATACAGCCTCTAGCCCGAGCCGTATCGACATGTGCACTTACAGTGTATAAGTAGCACTAAATAAATCAAAATTCATCTAATTTGCATAATTTCTGCACGAGAAAAAAACCCGTACTGTAAGCGATGTATTCCATTTTACTAAACATTCATACAAAAATTTATTCAAATCAGAACTTTCATACAGAAGTTCTGTACAAAAAACTGATTGCACTAATTTTGGTACAAAATGGCTGCTGGTGGCCATCTTGAATTTCGGACCACACCCAAAAACACTCGTTCTCATCCCACAGTGATAACAAGGGTACCCAAGAAGTTTCTAGCCTGAGCTGTATGGAAGTTGTGTATAAAAAACTGATGAGACCTAATTTTGGTACAATATGGCCACTGGCAGCCATCTTGAATTTTGGACCGCACTCAGAAACACTCGTTCTCGTCCCAAGGTGTTAACAGAGGTACCCAAGAAGTTTTGTGAAGATCGGTTGATAAATACAGCCTCTAGCCCGAGCCGTATTGACATGTGTACTTACTGTAAGTAGCACTGAAAAAATCAAAGTTCATCTAATTTACATAATTTCTGCACAAGAAAAAAACCCGTATTATATGTGATGTATCCCATGGTACTAAGCATTCACACACAAAATTTGTCAAATCAGCACTTTCATGTGGAAGTTCTGCGCAAAAATCTGATTGCACCTAATTTTGTACAAAATGGCTGCAATCGGCCATCTTGAATTTCAGACCGGACCCCAAAACACTCGTTCTCGTGCCAAGGTGATACCAAAGGTACCCAAGAAGTTTCGTTAAGATCAGTTGATAAATACAGTCTCTAGCCCGAGCCGTATTGGCATTTGCACTTACAGTGCTGAAAGTAACACTAAATACATCAAAGTTAATCTAATTTGCATAATTTACATACGAGAAAAAAACCCGTATTATATGTGATGTATCCCATGGTACTAAACATTCATACAAAGAATGATTAAAATCAGCGCTTTCACATGGAAGTTCTGCGCAAAAATCTGATTGCACCTAAGTCTGTACAAAATGGCCGCCAGCGGCCAACTTGAATTTCGGATTGGACCCAAAAACACTCGTCTCACGGTCATAACAAAGGTACCCAAGAAGTTTCGTAAAGATCGGTTCATAAATACGGCTTCTAGCCTGGGCCGTATTGATTTCTTGATGGACAGACGGATGACTGGCCATGGCATAAGCTCAAATTTGGCTTCACCAAAGTTGAGCTAAAAAATCAACAAGAACACATTGAGTATAATCTCCTATTTTTATTTTATTTTTTTTTATTTATTTTTTTTTAAATTTTATTTTGTGATCAAGTTAATGCACAACACAGAAATAAGAAACAAAGAGGTAAAATAAAATAAACAAATTTTCAAAGCAGGTGAATCGTCGTGATACAAATCATCGACATGGGTCGATCTGGTGCCCTTTCAGTCCACATATCGCTGTTGAAAACTTGCTGAAAAATAATTACCTTTGTATAAGTCGCACCCCAATTTTGGTCCCGTTTTTCCAAGCAAAAAGATGCGACTTATACACGGATGTATACAGTACCAACTTTGGTTGAGATCAAATAATCCAAACTGGAGTTATTGGTAGGAAACCAGGAAACCAAGAATGTTAACAGGCAGACATACAGACTGACGGACGGAGACTGATTGCACAATACGACCATTTTTCAAATGGGCGTATAAAAAGCACTTCAAGACACAAGCAGTGGTCTAAACATCTGTATTAAGACATCTCAAAAAAATTCTTGTAACCTTTTATTGGATTTAAGCGTCGCTTTTGACACCATAGACCATAAAATACTTATTGAAAGACTTGCAGTGAGAATAGGCCTTACTGACCGAGCACTTAATTGGTTTGCGTCATACCTTAATGCTCGCACACGGAGTGTCCTTATTGGCAGATAGTCGCCAAGACAAAGTCACACTACCTTTTGGCGTCCCTCAAGGATTGGTGTTGGGTCCTCTACTGTACACTGTCTATGTTTTACCTCTCAGTGACATTATCTGAAGCCATGGCCTTGATTTTCATTTTTATGCAGATGACATACAGCTGTATATTAGTTTTACTCACGCTTTTCAGTCTGAAGCATTTAGTAAGATTGAACTTTGTATTTCAGACATCAAGGCATGGATTACTAAAAAAACTTTCTTAAATTGAACGATGACAAGACAGAAGTAATAAATATAGGTCTACCCCATCAACTTTCAAAAATATCTAAACTACCCCTCAATATTGGCGGTTCTATGATAAAACATAGTAGCTGTGTTCGAAACTTAGGTTATTTTATAGATGAAAATTTGGCCACTGATGAACATAGCAAACATGTCTGTCGCAGTGAATTGAAGAAACAGAAAAAACAAACAAGAGGTCCCAGGGGGCCTAAGGGTGCTCACCTGACATGGTAGTCTAAATATCGAACCAGGGACTTGACTTGAATAAGCTGCATACGCCCCTACTAAGAAAAGCACATACCAACTAGATGAAGCGATTGTGCCAACACAATACACAGGATTTTCCTTCTATTTTCAGTTCCAGCACTTTTACGTCCCAAAATTGAGATAAACGCATAAAAAACAGATTTTTTTTTTATTTTTGTTCGGAAATTTTCCTAGTCCTAAACAAATTATTTTCAGACTAAAATATTTTTTTCTTCAAATTGATCAAAACGCATAAAAAACCCAAAAAACAATTTCCAGATTTTGGTCCAAAATTTTGCAAGTACCACCCGGACCCCAAATTTTCAGTGTAAAAAAAAATAAATTTTGTCTTAAAATTGACCGAAACGCATAAAAAACTTGTTTCCGGATTTTGGTCCAAAATTTCTCAGTCCGGACCAGGACCCCAAATTTTCAGCCTAAATATGAATCCAGGGACTTGGCTTGAACAAACTTGAATCTCACCCCCCTAAGGATGCTGCATACCAAATATCAAAACATTCTTATTGGTAGATCTGAAGAAGAAGATTTTTAAAGAATATTCCTCATACTGCACTAATTTAAACATTTACTAGCAGGCTCCCATAGAGAGCCCAAATATGGACCCAGGGAATTGATTTCAATAAACATGTGAAACAATCTTCCAAAGATGTTATATGTGAAATTTGAAAGCTTTTGGAGCAGTGGTTTAGGAGAAAAGTAGTCTTAAATGTTTTTCCCATTACCCAGTGTTAAACAAGCCAAGACCAATACCGGGTCTGGACCTGCGTCGCTGCATGCAATTGATTTCGCTGCATGCAATTGATTACAGAGATGAACAGACTTCAAAGTATCGGCAAACAGGAAGTGGCTACATGGCAGATCTGAAAATTAGATACACGATACAACTCCTCATTATGAAGCAGCATACCAAATATAAAATCATTCCCTTTCATGGAAGCCAAGAAAAATTTGACGGAAGAAGTGTTTTGGACAGACTGACGGACGGTCGGACTGACGGATGGAGTCGAGCGGTTACTAGACCTGCTCTGCCGCTGGCGAAGCAGGCAAAAATGCTGACTCGGCACTTTTTCAAAGTCCCCAAAAAGTATCCCATGATAAAACCAATAGCAATTTTTTTTTACCGTTCCATTCTGTTGGTCCTAAGAAAGCTTCACACCAAATAAGAATTCTCAGTCCTGTGTAGTTTTGGAGATATGGGCGTTTTAATTTTTTTCTATTTTTAGCTCCTGCGGTTCCCATGGGGCAACAGGAAAATTTTTTTTGGCATAAATTAACTACTCGATAATGTAAAGTTGACGACGGACAACAAGTGATCTGTAAAGCTCCCCTTGAGCTTCGCTCAGGTGAGCTAAAAAAAAAAGAAAAAAAGCTAACTTTTACAATGGCACAATCAGTGTTGGGCACTTTTTTTTGTATACCAATTCGTATCTATAATCTGCACCATGTCCAAAACCGTCACCTCAAGTTAAATCATAATTGGTAATGGTATACCGAAGTCGTTTTAACTCCGGTATGCAAATTTCAACTTGCTTATCACGGTTTACAAGAAGTGAATTTACTTCACTGATGCGGATTACTATTGGTTTAAATTTGGGTCTTTCTTCTTTTACCACCCTGTCTACCCTCGCAGACCATTGGACTTTTCTTCATTACTTTTCATTCCAAACTGTTCAAGTGGTTCGTCTCAACAGTCAATATTATTACGAAAACGACAGAACATTGTTTACCTTATATTTGTCAGAAACAAGTTGAGGTGAAAAGCCACAACCACGTGTATTGCATCACACAAAGCATGCGTAGTCAATCACATTGAACATTCGACCAATCTTATTCCTGCTATTTAAAACCAGGACATTTTTCATGGGGAACTCCAAGGTAATCCCCATATTTTACACTTGTACTTCAAAGTGATTGGCCGCTTGCACACGGTGACACCATGACAGCAGCTTGCCTTTAAAACAGTGTGCACGCAAGTGTTGACGGACGATACATTATTGCTTTCAATTAAACATAAGCAAGTCATTTGTGCTTCCACTGCCAAGATAAATACAATGATACTTAACCAGACCATTACCAGAATCACCTCGTGATGAGGCACGCTAATTTTAACACTTTCCATGATAAAGTGAGACATGCGAACGCACACTCTGCATTCGCGAATAAATCGTCTACTGATAAACTGTCATTTTGGGTGTAATTTTGAAATTCAGACTCAACAGAATATCAAAGCAGTAAATTTCAGTCACAACTATTGGAAGAATTTGGTCCTAAAAATTAACTCAAGCACAAATTCAAGGAAAAAAATATATCCAGACCTACTGACCCTATTTTTTTCTGCTATGTAACCGGAACCAAGCCATTAATTTTTTTGGCCTTACACTGGCTATCCGTTAAGCAAAGAATTCAATTTAAAATTGTCCTTTTGGTGTTTAAGTGTATCTCGGGATCTGCACCATCATACCTGCCCAATCTGTTTACCAACCACAAACCACAAAGGTCTCTTAAGTCATCAGATCAACTCAATCTGGTTCAGCCCGCATAGAAATTTACTAAATTTACTGGTGATAGGGCCTTTGCGGTTGCTGGCCCAAGGCTTTGGAATTCTCTTCCAATCGTCATAATAGTAAATCACTTGAATCATTCAAGTCTGGTACTAAAACCCATCTTTTTCGAAAGGCATTTCCTCCAGTGGTCTTTTAATTTTGTTATAAACTGACATGCCCAGGTGTGTGAGTGTAATTGAGTCAGTGAGAATTGCCTCGTTACTCATCAAGTCACACTCACGTACTTGTTTTGGTAAAGTTGTAGTTTGTTTTTTATTTTGTTTTAATTTAATACCCTTTTTCTGTCAGGTTCTGTTGCTTTTATTGCCACGATCTGCCCTTGGTTGCTAGTGTGGCATTGGGCACCAATGAATGATAATAGTGATCCATGTATCAATGTGTCTGAGAGAATGTATGTGTATGTGTGTATATGTATGTATGCAATTATTGTACAGCCAATGAGCACCATGTGTGGATTCAAGGCTTTGAAATTATTATCATTATTATTATTAATAACAGTGTGCATGTTGTGACAATCTCAGTCGATTCAGATTGTTGATCCTGCATATTGCCAACAGTTTCCGATTCTTAATTACTAAAATCGAATGCACCCAATTTCGGTGTGGTTGACAACAGAACCATGTGAAGCCAAAAACACAAAACTGTATCATTGAAAACAATAACAAAATCACATTTAGCACTGACACTGGCGATGAGTGGAAAATGTCTTTCCTAAAATGCAAGATATGTTCTTCCAATTACACAGTGTTCCATGAAGAATCAAGAAGAGGCATGTTCCAAGATTTATTTAAATCTAAGGTTAACAGACATTTTGTCACAATCAATTCAATATCGTTATCTTTACAAAGATAGGATGTTTTGTTTTCATTTGGACAATTCTCACCTTCCTAATCAGAAAGCACGAAGAATTTTTTTATTTAATTATGTTTTTATTTGTTCAACAAAGTAGAAAAAAAGCAAATAATTATTTCATTGTCCTACAGTTATAACTGTTTTTTTTTTTATTTTTTGCACTTCCAAGAACGTTCCTCTTTATTTATTTATTTATTTATTTATTTATTTATTGGCATTTAAGGTCACATACTTATGCACAATAGCTAATTGTGACCGTGACAGTTTTACGGGGGGAGGAAGCGGGAGTACCCCCGAGAGAACCACAGACCATCAACGAGCAACGGTCAGCTCCTAACATTCTAACTCTGTTCTCAAGCAGGGTTACAGCGGTTGAAGACATGTGTACCATCGACGTGCAGTATGCCATAGTACACAGCATCATTGTGCCCATATGTAGATAACTGGGATAAAGTGCCTTGCCCAAGGACACAACGTGGGTCGTCCTCACTTTATAATAAATGCAATATCTACGAATCTGCTAGCCACTGTCAATAATTTCTGTATAGGTTTGAATGGAATTAAAAAACCAAACTGTTGTACACTGTGCTTGCACCAATGACATTTTCAAGACAGTGAGCTAAGATTTGAGGCTTTCAATATCAATACACGAATCTCAACACGATATTTGATTAATATTCATGACCGGTCAACACCAAGGCTGAAGCTTTGTAAAATTCTCATCAGTCTATCAAATTCAGTTTCCTTTGATGAACTGTATAACTTGCCACTTATACTTGTCAGATATATTTATTTTTACATGTAATTTTGAAAGCTTGAACATCAAAATCGGTTTCAAATTCACAGTTGAAGTTGGATGAAAATTTAGGGTTACAATTCACCTAAATGAGTGACTTTTACTCAATAAAATTTTGAGGGTCAGCATAATTTTTTAGGGTCGGTCGGATTACCCTAAACACAGGGAGTCAGGTGGGGTTGGCCCGACATTTTACGACATTACACCCTCGGCAATTTTTTTACTGACAATGTGTATTGCTACCACAGCATTTTCCTCAGCACCTTGGGCAAGTGGAAATTAGCCCTTTCAACACTGGTGATATCTTCCCTGCCAGTTAAATGGCAGA
The DNA here is from genome assembly GCA_031216915.1 of Pictodentalium vernedei. NCBI lineage: Eukaryota > Metazoa > Mollusca > Scaphopoda > Dentaliida > Dentaliidae > Pictodentalium > Pictodentalium vernedei. The sequence goes on along the minus strand of CM062297.1, from coordinate 530,152,270 downwards.
AATTGTTAGAGTCCATATCCATTATTTAGGGGTAGAACAATTAATATTTTCAACGTGCAGCCTTTAGGCTGCACGTTGAAAATATTAATTGTTCTACCATACACGTTCACTTAGTAGCCATCCTACGTAATGAAATTATGACATATCGTGTTCCTGGACCGGAAAAGCAGCCTCTCGAGTTGAAAGAGTTAATGACTGCCAACTTCTGTGACCGAACACTAATATTCAGTAACAGCTCTGAAATTTATGGCTTGAAATCAGTTTAAAAACCAATTAAATAGTTGCAATTACCAAACCGGAGGAGGGCGCATAAGGACAATACAAGTCAATCATGGATATGTTATAATTATTTATTCAACTGAGACAATCAACAGAAGATGCCTTGTTAGTTCAACTCAGTTGTTAATAGAAGATGTTGCAATATAGGGCCGGGGGCGCAGTGGCTCAGTAGACAGAGGTGCAGGTTGCAAGCTGAGAGGTCCTCGGTTCAAATGCCACCTGCGGCAACCGCACTGTGACCTTGGGAAAGACAATTCACCCCCCATTGCCCACGTGGGGGCATAGTGACGCTGTGTGCTGAGGCGTACTGCAAGTGGACGGTGCCCCTGTCTCCAACCAATGCTAACCCTGCTTGTGTGGAGTTAGCATGTTGGGGAGCTGACAGCTGCTCGCCATTGCTCAGTGGTTCTCTCCGTGTACTCTGGCTTCCTTCACCCGTAAAACTGACGCAGTTATGATTAGCCATTGTGCAGAAATATGTGACCTTAAACACCAATAAATAAACAGATATTGGACCGATCTGATTGGTTATATACAGATTTTTCTATATGCTCATGGACAACCAACCAACCACAACCAAGGTTTCTTGCTTTGAAAACAAGAGAACCACCTAGCGGGGCAACATATGCCCGTTAAAATTGGAACATGCACAAGTTTCTCTGGGGTAAAGTTTGAAATTTTTGTTGACTCGACATGCCCCCCCCCCCCCCCCCCCCCCATTCATTGCCCATTCCCCTGCCCTGTCTGGGGCAAAGGGTAATTCACCTGGTTTCACATTTTCATATTAAGTGATCTGAGGATTTCACAAACTAAAAAAATGGTAGCATCCATTTTATTCATAAGATAACTTCTAAAGGGCTGCAAGGCTGCTGTAGAAGATTCTCCTCGCTGTTTACAATGGTAGCGTCCATTCATTGACTGGTTAACTTCATTGATAACAATTGACGATAGGTGGTGCCAAGGAAAAGGACATTTTGAGGATCATAACAGCTATAAACGGCAAGGATTCTCGTCGTTTCAAAATAAAATGGTGTTATCTGCTCCTGTCACACGCACGACAATTGATGATCAACATGGGTGTCAAGTTTGAACAATAAAGCAAGTAAAATGTTGGAGTAGGTGACACAATAGTGTAATGTTTCAAGTACCAAAAGGGGGCATAACTCTGGAAATACAAAACAGTTACCTGCTCGTGTCACATGGACAACGGCAATTGGTGATCAACGTGTGTGCAAAGTTTGAACAATGTAGCATGTAAACCTTTGCAGGAGTAAGAGATATAAAAATTGTTTACGGACAGACATAGACAGACAGACAGACGGACAATGCCATAACATAATACGTCCATCAAAAAATGACAAGCGTATAAAAACAAAACCACAGTGTAAATCCCCCAACCTCCCAGCTCTACTCCAAACCAAATTGGTTAAAATGTCTCCAAACATTGGTAAAAACATCTGGCGTGGATCAAAACATTCCCCAGCTAAGACAACTGCTGGCAAATATGTCCCATAGTATTATCCAGCAGATTACAAACTGAAAAATGCCGTCAAATTTTTTAATTTTAACAGAAAAAAATTGCAGGGGCATAATATTTTTTAACGTTACTACTTAATTCCAAATGAACAATCTTGAGCAACTTAGTATGATGACTTGCTTCAATACTGGTAAAAAGTATATGAAATCAAATGAAACCGAATATAAAATAAATGACATTGTTGCTGCATGAACATCAAATCCGATCACAATCTGGATCTGCTTTCCATAATCTTTTTGTACATGGAGATGAAATAACAAATCATCTACATAACTCGAGTGATGTCACGCATGCAGCCCAGCTGTCCCAGCAATGGCAATGCTTAGACACAAAAATAGTCAGAGCCATTTTTTGTTAACCGTTTACCTAACGAATCTGCCAATCTGCACTCATGATCTACAAAATTTGCTATTAAAATGTTATTTTTTCACTTCTCTGCTCCAAAACATATCTCATGACCTATTAAAGGAACAAGCTTGACGAGCTTGTTCCAATAAGGACTTATAAGCCATGGTTAGAAGTAAATGAAAGTGTCAATGACACTGTAGCTCAACTTGACAAACTGGAACTTGGTGAGTTATAAATGAAATGGCAAAATTGAAGATCATTGGGACCAATGTCAGTTTTTTTGCCAGTGGCAACATTTTTTGACAGAAATAGAAGAAAATCGATAGCTCCCATCTAGAGGCCTCCCCAAACAAGCATGCCAGGTTTCAAAGCAATCGGATCATAAATGTGCCCTGTAGGGTGTACAAAAGGGAAATATTGTGGTCTGACTGGACTAAATTCTAAGAACGTTGGCCGTGGCAACATTTTTTGACAGAAATGGAAGAAAATCGATAGCTCCCATCTAGAGGTCACCGTAAATAAGCATACCAGGTTTCAAAGCAATCTAATCATAAATGAGCCCTGTAGGGTGAGCCAAAGGGAAATATTGTGGTCTGACTAGACTAAATTCTAAGAATGTTGGCTGCGGCAACATTTTTTGATGGAAATTGAAGAAAAACGATAGCTCCCATCCAGAGGTCACCCCAAACAAGCATGAAAGGTTTCAAAGCAATCCGATCATAAATGTGCCCTGTAGGGTGTGCCAAAGGGAAATATCGAGTCTTCTGACTAAACCAAGTTCTAAGAACGTTGGCCGCGGCAACATTTTTTTATGGAAATTGAAGAAAATCGATAGCTCCCATCTAGAGGTCTCCCCAAACAAGCATACCAGGTTTCAAAGCAATCAAATCATAAATGTGCCCTGAAGGGTGTGCCAAAGGGAAATATTGTGGTCTGACTGAGTTCTAAGAACATTGGCCGCGGCAACATTTTTTGACAGAAATTGAAGAAAATCGATAGCTCCCATCTAGAGGTCTCCCCAAACAAGCATACCAGGTTTCAAAGCAATCTGATCGTAAATGTACCCTGTAGGATGTGCCAAAGGGAAATATTGAGGTATGACTAAACTAAGTTCTACGAACGTTGGCCGTGGCAACATTTTTTGCCGGAAATTGAAGAAAATCGATAGCTCCCATCTAGAGGTCACCCTAAATAAGCGTATCAGGTTTCAAAGCAATCAAATCATAAATGTGCCCTGTAGGGTGTGCCAAAGGGAAATATTGTGGTTTGACTAAACCAAGTTCTAAGAATGTTGGCCGCGGCAACATTTTTTGATGGAAATTGAAGAAAATCGATAGCTCCCATCTAGAGGTCTCCCCAAACAAGCATGAAAGGTTTCAAAGCAATCAAATCATAAATGTACCCTGTAGGGTGTGCCAAAGGGAAATATTGTGGTCTGACTAAACTGAGTTCTAAAAACGTTGGCCGCGGCAACATTTTTTGACAGAAATTGAAGAAAATCGATAGCTCTCATCTAGAGGTCACCCCCAAACAAGCATGCCAGGTTTCAAAGCAATCTGATTATAAATGTACCCTGTAGGGTGTGCCAAAGGGAAATATTGAGCCTTCTGACTAAACTAAGTTCTAAGAACGTTGGCCACGGCAACATTTTTTGACAGAAATTGAAGAAAATCGATAGCTCCCATCTAGAGGTCTCCCCAAACAAGCATAGCACGTTTCAAAGCAATCTGATCATAAATGTGCCCTGTAGGGTGTGCCAAAGGGAAATATTGTGGTTTGACTAAACTAAGTTCTAAGAACGTTGGCCGCAGCAACATTTTTTGACAGAAATTGAAGAAAATCGATAGCTCTCATCTAGAGGTCACCCCAAACAAGCATGCCAGGTTTCAAAGCAATCTGATTATAAATGTACCCTGTAGGGTGTGCCAAAGGGAAATATTGAGCCTTCTGACTAAACTAAGTTCTAAGAACGTTGGCCACGGCAACATTTTTTGACAGAAATTGAAGAAAATCGATAGCTCCCATCTAGAGGTCTCCCCAAACAAGCATACAAGGTTTCAAAGCAATCTGATCGTAAATGTACCCTGTAGGGTGTGCCAAAGGGAAATATTGAGGTATGACTAAACTAAGTTCTACGAACGTTGGCCGTGGCAACATTTTTTGCCGGAAATTGAAGAAAATCGATAGCTCCCATCTAGAGGTCACCCTAAATAAGCGTATCAGGTTTCAAAGCAATCAAATCATAAATGTGCCCTGTAGGGTGTGCCAAAGGGAAATATTGTGGTTTGACTAAACTAAGTTCTAAGAACGTTGGCCGCGGCAACATTTTTTGACGGAAATTGAAGAAAATCGATAGCTCACATCTAGAGGTCACCCCAAACAAGCATAAGAAGTTTCAAAGTAATCTGATCATAAATGCGACCTGTGAGGTGTGCCAAAGGAAATTGTGGATGTATGTACATACGTACGCCGACGGACAAGAAGTGATGGCAATAGCTCAGCTTGACTCTGTCAAGTTGAGCGAAAAATGAAAAAATCTGATGTTTCAGAAAAATAATTTGAACTGTTGGCTTCAACTTGTTAGGTAAAGGATTAAAGTTGTGGAACCTATATACAAACCTGGCCTGTATTACTAGCTGGAAAATACACGTATCAACTCTGGTTGAAATCAAATAATCCAAACTGGAGTTATCAGTCGGAAACCAATTGTTTACAGACGGATGGACTGACGGTCGGACCGACCGACGGATGGACGGACGAAAGCCATGACTATAGTCCTGGCTGTAAACAGTCAGGCTAAAAAATGCATTTTGTACCAAAGAAAAAATATTTAAAAAATGCCTCTGGCACTGGGGGGGGGGGGTGTTTGTCTGGGTTTTTAACCAGAAACTTCAATCAAAAACTGTAAAAAATGCATTTTTGACGAAAGAAAAAAAAAGTACCTAATTGGCACAGGGGGGGGGGGGGAGGTGTGTGTGTGGGGGGGGGGGAGGGGTATCAAGGTACTTGAGTTAAAAAAAGTTCTGCATGTAGTGACTGTAAATTGTTCAAAATGCCTATTGGAGGAAAGAAAAGAAAAAAAAAATACCTAATTGGCGGGGGCAGGGCAGGGCAGGGCAATAACTTCAACAATTTTCATTGGATAATTGTGGTCATCAATCTTGACCTAGAGACCTGTACTGAAAAGAATTGAAATCTGTTAACTTTTGTTTAAGTTATGGCATAAAGAAAGTTCGGACAGACGTACGGACTGACGAACGGACTAACAGATAGATGGCTGTGTTATATCCCTCCCTTGTGGTAGGGGATAAAAAGTAACAAAGTATGTGGTAGAAGCCTATTTTCAAATTTAGAGAAACTAAGTTCGAAAAGCGTTGTGAAAAGGGTTGAATTAATGCCAATATTATTTGAAACCACTGTGTACAGCTTCAGTCGACGTTGCCCGAAATGAAAAAAAGAAATGACGTAACAGAGTGTTTGGAAAATGAAAGGTGGAACCTTGAAAATCAGAACTTTAATCAAAAACTTTAAGCTGGGAATACTAAGTAAAATTGAATGGCAAAAAAGGGTTAAATATTTCCTAAAACCGATAAAAGAAATCACTGATGTAAATGGAATCATTAAGTTGTATTGACCATGCAAGAATTAGAGTAAGAAAGTATGTGGTGAAGTCTAATTTCAAATACAAAGAAAGTCTGAAAACATGTTTAAAAGGGGTTGAAATCATGTCGATATTAATGAAAATCACTGTAGAAATGTTCAGTAGATAGTAGACATTGTCTCAAATAAGAAACAGTGAGATTTCACTAAACTGTTTGAAGAATTAAAGGTGTAATTTTCAAACACTCCCCCCCCCCGCAAAAAAAAACTTCAACCAAAAACTTTTACCTGGAAGTTGTAAGTTAAATTGCCATACAAAAAAGGGTTAAATATTTCCCAAAATAACATTAAACATAAAAAAAACAAGAGGCCCAAGTGGGCCTTAGGCGCTCACCGCATGCTCAATATAGTTGAAGGATTAGAACAAACTTGAATCAGATCCACTCCACAATGTTGCATACCGAATATCAAAAAGCTCAATATAGTTGAAGGATTAGAACAAACTTGAATTAGATCCACTCCACAATGTTGCATACCAAATATCAAAATATTCTGTTTGCTGGATCTGGAGGAGATTTTTAAAGAAATTTCACTAAGTTCAAATTGTGGCTCTAATAGTGAGCCCAAATATGAATGCAGGGGGCCGATTTGAACAAACTTCAATCAGATACACCCCACAATGCTGCATAACAAATATCAAAAGATTCTGCCTGCTGGATCTGGAGAAGAAGATCTTTTTAAGAAATTTGCCTGAAATGCACAAAGTTCAAATTCAGGCTCCTTTACTGAGCCCAAATATGAACCCAGGGGGGCCGATTTGAACAAACTTGAATCAGATCCACCCCACAATGTTGCATAGCAAACATAAAAAGATTCTGCCTGCTGGATCTGGAGAAGATTTTTGAAGAAATTTGCCTGAAATGTACTAAGTTCGAATTCGGGCGTGAGCCCACATATGAATGCAGGGGCAGGGGTCGAAATGTTCAAAAACAATTTACTTGTCACCTGTGACAAGTAAATTTTTTTTTCGCTGGTCACCCTTTGAAACCAACTTGAACAAACAGACTTTCAATACATTCGGCCCCGTTTGTGCATTCTGCAGATTTTTCTGAGTCAATTCAGGGGTTTTTCGTTACAAATTTACCCAGGACTAAACTCTTTGCAGATGACGCTGAAACCGTCTTTCAACTGTTGTGTAGTTACCCCGGCATCGCATGATGTGTACGCATTAATTTTCAATCAAAACCAATGACGTATAAATTTAGTTAAAAATGGAAACATGTTTTCCCCAGAAAACACTAAATGATGAAGGGTACGCCCAGTATCTCCCTCAGTATCTATGACATGTTTGGTTCAAAATAGAAACGAGTTTCCCCCACAAACAAAATGGAAGTGGAATGTAATTATTGTTAACTGTACCGATTGTTTCAGATTTTTTTCTGCATTCGGAATTGGTATGTTTGGGAATGATTTCAACAAACAGTCATGGCAAAAATACACTTGTTGCCCAGGACAAGTGAATTTATTTTTTGGTTGTCGCTGGTAGAAATTACTTGTCAGCGACAAGTAGACAATCGTTATTTCGACCCCTAGGGGGCTGATTTGAACAAACTTGAATCAGATCCACCCCACAATGCCGTATACCAAATATCAAATGATTCTGCCCACTTGTGCTGGAGAAGATTTTTTAGTAATTTCTCTAATATACATAGGATGCTATCAGAGTTATGCCCGCTATGGAGCCCCAAGTGGGCATGTTTGTTTCATTTGAACAAATTTGAATTGACATGTGGTAATGAACATCCATACCAAAACAACCCAGCGGTGTCAGAGAAGTCGTTTGAAAAAAGTTCACGATGACGGACGGCAAGTGATAAGTTGAGCTCCCTTCAGAGAGCTAAAAGAAATTTAATAAGAATGTTACAATCAATAGTAATATTAATTTAAAAGAAAATGAAAGTGTCAATGACACTGTAGCTCAACTTGACAAACTTGAACTTGGTAAGTTATAAATGAAAGGGCAAAATTGAAAATCATTGGTACCAATGTCATTTTTTTTTGCCAGTGGCAACATTTTTTGACAGAATGACAGAAACCGAAGAAAATCGATAGCTCCCATCTAGAGACCTCCCCAAACAAGCATGCCAGGTTTCAAAGCCCTGTAGGGTGTACAAAAGGGAAATATTGTGGTCTGACTAGACTAAATTCTAAGAACGTTGGCCGAGGCAACATTTTTTGACGGAAATGGAAGAAAATCGATAGCTCTCTTCTAGAGGTCACCCCAAACAAGCATGTCAGGTTTCAAAGCAATCTGATCATAAATGTGCCCTGTAGGGTGTGCCAAAGGGAAATATTGAGGTCTGACTAAACTAAGTTCTACGAACGTTGGCCATGGCAACATTTTTTGACGGAAATTGAAGAAAATCGATAGCTCCCATCTAGAGGTCACCCCAAACAAGCATACCAAGTTTCAAAGTAATCTGATCATAAATGCGACCTGTGAGGTGTGCCAAAGGAAATTGTGGACGTACGTACATACGCCAACGGACGAGAAGTAATGGCAATAGCTCAGCTTGACTTTGTCAAGTTGAGCTAAAAAACTTTTAAGGTTGACTAAAAAACTTTAATCACAAACTTTAACCAAAACTCCAAATGTTAACAGACAGACAGACGAAAGTCATGACTAAACAGAAAAAAAAAAAAACACTTGAACCTTCAGTAAAAAACTTTAACCACAAACTTTAACCAAAACTCTAAATGTTAACAGATGGACAGATGGACGGACAGACTGACGAAAGCCATGACTATATCCCTCACTGTAAGCAGTCGGGCTAAAAACGAAAGATATGGAGGTACTTTCAGTGTGAAGATTTCACTCCCATTGAACAATTGGGACTAGTGAGTGTGATCATGCACATGGCATTTCTGCGACGAGATGTTTTCTGTGCACCTGGGTTTTTTTTTCAAACTGTCAGCACTGTAAAAATGGGCAATATATCGAAATACCCAAAAAACAAACCAATACCTACATCATGGGAGTATCGAAAAACTGAACCAAACCCATCATTGAATAATACCGAAAGCATCTGTATTTTCAAACTTTCCGACCTCTGCCATGTACAAGGCTTTGTTGCGGCTTGATAGCAGTTGAAGTGTTTAGAATGAAAGAAATGACTCATTTTATTTTCAGTTTTGAAAACCCTTAACTGGTGAGTGTTGGATGCCCACATTTGGGCTTTACTCTTGTGCAGGTATTACAACACAAAGGCTTCAAACTCTGTGGATGTCCTTGATATTGTCTTTGAAGATAAATTATTTAGTCTGTAGGTAATTTCCTTTTAATAATTTATGGGAGAGTGCCTACACTCTCCCATAAATTGTTACAAGGCAAAGACTTTTGAACAACTTTTAAGTCAAGTCTTGGCTGACTTGTTTCAAACAAACCTGAATCTGACCACTCAATGGATGTTGAAAATCAAAAGATTCTGATTGGTAGTTCTGGAGATTTTAATTTTGTGTATGTTAACAGAATTATCCCTCTTGCTGGGTGTGTGGAACTTCATTTGAACAAACTTGAATTCACATATGATGAAGAACTATTGCTGAAACAGTTGGCTACTTTTTGTAACTGATTAACCGCCAGGCACAATCGGATTTCAACCAGATACCCGTTAATTTTAACCGCTGGTATTATTGTATTGTCTATGACACAAGTAAGGAATGGCAAGAAAACAGTTCAAAACACTGCCACCTGACCTCTGCAAGACGTATACAAACGAACACCATCGAGTGTAAATGGAAATCGTCGATGTGCAAACGATCGTTAACAATTTATATGACTGCAATGGTCCCTCATAATAGTGATGATACAGCATAACTGTGGTCACCCTGCATTGCCCAGTCACAAAAAACAGGCCTTTCCGTTTGAAAATCACAGGTGCACGACATGTGAAAATCACAGGCACATGGCATGCACCAAACCTAAAACAAAAATCGCGTGTGCAATTTGTTCCCATGGGCACGCATTTGAAGTGAGGGACAAATGTCATTGATATTAGTTAAGCATTTTCCAACCAGTTTGTAAATTGTAGTTAGGCAAAGTTATCAGTTAACTGTAGGCCTATTAGCAAAGAGCCTCTTACCTTGAGTGGCTTAAATTTGATATGATCATCCTAATTTTTTTAATATCTTTTTCTGTTTAATGCCAAGACAAAAGTCATAAACGGTTCCACATTTACATTTACCTATTCCATGCAATGAAATCTCTGGCAGGAATATGCTGCGAGTCATGAAACGGAAGTGGTAAGAAATTATTATATGCCCAATTGACCAAGAGCCCCTCGTCCAACATTGACAATTGAAAAAAACATTTTACAATGCTCGATTTTAAAATAGTTTTTTTTTTTAAGACATACGTTTATACTTTTAAGCAGTTCAATAAAATCAAAACATGGTTTTTCTGAAATACATTTGCAAAGTTCAAAACAGTCAATTTATTCTGAAAGCACAATTACTCACACTGAGGGATTTGTTCAGCATCATAATCTGCAATTAACAACACTTCATCCAAGAGAAGAATGTCAAATTTGTCTGTATAAGACAATGTTACACTGATCCTCACTGCTCTTCACGCAGAAGACAACCTGCAGTGCACTCGACTGTTGGCTGTTTAATACAGAGTAACAGACATTTATCCACGACATGACATCCCAAGCGACCAAAATAACTGTTCATTCAACATTCTAACACCTCAACCCTTTCATGTTACACTGACTACACATCATTGTAAATTGATTGACAATGCTGGTGTCGGCAGAAGAATTATGAAGTCCCGCGTCAAATACTGTTTATTTTCCAGATACTATCCTATAAACTATAGGCATAGCAGTTATCCAGTTGACAGCTTTTCCATTATGCCGATAACTGTGTGCAAACTGGTTATCCGGCCAACCATTTCAGCACAATGAAGAACAGAAAGTGATAACTAAAGCTCCCCTTAAGCTTTGTTCAAGTGAGCTAAAAAGACAGTAGACATTTTTTTCATCCCAATCTAATTACCCATCCTTCAAAGTGCTATGTCATTTACAATCGGCGTTAAAATTAGCTATCTCAGATAGACAAAGGTGACATTGGTGTACAAGTTTCTAATAAAGGGCATGTGTCTATGCAATCTATTATTTATTTATTGATTGGTGTTTAAGGTCACATATTTCTACACAATGGCTAATCATGACCACGACAGTTTTACGGGTGGAGGAAGCCGGAGTACCTGGAGAGAACCACCGAGCAACGGCGAGCAACTGTCAGCTCCCCAACATACTAACTCCACACAAACAGGGTTAGCATTGGTTGAAGACAGGTGCACCATCGACGTGCAGTACGCCTTAGTACACAGCGTCACCGTGCCCCCACGTGGGCAATGGGGGTGAAGTGCCTTGCCCAAGGACAGAACGCGGTTGCCGCAGGTGGGATTCGAACCGAGGACCTCTCGGCTTGCAGCCTGCACCTCTACCAACTGAGCCATTGCGCCCCCATGCAATCTATTAGGGACAACCATTGTAAATATAAAACTGTCAATGACACTGCAGCTCAACTTGACCAAGAAGAGATTGAATTAAATAGCAACTTCAAAGTTTCTACAGAAAAGAGTCAAAAGACATCACACCAAAGCTACATATGAAGTCAGAAAAAGATTGGATGAGAGATGCAGTCTGCAGAGTGTGCTAATGGAATTGTTGACAATTTATATGACAAATTCAAGGTGGCCACTGGACGCCATGTTTTTTAACGAAATTCAGAAAGATTTGATAGCTCCCATGATCCCACCTAGACATCGCATCAAAGCCACATGATATTTGAAACTGATCAGGTGAGAGATGTGGCCTGTTGGGTGTGCTAATGGAAGTACTGACAATTTATATGCCAAATCCAAGATGGCCACTGGCAGCCATGTTTTTCAATGAAATTCAGAAAAATTTGAAAGCTCCCATCTGGACATTGCCCAAAAGCCATGTATGAAATTTAAAACTGTGATCAGGTGAGAGATGAAACCTGAAGGGTGTGCCAGGCCTGGCGTTTTCAGGCATGCAATTGTTTCGCGCACCTTAACGTGCGTCAAGAACCATTAAGGTCCGCGAAATTTCACTCCCCTGGGTGCACAAAGATAAGTACCGTATATGTCCGTGTATAAGTCGCCCCCGTGTATAAGTCGTACCCCAAACTCACACTTGGAATTCCTCCCTTTTGCCTAAAGCCCATGTATAAGTCGCACCCCCATTTTTAAATATATGCAGTCAAAAAGAATTAGTTGCAAGTTACGTTTTGCCAATTTGGAGCAGTTTGGGATGCAACGGAAATAGGTAAGTTTTCACGAGTTACCATGGGTGAATAAGATAAAAGAATAAAGGAAAATTATTATTAAAGATTTAAAAAATACTCGCATTTATTTGTTTTTCGTTGTTTGTTTATCACCCCAATGTCTTCATCCCTGTCAAGAAAATCCAACGCTCGTTTGTGACAGAAACTTCATAGTTTCAGAATTAGAGCACCATTTGCGCCGTACCCTGCGCTGTTGTTGTGTTTAAGTTGGTTTTTCTAAAACCAATAAAAATACAACAAATGCGCAGGTTACAGCGCAAATTGTTTTCAAATTGTTGTCTCACTTAGGCATTGTTGGTGCAGGGACCAGCCTAGGGGGGAATTTTAGGGAGACTTCAAGTCTCCCTCCAGAAAAAATAGGGAGACTGCAGAGTCATGTAGGGAGACTTCATAGGCAAGTGGGGAAAATTAAGAATATTCATGTACCACCCCCGCCGCCCCTTAATATTTTCAATTTATGGTCCTCCATTAACGTACAAATAATCCAGGTCCAGTTGTCTATGATGCATCTGTGCCAGGTTAAAAAATCACAATGTAATTATTGACTGAAAATCCCCCACTGCTACCTTCTCCTTCATGACCCCTCACCTCTTCTTCGTGCCAATCCCCCATCACCCTCCTGTGGTTGCCTTTCAACAAAGTCTACTAAGCTAATAATTTCCTAAGTCTGAAAGTGTGAACAGGACCAGATGTAAGAAGGTTGCTTGGGAGGTACTTTGTTAGTTAATAAACAAAATACATTCTGGGGTCGAGTATTTTGTAAAAGAAATGTCATTCCGCATCATTTTTATGGCATTCCGGTGTCATTTCATGTCATTCCGATGTTTAGGAGGACCCTTTTTCAAGATCGTCCACATGCACAAGTGTCCTGTACAAAGCTTTTCTTTACATCACTGAAGCTTTTTTTCAATTCCATTCGTGTTTTTCTGGGAATAGACAGCCCAACAGTTAACAGTCGTCAGCAAATCGAAATGAAAATAATGTGTTATAAAATACGTCCGTTGTGTATACATTTTCGGCAGGCTAAGCGACGTAACCTACTTTCAAACTGGGTTGTTTTGTTGAGTCGCGTAAGTCACCTATTTTCGTTTTGACACTTGAAGCTCCGACTGGAACGCAACAAAATAGAAATAAAAAAATCCGCCAAAAGCGACAATGGACAATTGCTTGTCGTGTGATTTCAAATAAATGGACGTTTATTTGACGAATTAAAATGCCCATTTATCACACTCGAGCACATTCGATTTTTGAAAATACTCGTTTTCATGTAAACCTCGCACCACTCAGTTCAGCCTTTTCTCATTTTGGCCAATTTTTAGAGGGCGACTTGTAATCGCCCCGACTATTTTTCTAGGCGACTTTGGGCTTAGAAGGGCGACTTAATCGCCCTAGTCGCCCTCACGGCTGGTCCCTGTGTTGGTGCTATTGAAACTAACTTTACCTGGTGCACGTCAGGGCTTATATTTCGACGAGAATCCGAGAATCGATTCGCACAAAGATTCGCGCAATAAAACCGACGAGAATCCATGTAGATTCTCGCTGCACCTCTGCTAGGATTCGCGTGAAAAGAATCGAGTCAACTTAACCCTTTATCTAACACAACAAATTAATTAATAGAAGGCTAACATGACCTGAAATATTCTGACACTTTGTCAATAAAATTGCACAAATATGGCTGTCATTGGAACCGGTTCATTGAGCCGGTTCCAATGACTGCCATATTTGTAAGATTTTATTGGTAAATATTGTTCATTTAATTATTTTATCATTTATTTATTATTCATTGTTTAAAAATTATCAAATTTAGTTTTAAAAATTAAAAAGGTGTGTTGGGTAAAAGGTTAACTTGTGTTATCAGTATACAACAGTAGTTGAACCATGGTGGCGTCCTGGAATCCTGGGACACTCATAGTAGATATGGATTCTCGCAACCATTTTCACGAGAATCCAAATGGATTCTCACAAATTTAGACGAAATATAAGCCCTGCACGTGTGCGTAATTTATAACCGGATATTACACATCAGTGAATTGGAGTTTATGGAATAAATAAGTACTTCTCTCCAGGAATTGCTGGCATACATTTAATGTGTTATTATTTATTTTTTCGTTGTTATTTTGGTGATTTTGTATTTTTTATGGTTTCATCTATATTGGCCCCACAAATCTGTTGATTTCCGGTACATGCACTGATGTAAACACATGGGCCGTTTGAACAGCAACAATTAAATAGAATACTTCTTTATTATTATTTATGGATAAAAGTAACAGAAAACACACATATTTTATTGACAATTTATTTTCTGAAGAACTTAAACTGAAATAAAATGAAAAGAAAATAACGTTGGTGAATCTGCACTCAGTCAAAACCACACGATTGTACTGTCTGTTATACAATTGACAAATGGTAGGAACAACGTTTGTCCGAAGAAGTCAGTGCCCTGAAAATTCTCTGTAACAAGTCGTACCCATGTATAAGACGCACCCCCGATTTTGACATAACATTTCAGGTAAAAAAGTGTGACTTATACACGGACATATACGTATGTTATTTTATGTACTGTACTGCTGGCTCAGGTGCAATGAACTGAAATTCAAAATTTGTCTGATGGGATGAACTTGACGGGGATGAAGTTGAACCATGATTGGCTTGTGACAGTCGTGAGTTGTCGGTACCGACGACTTCAACACAGTATTGAGTAACTTTCGAAGTAACATGTATTACAACTATCCAAATTACGCAATGCAACTTTGTGAGTAGAGCATGTCTGGTCACAGTGTTGAACTGCATTCATATGATATATCATGGTTCAACTGCCTTCCATGTCCAAAAAAAATTAGGAGAATCATTGGCTCTCCAAGATCATTTCAGGAGAGCGATTTTTAGCCCCCCCCCCCCCCCCTAAATTTTTCAGAATGCCAGGCCTGGTGTGCTAATGGAATTGTTGACAATTTATATGTCAAATCCAATTCGGCCATCGGCAGTCATGTTTTTTAATGAAATTCAGAAAAATTTGATAACTCCCATCTAGACATTCAAATCCACATAAAAAAAAATTGAAACTCATCAGGTGAGAGATGCAGCCTGTAGGGTGTGCTAAAGGAATTGCGGACAGACGGACACATATAGATGTATGCACGGACAGATGACAGATTGCAACCCATCCCAAAAGCTCATACCCGACGTTGTCAAGTTGAGCTAACAAGTGCCGGGATTTTATTGGCAGTATAACTAGGCCTTATTTAAAATAATACAAAGGGTTTTTTTACCCAGTAATACCCAACTATTGATAAAGTAATACACAGTTGTTTGAGGCCATCAAGTAATTTCATGTTGCCACCGACATCTAACACTTTTGTAAACAGTAGTTTTTTTAGCATGCTCTTCCACATAAAACAGGAAACTAAAAGTAAAGAATTTTTTGCAAATTAGTGGCATATTGTACCTTTAACAGGTAGGGCTTAAACAGTTAACTGGTTAACCGACCAATAACCGATCACGACTCTGACCGGTTACGAAATCCATAACTGGTTATTAACCGGTCAAAACAGCGCCATTGTTGAGTAGCAAAATGAATGCTGTTTATTTCTAAATACATGGCAGTATCAGGGTCAACTCCAAAGGGAGAACATGTCTTTTAACAATCTGTGAAACAAACAACGTTGTCAACATGTCAGTTACATTCATAATGATTCAACATCAGTACAGTCAATGTCGCATTCGGGTCTCAATCATTACATTAGTGTTACACGGGCGGTGCATGCTTTGAAGTTTGAGCCTGTTTTTTTCTGTTTCGAAATGAGTTGTTGAGGTCTCACTGCATTGATTGATTGACCTGTAAAACCTTACCTGTGTGATGAATATTGAATAAGTAAACATGTTGATCATGCCATTCTGGTGGGAAATAAATTATATTTTCGGCACACGAGTGGCGGAATCATGAATATTAAATAAGTCAACCTTTCGACCTGGCTCAATCACTTCTTTATATGGCAATTTGGCGGTAAATAAATTAATAAATTATGTTCGCAATGTCTGATTGGAACTTGTAGTCACGTGCCACGTAATGCCTGTGTTATTATTTTTAGTTTGCAATGTGATGTACAGTTTTACTTTACAAACCAAAAACAATAACACATTTCACTCACATATTTCACATATTTCAGATTATTTCCGTGATAGGGAGCACGGTGGCTCAGTTGGTAGAGGTGCAGGCTGCAAGCTGAGAGGTCCTCGGTTCGAATCCCACCTGCGGCAGCTGCGTTGTGTCCTTGGGCAAGACACTTCATCTCCATTGCCCGCGTGGGGGCACGATGACGCCGTGTACTAAGGCGTACTGCACGTGGAGGGTACGCATGTCTTCAACCAATCTAACCCTGCCTGTACTGCTGTGCGGAGTTACGATGTTGGGGAGCTGGCAGCTGCTCGTCGTTGCTCAGTGGTTCTCTCCGGGTACTCCGGCTTCCTCCACCCGTAAAACTGTCACGGTCATGATTAGCCATTGTGCATAAATATGTGACCTTAAACATCAATAAATAAATAAATAAATAATTTCCGTGACAGCTATAAAGTGTGTGTTTTACATAACAAGGACAAGGTATGAATTGCAATTTCTTTATATCTGTGATTATATCTTTAATCAAAATCCTCTAAGTGAGAAGCATTGGAATTCCCAAACTTTTCAAAGAAAACACGATTAATTCCCTTGACCCAGTGACGTTAAGTGTAAAATTGTACCCCGCCTTTTCCGAAAAGCTATTCACAAGACTATGGTAATATTTAACAGTGATTAACCGATTAACCATGGTTATACATAACGGTTAACCGGTCACGAAAATCCTGTAACCATTTCAGCCCTATTAACAGGACAGATTTGTACATAATGTATGGTAAACGGTTTGGTGTCTAACTTATATTCAAATTAACAAGAGTTAATCAATTGTGAGATATTCAATTTGGTGGGCTCTACTGTACTTCATTTATCAAACCTTGAGCCACTAGTCACACCCTTCGAAAAAATTGCTACTTTTCCAGTCACACTAAATACCTTGTAAAGTATCATTTTTAAATTTTGGATACCATTTCTTACTACATGTAATGTATTAATCTTGCCCTTTGGAGTTCTGCATACAAAATGTTCCATACAATGAAATACTTACCACTCTTGCCAGTGACATTGGTGGCCGATTAGTTTTACTCATGAACAATCTTTTCAGGATTATTTTGTTGAACTTGGCATTCGTTCTACGAGCAAGAAATCTATACAACTGTAATGAAAAACAGAATGCTGTTTGAAGTCTAACACTATGATTCATCTTATTTAGGGCTATCGTGATTAGTTGAGTAACCTTCTACAGTTGAGGTTGTCAACAGATTTTAACTTTAGTTGAATATCGTTCATTTATAAAGTGGTACAAGTTTGGTTTACAGT
Organism: Pictodentalium vernedei; assembly: GCA_031216915.1. Classification (NCBI taxonomy): domain Eukaryota; kingdom Metazoa; phylum Mollusca; class Scaphopoda; order Dentaliida; family Dentaliidae; genus Pictodentalium; species Pictodentalium vernedei. The sequence goes on along the minus strand of CM062297.1, from coordinate 530,134,697 downwards.
GTACTGTGTAATGAGGTGAATGAACAGTTCAATTATTAACCTTTGAAATGTCTTACCATAGTTACTTGTAATATCCCATGGCCTTTATTTTCCGCATGTCTGTGCAACAACATAGTTTAAAAAGTAGGACCCAGAACAAAATCTGTTAGCGCCTTTTATACTTCAGAATTTCGTTGATAAATCACCAATTACGAAAATTTAAAACCACATAAGTTCTCAGCGTATGCATGTTTAGTGCTGGGCAATATTAGCCAAAATAATATTTGCATTTTTGGGAGTTGGAGGGGGGGGAAGATACAATCACACGATATCGATCTCTTGTGATGATTGTGTGCTATTCTGGTAAATAGTGTCAATATGCTTTTTGTGTAAGAATACAATACAATACACTTGGCTGTATTAACTAGGAAGATACTGAGAACACATACTTTGTGTCTTAAATGAATAACTTTGATATTAATGTGTGTTATGATGTTATATGGTGCATTGTTTACAGATACACAATGTCAGAATATATTATTTAACTTGTTCAACTTGTTACCTCTCTTGACGTGTTTCTTGAGTGTTTACATGTTCTGTGCAATCAACATTGGAGAGAAACATCAAGGGAGGTATCTGAATTAATAAAAGGCCGCTCAGCCACATGTACCCCCGAAAAAACAAGTCGAAAAAGGGGCATAACTCTAGTAATGAAAGTGTCAATGACACTGTAGCTCAACTTGACAAACTTGAACTTGGTAAGTTATAAATGAAATGGCAAAATTGAAGATCATTGGTACCAATGTCATTTTTTTTGGCCAGTGGCAACATTTTTTGACAGAAACCGAAAAAAATCGATAGCTCCCATCTAGAGGCCTCCCCAAACAAGCGTGCCAGGTTTCAAAGCAATCCAATCATAAGTGTGCCCTGTAGGGTGTACCAAAGGGAGACATCGAGGTCTGACTAAACTAAGTTCTAAGAACGTTGGCAGCGGCAACATTTTTCAATGGAAATGGAAGAAAATGTTTGTTTGTTTGTTGGTGGTTAACGTCACATATTTATGCACAATGGCTAATCGTGACACAACATGGCGATGAAGTCAAGGATAGTCAATCGTTGATCAACATGTTGCCCATTTTAGAGGACTTTCACCCCAAGCATTGGTGACTGGGTCCTATTTTACTAGTAAAGCGGAACTGGTTTAATGGAAGAAAATCGATAGCTCCCATCTAGAGGTCACCCCAAACAAGCATATCAGGTTTCAAAGCAATCCAATCATAAATGTGCCCTGTAGGGTGTATAAAAGGGAAATATTGTGGTCTGACTAGACTAAATTCTAAGAACGTTGGCCGTGGCAACATTTTTTGACGGAAATGGAAGAAAATCGATAGCTCCCATCTAGACGTTACCGTAAATAAGCATACCAGGTTTCAAAGCATTCTAAGCATAAATGTGCCCTGTAGGGTGAGCCAAAGGGAAATATTGTGGTCTGACTAAACTAAGTTCTAAGAATGTTGGCTGCGGCAACATTTTTTGATGGAAATTGAAGAAAATCGATAGCTCCCATCTAGAGGTCACCCCAAAGAAGCATGAAAGGTTTCAAAGCAATCCGATCATAAATGTGCCCTGTAGAGTGTGCCAAAGGGAAATATTGAGTCTTTTGACTAAACTAAGTTCTAAGAACGTTGGCCGCAGCAACATTTTTTGACGGAAATTGAAGAAAATCGATAGCTCCCATCTAGAGGTCTCCCCCAACAAGCATACCAGGTTTCAAAGCAATCTGATCATAAATGTGCCCTGTAGGGTGTGCCAAAGAAAAATATTGAGGTTTGACTAAACTAAGTTCTACGAACGTTGGCCGTGGCAACATTTTTTGCCGGAAATTGAAGAAAATCGATAGCTCCCATTTAGAGGTCACCCTAAATAAGCATACCAGGTTTCCAAGCAATCAAATCATAAATGTGCCCTATAGGGTGTGCCAAAGGGAAATATTGTGGTTCGACTAAACTAAGTTCTAAGAACGTTGGCCGTGGCAACATTTTTTGACAGAAATTGAAGAAAATCGATAGCACCCATCTAGAGGTCTCCCCAAACAAGCATACCAGGTTTCAAAGCAATCTGAACATAAATGTGCCCTGTAGGGTGTGCCAAAGGGAAATATTGAGGTCTGACTAAAGTAAGTTCTACGAACGTTGGCCGTGGCAACATTTTTTGCCGGAAATAGAAGAAAATCGATAGCTCCCATCTAGAGGTCACCCTAAATAAGCATACCAGGTTTCAAAGCAATCAAATCATAAATGTGCCCTGTAGGGTGTGCCAAAGGGAAATATTGTGGTTTGACTAAACTAAGTTCTACGAACGTTGGCCGCGGCAACATTTTTTGACGGAAATTGAAGAAAATCGATAGCTCCCATCTAGATGTCACCCCAAACAAGCATGCCAAGTTTCAAAGTAATCTGATCATAAATGCGACCTGTGAGGTGTGCCAAAGGAAATTGTGGACGTACGTACTAACGTACTAACATACTAACGTACGTACGTACGTACGCCGACGGACGAGAAGTGATGACAATAGCTCAGCTTGACCTTGTCAAGTTGAGCTAAAAATGATCGATCCGAACGCATATTCGAACTTGACTTGTATTATTACCCCAGAAAGTCACATACCAAAATTCTTTCCGATCAAATAATCCTTACTGGAGTTATCATCCAGACACCACAAATCTTGAAATTTCTAAGTCGAAAAAGGGGTGTAACTCTAATAAAAATAATCTGGCCGAACCCATATTTGAACTTGACCTGTAGTTTGGGCTAAGAAGGTCACATACCAAAATTGGTTCCAATCAAATGATCCAAACTGGAGTTATCATGGGGACACCAAGTGGGACGGACGGACGGACGGACGGACACCGCTGATTTCTATAGTCTCCCGAAAATTTTTTGCACTTGACAAACTGAAAACGTGCTTGTGAGAGTCATTCGACTTACATGTTTCATAACGATCAACTACCATCGAAAAAAGAGTGTTTAGTTTTTTCCAGTTTTAATTTGTTATTGTATTGTGATGCTTGCATCATGAAGTACTCCAGACTACAGGCTGAACACATTTTATTTATACATGTGCTTAATGCAATGTTGTACAGCACCATGATGGAAGACCAGTGACTTCGATCAGCTGGGAACAGTGGCGATCTTGTACCAATTGCAGATGGTAAATTCCATAATATCTCGGCTTTGAAAATCCCTCAATATTCTGATATGCACTACACACGTTTTTAATGGGGAAACTTTATTGAAATGGCCAGAAATCAAAGAGATGTTGATAGACAGTTTTAAATATAGAATAACTGGAAACTGCCAGTTTTTATAATCGGCCACTGCCCCATATCCGGACGGTGCCGATTCCAATTATCAGGTCATCACTAATTAGGGCTTTCAAAAGAAAAGTGTCAATGACACTGTAGCTTAAGTTGTCTGTGGATTGTGTTTGATGACTTAGATGTGAGTCTTCCATGGAAGACGTGTGCCGCCTGGCGTTTCAGACAGAATTCTAAGTGGAAAAGGGACATAACTCTGGAAAAAATACAGTGGATCAAAAAATAAAATAGGAGGTGCACAATGCCATGATGTGATAAAGAATCACTGAAAGTTTCATCAAAATCCATTCATAGGTTAAAGAGGAGTGGCGGATAAGAGAAGCCTGGCGTTTCAGACAGAATTCTAAGTGGAAAAGGGGCATAACTCTGGAAAAAATACAGCGGATCAAAAAATAAAATAGGAGGTGCACAATGCCATGATGTGATAAAGAATCACTGAAAGTTTCATCAAAATCCATTCATAGGTTAAAGAGGAGTGGCGGATAAGAGAAGCCTGGCGTTTCAGAAAGAATTCTAAGTGGAAAAGGGGCATAACTCTGGAAAAAATACAGCGGATCAAAAAACAAGAGGCCCCAAGGGGCCTGAGGGCACTCACCTGACATGGTAGCCTAAATATCAACCCAGAGAATTGATTTCAACAAGTTGCATCTGCTCCTCCAAAGAAAAGCTTATACCAAATATCCAAAGATTCTGACCAGTGGATCTAAAAAAAATGATTTTTAAAGAATATTCCTCATATTGAACTAAGTTGTAATCAGGCTCCCACAGGGAGCCCATATATGAACCCAGGGACTTGGCTTTAACAAACTTGAATCTCACCCCCCTAAGGATGCTGCACACCAAATATCAAAACATTCCGACTGCTGGATCTGAAGAAGATTTTTAAAGAAAATTCCTCATTTTGAACTAAGTTACAATTCAAGCTCCCACAGTGAGTCCAAATATGGACCTAGGGACATGGCTTGAACAAACTTGAATCTCACCCCTTAAGCTTAAGATGCTGCATACCAAATATCAAAACATTCCGACTGATGGATCTAAAGAAGATTTTTAAAGAAAATTCCTCATTTTGAACTAAGTTATAATTCGGACTACCACAGTGAGCCCAAATATGAACCCAGGGACTTGGCTTGAACAAACTTGAATCTCACCCCCAAAGCATGGTGCATACCCAATATCAGAAGATTCTGCCGGCTGGATCTTGAGAAGATTTTCAAAGAAATTTGCCTGAAATGCACCAAGTTCAAATTTGGGCTTCTATAGTGAGTCCAAATATAAACCCAGGGGGCTGATTTGAACAAACTTGAATCAGATCCACCCCACAATGTTGCATACCAAATATCAAAAGATTCTGCCTGCTGGATCTGGAGAAGATTTTTGAAGAAATTTGCCTGAAATGCACTAAGTTCGAATTCGAGCTCCTATAGTGAGCCCAAATATGAATCTAGGGAGCCGATTTGAACAAACTTGAATCAGATCCACCCTACAATGTTGCATACCAAATATCAAAAGATTCTGCCTGCTGGATCTGGAGAAGAAGATTTTCAAAGAAATTTGCCTGAAATGCAGTAAGTTCAAATTTGGGCTCCTATACTGAGCCCAAATATAAACCCAGGGGGCCGATTTGAACAAACTTGAATCAGATCCACCCCACAATGTTGCATACCAAATATCAAAAGATTCTGCCTGCTGGATCTGGAGAAGATTTTTTAAGAAATTTGCCTGAAATGCACTAAGTTCGAAATCGGGCTACTATACTGAGCCCAAATATGAACCCAGGGGGCCGATTTGAACAAACTTGAATCAGATCCACCCTACAATGTTGCATACCAAATATCAAAAGATTCTGCCTGCTGGATCTGGAGAAGAAGATTTTTTAATGTTTTTCCCATTGCCTACAGTGTTAAAAAGTGCTGACTCAGCACTTTTTCAAAGTCCCGAAACTGTACCCTATGATAAAACCGATGGCAATTTTTTTTTTACCAATCCTTTCTGTTGGTCCTAAGGAAGCTGCACACCAAATAAAAATTCTCAGTGCCGGGCAGTTTTGGAGATATGGGCGTTTTAAATTTTTTCTATTTTTAGCTCCTGCAGTTCCCACGGGGCTGCTGGAAATTTTTTTTTTTGCATGAATCAAGTACTCATGACCCAATAAGCCCTCACATAAAATTTGGTTCAAATCAGCCTCTCGGTTTGGAAAATAGAAATTTTGGGCGGGGCAAAAAATTTTGCCCCTCCCATAACGCCAAGTATAGCCCCACAAACTTCTCTTGAACAAATCTGAGTCTACACCTCAAAAAGAAGCTGCACACCAAATATCAAGTCTCTGCTACTGCTGGTTCATGAGAAGAAGATTTACAAAGATCTTGAATTTTTGGTGCCCTTTGGGGGCGTGGCACCACCCAGGAGGAGGGGTAACTTCATTTGAACAAATCTTAATAGGCATTAGGTAATAAACATTTAGCCAACATTTGAATAAAATTGGGCTAGTGGTTTAGGAGGAGAAGTCGATAATGTAAAGTTAACGCCGGACGGACGACGACGGAAGACGGACAGAAAGTGATTAGTAAAGCTCCCCTTGAGCTTCGCTCAGGTGAGCTAAAAATTTGGCTATTTTTTCCCCACACCTCTGCTCAATATGAGCCGAAACCTAATTTGGATAAAAATCAAAATGCCCCTATATAACCACCATATACATGAAATTTAATTAAAATGTGGCCAGTGGTTTAGTAGAAAGAGGCTCAAACACCACCTTCACCCAGGACAACGGACGACAGACGACGGACGAAGTGATAAGAAAAGCTCACCCTGACTTTCAGTCAGGTGAGCTAATAAAATAGGAGGTGCACAATGCCATGATGTGATAAAGAATCACTGAAAGTTTCATCAAAATCCATTCATAGGTTAAAGAGGAGTGGCGGATAAGAGAAAGTGTGACGCGGACGACGCAAGACGACAAAAGTAATCCCTATATGTCGCTCCCCACTTCGTGGGGCGGCGACACAAAAAGGATCATGTTCATTGTTTATGAAAGGATTATGAAATAAGACAAGAATTGTGATAATTGGGAATATGTTAATTTCTGTTCCCTGTATGCTGTTTTTAAATGAAAGTGTCAATGACACTGTAGCTCAACTTGACAAACTTGAACTCGGTAAGTTATAAATAAAATGGCAAAATTGAAGATCATTGGTACCAATGTCATTTTTTTTTGCCAGTGGCAACATTTTTTGGCAGAAACCGAAGAAAATCGATAGCTCCCATCTAGAGGCCTCCCCAAACAAGCATGCCAGGTTTCAAAGCAATCCGATCATAAATGTGCCCTATACAGGGCAATATTGAAATATTGTGGTCTGACTAGACTAAATTCTAAGAACGTTGGCCATGGCAACATTTTTTGACGGAAATGGAAGAAAATCAATAGCTCCCATCTAGAGGTCACCGTAAATAAGCATACCAGGTTTCAAAGCAATCTAATCATAAATGTGCCCTGTAGGGTGTGCCAAAGGGAAATATTGTGGTCTGACTAAACTGAGTTCTAAAAACGTTGGCCGCGGCAACATTTTTTGACGGAAATTGAAGAAAATCGATATCTCCCATCAAGAGGTCACCCCAAACAAGCATGCCAGGTTTCAAAGCAATCCGATCATAAATGTACCCTGTAGGGTGTGCCAAAGGGAAATATTGAGTCTTCTGCCCTGTAGGGTGAGCCAAAGGGAAATATTGTGGTCTGACTAAACTAAGTTCTAAGAATGTTGGCTGCGGCAACATTTTTTGATGGAAATTGAAGAAAATCGATAGCTCCCATCTAGAGGTCACCCCAAACAAGCATGAAAGGTTTCAAAGCAATCCGATCATAAATGTGTCCTGTAGGGTGTGCCAAAGGGAAATATTGAGTCTTCTGACTAAACTAAGTTCTAAGAACGTTGGCTGTGGCAACATTTTTTGCCGGAAATTGAAGAAAATCGATAGCTCCCATCTAGAGGTCTCCCCAAACAAGCATACCAGGATTCAAAGCAATCAAATCATAAATGTGCCCTGTAGGGTGTGCCAAAGGGAAATATTGTGGTCTGACTAAACTGAGTTCTAAAAACGTTGGCCGCGGCAACATTTTTTGACGGAAATTGAAGAAAATCGATATCTCCCATCAAGAAGTCACCCCAAACAAGCATGCCAGGTTTCAAAGCAATCCGATCATAAATGTACCCTGTAGGGTGTGCCAAAGGGAAATATTGAGTCTTCTGCCTAAACTAAGTTCTAAGAACGTTGGCCGCGGCAACATTTTTTGACAGAAATTGAAGAAAATTGATAGCACCCATCTAGAGGTCTCCCCAAACAAGCATACCAGGTTTCAAAGCAATCTGATTCTAAGCATAAATGTGCCATGTAGGGTGTGCCAAAGGGAAATATTGAGGTCTGACTAAACTAAGTTCTACGAACGTTGGCCGTGGCAACATTTTTTGCCAGAAATTGAAGAAAATCAATAGCTCCCATCTAGAGGTCACCCTAAATAAGCATACCAGGTTTCAAAGCAATCAAATCATAAATGTGCCCTGTAGGGTGTGCCAAAGGGAAATATTGTGGTTTGACTAAACTAAGTTCTAAGAACGTTGGCCGCGGCAACATTTTTTGACAGAAATTGAAGAAAATCGATAGCTCCCATCTAGAGGTCACCCCAAACAAGCATGCCAAGTTTCAAAGTAATCTGATCATAAATGCGACCTGTGAGGTGTGCCAAAGGAAATTGTGGACGTACGTACTAACATACTAACGTACGTACGTACGTACGTACGCCGACGGACGAGAAGTGATGGCAATAGCTCAGCTTGACTTTGTCAAGTTGAGCTAAAAAAATATGAGGTGTAGACTGTACTAAAGAACTAAGGGGTGGGTTAATGTGGCCTTCACAGTAATGTATGTGGCCCTCACAGTTAACGTATGTCAACGAAAGTTAGTAAGTTGCAGAGAAATTATTCCAAAACAAGTCATCCTATCAAGTTACAATAAAATCCCTTCATAAATATGGCCTGTAGACTGTGCTAAAGGCTTTCGGGCTTCAAGCTTGTGTAGCCATAATGGTTGACCGATTGCAACTAAAAGGGGACGTCCTCATTTTGACATTATACCGAGTCATTCTACCAAGTTACAATGAAAACCCTTCACAAATACGACCTGTAGTCTGTACAAAGTTTTTTGGGCTCAGGCAGCCATCATGGTTGAATGATCGTGACCAAAAGGGGACATTCACATCTGGGCATTATCTGGAGTGATCCTGCGAAGTTACAATGAAATCCCTTCATAAATAAAATGTGAACAGACTAACAGACTTCTGCACGTGTGATGGCAATAGCTTATCTTGACTTTGTCAAGTTAAGCTAAACAAGAGGCCCCACGGGGCCTGAAGCGCTCATCTTGTACAGAACACAATTTAAACCGAGTCCAAGAATGAGTCTACATTAAGCAAGCCATCTCCATAGGCTACACTGTCAATCCTTGAGTCCCTCAGGAGTGACAAAAATAATATGGGCATCATGCCTTTTCTTCAGTTGATCATAAGTAAAATGCAGAGCTCCCCTATGAAGCCCCTTGATACAACCTATGTGGATTAATCTTAGTACCTCTAGAGGGTACTGAATACTAAATTTTTAATTCTTCAGCGAAATGGCCAATTCCGGCTCCCATAGAGAGCCCAAATATTAACCCAGGCTCTTGATTTGAACACAGTTAAATCTGACTTCCCTAGAGATGTTGTGTACCGAATATGAAAGCATTCTGACTGTTGGATCTGAAGAGAAATTGTAAGAAATTTATTCGAATTGCACTAAGTTCAAATTTGGGCTACCATAGCGAGCCCCAATATTGACCTATGGATCCGATTTGAACAAACTTGAATCTGACCCCCTAGAGATGTTGTATACCAAATGTGAAAGCATTCTGACAAGTGAATCTGAAGAAGAAGATTTTTGAAGAAATTCCCTCATATTGTACTAAGTTAAATTTCATGTTCCCATATGGAGCCCAAATATTAACCTAGGCACTCGAATTGAACAACCTGGAATCTGACCCCCCTAGAGATGTTGTATACCAAATATAAAAGCATTACGACCGGTGGATCTGAAGAAGATTTTTAAAGAAATTTTCTCATATTGCACTAAGTAAAAATATGGGCTACCATAGTGAGCCCAAATATGTACCTAAGGATTTGATTTGAACAAACTTGAATCTGACACCCATAGAGATGTTGCATACCAAATATCAAAGCATTCGGACTGATGGATCTGAAGAAGATTTTTTTAAATTACCCTCCATATTGAACAAAAATAAAATTTGGGCTTCCGTAGGAAGGCCAAATATTAACCTAGGGACTTGGTTTGAACAATCTAGAATCTGACCCTCATAACAATGATGTATACCAAATATTAAAAGATTCTGACTGGTGGTTCTGAAGAAGAAGATTTTTAAAGAATATTCCCCATATTACCCTATGTTAAAACTTCAGGCTCCTGTAGAGAGCCCAAATATGAACCAATGAGCTTTATTTGAACAAACTTTTATCTGACCCCCCTATGAATGCTATATACCAAATATCAAAAGATTCTGATGATTGGTTCTGGAGAAAAGATTTTTTTTAATTTTTGCAAATATGCTGACTCAGCATTTTTTCGATGCCCATTACAGAACACCCTAACACAACCGATGGCAGTTTTTTTTACCATTCAATTCTACTGGTCATAAGGATACTTCATACCAAATAAAAGCTTTCTGTTCCGTGGGGTTTGGGAAATATGGGCGTTTGAAAATATTTCTATTTTTAGCTCCCAGGGTTCCCATGGGGGATGCGGGAATTTTTTTTTTTTGCATGGGTCAAGTACTTATGACCCAATACTACCACAAACCAAATTTGGTTCATACCGGACCATCGGTTCAGAAAATAGAAATTTTGGGCGGGGCCAAAAATCTTACCCCTCCTATTACAAAGCCAAATATTACTTTACGAACTTCGTTTGAACAAACTTGATTCTACACCTCATATGGAAGCTCCATAGCAAATATCAAGTCATTGCACACACTGGTTCTTGAGAAGAAGATTTTTAAAATATTTTTGAGCATTTTCCCCCACTCCCTCCCTATGGGGCCGGGCATACTGAGTTGAACAAAAATGAAATGCCCCTTTGGGACCATCACTCACACAAACTTTCACTTGAATTGGCCCAGTGGCTTTGGAGGAGAAGACCAAAACATGGTGTTGACGGACGACGGACGGGAAGCGATTAGATTAGCTCAGCTTGACTTTGTCAAGATGAGCTAAAAACTGATCGGACCTAATGCCGGTACAAAATGGCCACTAGCAGCCATCTCAAATTTTGGACCACACCCAGAAACATCCATGCTCGTCCCAAGGTGATAACAAAGGTACCCAAGAAGTTTCGTGAAGATCGGTTCATAAATACAGACTCTAGCCCGAGCCGTATTGAAATGTGCACTTACTGTGTACAAGAAGCACTGAATAAATCAGCTAATTTGCATAATTTCTGCACGAGAAAAAAACTTGTATTATATGTGATGTATTCCATGTTACTAAACATACACAAATTTTTTCAAATCAGAACTTTCATACAGAAGTTCAGTACAAAAAAACTGATTGCACTAACTAAAGTACAAAATGGCTTCTGGTGGCCATCTTGAATGTCGGACTGCACCCAAAACCACTCGTTCTCATCCCACGGTGAGAACAAAGGTACTCAAGAAATTTCGTAAAGGTTGGTTCACTTCTAGCCCGAGCCATATTGGCATTTGCAGTTACAGTGCTGAAAGTAACACTAAATAGATCAAAGTTAGTCTAGTTGCATTTATGAACAAGAAAAAAAACCTGTATTATATGTGATGTATCCCATGGTACTAAACATTCACACAAAATATTACTCAAATCAGCGCTTTCATATGGAAATTCTGCGCAAAAATCTGATTGCACCTAATTTTGTACAAAATGGCAGCCAGTGGCTATCTTGAATTTCACATCGGACCCCAAAACACTTGTTCTCGTCCCACGGTGATAACAAAGGTACCCAAGAAGTTTCGTAAAGATCGGTTCATAAACACGACCTCTAGCCAGAGCTTGACATTGTCAAGTTAAGCTAAAAATTAAAAAGGGAAACAAATTATCTGTGTTTTCATTTGTGTATTTTGTGCCCTTGAACACTCAATTTAATTGCCACAGATGAACTGATGCAATGATTTCTCTGTTAAGTGTGTACAAGCACGTTAAAAAGATAACACAAAAAACAGTCATAATTGTTGGACAATGAAATAATTATTTCGGTTTTTCCTTTAAAGTGGAACAAGTGAAAAATAATTAAATAAAAATTTGTGTATTCTGATTAAGAAGGGACAAATCATCCAGTGCAAAATGTCCCATTCAGGAAGGAAACTGTATTAAATTGATTGGGATGAAATGTTTGTAAAACGTGATTACAAATATAGCGTGAGCACACCTCTTCTGCTTGATTTTGCACAGAGTGCTGCAACATAGGAAGAATCAGATTCCCCTCATCATCTGTTTCAGTAATAGAAAGTTATGTTTTTGTTTTCAATGATACAGTTTCGTGTCTTTGGCTTCACGTGGTTTTGTTGTCAAACACACTGAAATTGGAATTTAATTGGGTGCATTCAATTTTAATAAATAAGAATCAAGAAACTGTTGAAAACACGCATTCTCAACAATGTGGATGCACTCACTGGGATTGTCAAAACGAGCAGTGTTGTTACTTTTATGATCACTGTTGTTTCATTGATGATAAATACAAGTTTAGTCTTGGCAGGAAACTTTTAGTGTGTTTTAAGTGTCCTTTATGAAAAGCATAATGATAAAAAAATTGTTGGAACCTGTTTGTTTTCGTGATTTTACCCTGATGGAACCTCCACGGAAATGGAATGATCGGTTCCGTGATATCTGCATCGAAAAACAATGCATTCTCAAATCAAATAATAAGAAAGACTGCCTTAGTACAGCATACTATTATTATATAGAGACTGCACAGTTGCCATATCCTGTGTAAGGTATCATGATACCTGGTGAAATTTCTTAGAATTACGATTTTGTTTTTTGATGGAAATTTGTGGTATTGAGTGGTGTGTATGCATGTCCATCGAACATGGAATCCATTTTCATTAAAAAAATGTAGAGTGTTGTCCTTTTCCCAAATACAGTCCTACCGCTGAATCCTAAAGTGTTCTGAAAGCCTGGCTTTGTTATTAGATATTTGAAGCTGCAGCACATTTGGCCACAAGTTGTTCTTCGAAAATATTATTGTATTATCAGTTCTGGTACAAATACGGTAGCAGACTTTTAGGAACCAGTGGTGCCTGCTGTCAACTCGGAGTTGATTACATATATGTTTTGTGATCTATAAAATAAATTCCAGCCTTCAATTTGATGTATAATGTGTGTGTATTTAAATTGAATTTAAGGAATATCAGAATATATGAAGCACATCTGGCCACAAGTTGTTCTCGTGAAATATTATTTTATTATCAGTTCTTGTACGAATATGTTAGCAGACTTCCGGGAACCAGTGGTGCCTGCTGTCAACTCGATGGGCTGATTACATATGTGTTTCGTGTTCTATTCATCTCAACCTTCATTTTGATGTATAATTTGTGTATATTTAAGGAATATCATGAGGTGGAGATTTAAAAAAAAACCGAAATTCCATTACTTATATAGCACCTTAATATGATAAAAACATGTGGGCAGTCTGGAAGACAAGTCTTTTCCTGACAAAACGGTGCATAGAAATCAGTGGATGAATATAAGAATTATATTTGGAACCGTTTGAAAAATCAAGATAGGATTTCTGTGTCCTCCCTTGTGTTATATTATGTACTAGTATATGGGGTGTATCCAGGTATACTTATCTTATTCCTTGTAACAGGAGGAACGGTAACTGCTGGAGCCGGGGTTCAATCTGTCGACCTCCAGAACCCAAAGCGGCCAATTTACCACGAAACTACGAGATCTGAACCAACCAAGCTGGTTGGTAAATGGCCTTTATACCTCAACCGCTACACTACTCTCCCCTTCTTTTGATTCACCACATGTGAATCTCTCCCACATTCCTCCCTCAGAGCAGTCGAAACACCCGCATTGCCACCTACTGCTGAGGATCGGACGAGATCCCAAATATAACAGGAGAGATAAATGTGGGAGCCAAGGTTCAAACTGTCGACCTCTAGCACACAAAGCGAACGATTTACCACAAAACTGAGATCCGGACCAACCAGGCTGGTTGGTAAATGGCATTTATGCGTCGACCTCTACACCCTGAATCATTGTTAGTAATGAGCCCCAATGGTGCACTGGTTGGATCAGCTATTTTTCGTGTTTACCCATACATTTGTCTTGAGGAATTTTGACAGGCCCACTGAAACTGCACATAGATAACGTAATACATGTTAGTTCAGCAATCTAAATGTAGTGGCTACCCCTCTACGTTCCGATTATTCCCATTCAATGCTGTCGAAAGTTCCCATTAAGTTTTTATGGGAACTCAAAACTCAAAAATAGTAATATATATTAAGCTTTCGCCCTTTTTACCAGCTGCAAACGATATTACACAACACGTATTTCCTTACATTTGGGTTGGGTTTATTATTTATCAATAAACTCTGCCCAAATGTAAAGAAATATATGTACTATCGAATGCAGTCGGTAATAAGGGTGAAAGCTTGATATATATTCCTATTTTCGATTTTGAGTTCCCATAAAAACTTGATGGGAACTTTTTCTATACGACTGAATGGGAAGAATCTGAATGTAGAGGGGTAGCCACTACGTTCAGATAGCTGAACTAAACCTATGCTATGTTTTTGAGACAAAAAATAGGCCGATGAAATCGTCAGATGTGTACCCATACGCGCAACTAGTAGAAAGCTGTATGACGGAGGGCCACCATGGATGCCGACATTATGTACACCATACAAGTTATGGGTACATATAGAAATGGATTGGAGGAGTGTCTAATTTGATGGATAAAGGGTTAATATCTCCGGATCAAATTATCAGATTTACATAAAAAACTATACAGCACAGCACACCAGTAACCTGAATAAATATATAAAGTAACATGACCATCGGATTGATATTTTTTGAGTTATCTCATGCCAAAGGGATTGGAGGAATTTTCAATTTGAAGGATAAAGGGTTAATATCTCGGGATCAAATTATCAGATTAACACTAAAAACTATACAGCTCAGCACATCAGTAACCTGAACACAATTATAAAGTAACTTGACAATCCAAGCAATATTTTTCAAGTTATCAAATGCCAATGAGATTGGAGGAATTTTCAATTTGAAGGATCAAGGGTTAATATCTCAGGATTAAAATAACAGATTTACACCAAAGACTATACAGCTTGGTACATCAGTAACCTGAACGCAAATATAAAGTAACTTGACAATCCAAGCAATATTTTTCAAGTTATCGAATGCCAAAGGGACTGGAGGAATTTTCAATTTGAAGGATAAAGGGTTAATATCTCAGGATTAAATTATCAGATTTACACCCAAAACTACACTGCTTGGCACATCAGTAACCTGAACACAAATATAAAGTAACTTGACAATCCAAGCAATATTTTTCAAGTTAGCGAAATGCCAAAGGGATTGGAGGAATTTTCAATTTGAAGGATAAAGGGTTAATATCTCAGGATCAAAATAACAGATTATTTACACCAAAAACTATACAGCTCGGCACATCAGTAACCTGAACACAAATATAAAGTAACTTGACAATCCAAGTAATATTTTTCAAGTTATCGAATGCCAAAGGGATTGGAGGAATTTTCAATTTGAAGGATAAAGGGTTAATATCTCAGGATAAAATTATCAGATTAACACCAAAAACTATTCAGCACAGCACATCAGTAACCTGAATAAATATATAAAGTAACATGACAATCGGATTGATATTTTTTGAGTTATCTCATGCCAAAGGGATTGGAGGAATTTTTCAATTTGAAGGATAAAGGGTTAACATCTCGGGATCAAATTATCAGATTTACACCAAAAACTATACAGCTCGGCACATCAGTAACCTGAACATAAATATAAAGTAACTTGACAATCCAAGCAATATTTTTCAAGTTATCGAATGCCAAAGGGATTGGAGGAATTTTCAATTTGAAGGATAAAGGGTTAATATCTCAGGATCAAATTATCCGATTTACACCAAAAACTATACAGCTCGGCACATCAGTAACCTGAACACAAATATAAAGTAACTTGACAATCCAAGCAATATTTTTCAAGTTATTGAATGCCAAAGGGATTGGAGGAATTTTCAATTTGAAGGATAAAGGGTTAATATCTCAGGATTAAATTATCAGATTTACACCCAAAACTATACAGCTCGGCACATCAGTAACCTGAACAAAAATATAAAGTAACTTGACAATCCAAGCAATATTTTTCAAGTTATCAAATGCCAAAGGGATTGACGAAATTTTCAATTTGAAGGATAAAAGGTTAATATCTCAGGATCAAATTATCCGATTTACACCAAAAACTATACAGCTCGGCACATCAGTAACCTGAACACAAATATAAAGTAACTTGACAATCCAAGCAATATTTTTCAAGTTATCGAATGACAAAGAAATGGATACGGACACCGGACGGACAGACAAAGGATGGACGTACGACAGATGGTCACCCCGGATGATGGCATTATGTGTACCATACATAGTATGGGTACACATAAAAATGAAAAAAATAATGAAAGTTAAATGACAATTTTTGAGAATAGCACTGCCCGATTTTGTCCGCTATGTTGGGTAAAGGGTTAAATAAGGAATGGAATATTATGCTGATGTCGTTCACTTATTATTACCACTCAATCTATTATAAGTTACTAATCAATTAACATGATTTTGGAGGGCCGTTAAAACTTCGTAATTTCAGTGACATCATTCCACGGAGCTGGGCCACGGGCGATAATGGTATAAATAGCCATTAGCGGCCCGGCTATTTTTAGATTCCATGGTCTAACGAATTACTCCCATTCGGATGACGTCCCTTTGTATTTCTGAACTGAAGTCGAACGCACTATCGAAACAGAAATATTGAACTGACTTTAGTGATTATTTCTTCCAGCAATTCCCTCGTGCGGCTAGCTGCAACAGGGAGTGGTAATAATAGTAGTAACATGATTGTTGTCATGCATCATGATTCATTAGCGGCCCTGCAGCAATGATGAACAGCCCTTGGGCTTATTAATGGCCCTCGACTTCGTCGAATGCGAGTGAGTTCGGACTTTTACCAGTTCGGACCAAGTGATTTTGGCCCCGAAAAGTGAGTTCGAAAAGGGTGAATTCGGCCCAGTGAAAAGTGAGTTCGGACCATATTATTGGTAGATAAAAAAGAATAATACTGATCAACAAACTGTTTATTATAGATCAATGATGAATAAAATAAACGAACCATATACAACTGATTATATACAAACAATGAGAAAGTGTGAGGTTGCTTCCGGTAGCTCTTTGATGCCTGCCCTCCCCCACTTCACACATCAAATCACCAATTGGGCCGAAATCACTTACGCATGGACCAAACTCACTTGGGCCGAACTCACCAAATGGGCCAAATTGATAAAAGTCCGAACTCACCTGCTTCCACTTCGTCTCAGGCCTTTAAGGTCTATAGGAACAGGCGAATTTCCCCAAATGGTCAAAAACAAGAGTTCTAAAACAACTAAATTAAACGATTTTCGTACAAACGGGGACAATCAATGATACTGCTTTGATCTAAAGAATATTTTGTTTGCTGAAGTTGTAAACTAAAATATATTTTTAGTGTTGAAAATCAACTTTTAAAATGTAGATCGCACTAACAACAGAACGGAAAATTCACACACGCAACTCTTAAATTAATGAAACCAAAATTAATCCAAAACATATATCTATAGCACTTCACCGAGAAACGAACTCTGAGGTGATTTTAAAATTAATTAAAACATGTTTTTAATGTCCATTCCAAAATATTTTTCCAGTAATGACACCAAGACGCGACACCTTAAGAGACAAATGGCACATGCAAGATGTACATAACACCTTGGCTGATGTATTTGGTACAGATATGCATGGATGTTTGTTGACATTGATTGCTAAATCCAAACATCTGACACTGACAAGAGTTGTACAATGTTGAACCTTCTTATGAAATGGCAATACATGATACAGCTGACTGGTCAAGGATAAATACACTAATTATTTTGTCTCTAACACTAAATGGACAATCATTGTTCAGTTGATGGTAAACATAACTGATGAAAAGTGTGAAGCTCCAGTGAATCCTTAGCATGCATTCTTAAGGTTACACATCTTAATCTTGATACTAAAAAAATCTTTCAAGCTGGAGATTAAAAATCTGTTTTAAATAATTCAAAAAGCACATCAAAGTTCATTTGACGGTAAAGTGCTGTAGATACATGGTTCAGGTTAATTTTGGTTCAGTAATTTAAGTGTTTCAAATGTGAATTTTTAGTTCTGTTGTTAGTGCAATTTGCAATTTAAAAGTTGATTTTCAACAATAAAATCACTTTTTAGTTCGAAACTTCAGCACTCCAAATATTCTTTAGATCAAAACAGTACCATTGCCGGCAGCACGATTCACCCAAAATGACCCAAAACGGACCCAAAACAAATCCAAAACGGACCCAAAACGAATCCCACCTGACCCCAAAACGACTTTGAAACAAGAAAACAGTTGAAAATAAAAAGTGTGAATATAAAAAAAAACAAGCACATAAAACTCCTGGTGCACTCTGTCTTCATTGTGGCTGCCATGCCCGGTTAAAGCACTACTCCATATCGTAAAACACAACTCGAAAAAGGAGATAGAAATATAGAGATTGCAAGACATCACGTCGTGATTATTAATTTATTACGCAATTTCGTCTTGAGGACGTCATGGAAACTGTGTACAATGAAAGTGTCAATGACACTGTAGCTCAACTTGACAAACTTGAACTTGGTAAGTTATAAATGAAATGGCAAAATTGAAGATCATTGGGACCAATGTCAGTTTTTTTGCCAGTGGCAACATTTTTTGACAGAAACCGAAGAAAATCGATAGCTCCCATCTAGAGGTCACCGTAAATAAGCATACCAGGTTTCAAAGCAATCTAATTATAAATGAGCCCTGTAGGGTGAGCCAAAGGGAAATATTGTGGTCTGACTAAACTAAGTTCTAAGAATGTTGGCCGCGGCAACATTTTTTGACAGAAATTGAAGAAAATCGATAGCTCCCATCTAGAGGTCACCCCAAACAAGCATGCCAGGTTTCAAAGCAATCCGATCATAAATGTACCCTGTAGGGTGTGCCAAAGGGAAATATCGAGTCTTCTGACTAAACCAAGTTCTAAGAACGTTGGCCGCGGCAACATTTTTTGATGGAAATTGAAGAAAAATGATAGGTCCCATCTAGAGGTCTCCCCAAACAAGCATACCAGGTTTCAAAGCAATCAAATCATAAATGTGCCCTGTAGGGTGTGCCAAAGGGAAATATTGTGGTCTGACTAAACTGAGTTCTAAAAACGTTGGCCGCGGCAACATTTTTTGATGGAAATTGAAGAAAATCGATAGCTCCCATCTAGATGTCACCCCAAACAAGCATGCCAGGTTTCAAAGCAATCCGATCATAAATGTACCCTGTAGGGTGTGCCAAAGGGAATTATTGAGTCTTCTAACTAAACTAAGTTCTAAGAACGTTG
The DNA here is from genome assembly GCA_031216915.1 of Pictodentalium vernedei. Classification (NCBI taxonomy): domain Eukaryota; kingdom Metazoa; phylum Mollusca; class Scaphopoda; order Dentaliida; family Dentaliidae; genus Pictodentalium; species Pictodentalium vernedei. The sequence goes on along the minus strand of CM062297.1, from coordinate 530,115,571 downwards.
GCCGCGGCAACATTTTTTGACAGAAATTGAAGAAAATCGATAGCTCCCATCTAGAGGTCTCCCCAAACAAAGCATACCAGGTTTCAAAGCAATCTAATCATAAATGGGCCCTGTAGGGTGTGCCAAAGGGAAATATTGAGGTCTGACTGAAGTAAGTTCTACAAACGTTGGCCGTGGCAACATTTTTTGCCGGAAATTGAAGAAAATCGATAGCTCCCATCTAGAGGTCACCCTAAATAAGCATACCAGGTTTCAAAGCAATCAAATCATAAATGTGTCCTGTAGGGTGTGCCAAAGGGAAATATTGTGGTTTGACTAAACTAAGTTCTAAGAACGTTGGCCGCGGTAACATTTTTTGACAGAAATTGAAGAAAATCGATAGCTCCCATCTAGAGGTCACCCCAAACTAGCATGCCAGGTTTCAAAGCAATCCGATCATAAATGTACCCTGCAGGGTGTGCCAAAGGGAAATATTGAGTCTTCTGACTAAACTAAGTTCTAAGAACGTTGGCCGCGGCAACATTTTTTGACAGAAATTGAAGAAAATCGATAGCTCCCATCTAGAGGTCTCCCCAAACACGCATACCATGTTTCAAAGCAATCTGATCGTAAATGTACCCTGTAGGGTGTGCCAAAGGGAAATATTGAGGTCTGACTAAAGTTCTACGAACATTGGCCGTGGCAACATTTTTTGCCGGAAATTGAAGAAAATCGATAGCTCCCATCTAGAGGTCACCCTAAATAAGCGTATCAGGTTTCAAAGCAATCAAATCATAAATGTGCCCTGTAGGGTGTGCCAAAGGGAAATATTGTGGTTTGACTAAACTAAGTTCTAAGAACGTTGGCCGCGGCAGCATTTTTTGCCGGAAATTGAAAAAAATCGATAGCTCCCATCTAGAGGTCACCCCAAACAAGCATAAGAAGTTTCAAAGTAATCTGATCATAAATGCGACCTGTGAGGTGTGCCAAAGGAAATTGTGGACGTACGTACTAACGTACTAACGTACGTACGTATGTACGTACGTATGCTGACGGACGAGAAGTGATGGCAATAGCTCAGCTTGACTTTGTCAAGTTGAGCTAATAAAAACAATACAATTTGTGTAAAGAAAGTTGAAAATGGTCATACGATCTATGTACCCTGCATACCTCAGCCAAAGAAATTGCTCAAATTACATAGATATTATACTAATTTGAAAGGTGACATATCTTGCAAAAAAGGGTGACAACAGTAACCGAATACCCTTCCGAAATGCATCAGTTAAAAAATTTAGCTGTTGAAGAGTACTGCGGTACACGATCCGTGCCAAAACAACCACATGGGAACTCAAAATTTGAAAGAATCATAAGTCAGAACTGACCCTCAAGTTTTGAGAAACTGTGCTGTTCAGGCTAAAATTAAAACGGCCAGTCACGTATGTTATGAAGCTGCAGTTGAAAATAGCATTTTAGGTCCCAAAAGTACTCGTCAAATTTCTGACAAAGTGTATAGAAACAAAAAACAATCAATCAAAAATACTCCAACTGCAACATCTAATATAGCTTATTTTCTGCCGTGATGTATTATGGGATCAGGACAACTCGGAACAAGACAACTCGGACCACTTTTGAAGACAACTCGGACCAACTTTACAGACAACTCGGACCAACTTTGAAGACAACTCGGACCAACGTTGAAGACAAGTCAGCCCAACTTTCAAGACAACTCGGACCACTTTTGAAGACAACTCGGACCAACTTTCAAGACAAGTTGTAACGACTATAAGACAGGTTGAAGGAAAGAATGATGTCGAAAATAATTAAATGTGATCTCAAAGAACTCAATAGATGTGACGGAACACTTTTCAGTGCAACTTGTGTTGTCTTTGAAGTTATTCTGTAAAATGAAAATGCTTCTCATCACAAACTTTGATATGTGATGAATGTTGCAAATTGCAATGCAACTAAACAAGTAATCACACAGAAATGTGTGAAAGTTTGTTGCTTGTTTCGTACTCGCTCATCTTTTCAACAGGCTCAAAAGATTACCGACATGCTGTTTTAGGCACTAGCTTTTCTATATATTATGTTCGTTCCGAGAATTTTAATCATTCAGTCATGGCTGATGACTATAGAGTGGAAGGCAACAACAGCCCGTCCTCGACAAGAGGCTATACTTTGCGACACTGTCACACATGCAACAGATGGCAACACCGCACCTGTAATACCAGTATTAGTAGGCACCAATACTGCAGAATGGTCAACCCTTTACCTAACATAATGGCCAAAACCGACCAGCGCTATTCACGAAAATGGATAATTCAAACTTTTTTATAGTGTTCTTTCTTTCTTCGAAGACATAGGTTATGACCCCTCATTGGGACGAGCATGTCGCGCACGGCATTTATTAACTGGGTTTCTTTTTATTGCTCGTTGTCTCAGGTTTATCCATTTACTCAAAGGTTATTGTAATTAATTGTAATTTCACAAAGTGTCAAAGGGGCTTGAAAGAAATATATCTCATAATTGTATGAGGATAAGTTAACTTTTATCTTTATACCGGAAATTGCTTTTCAAACTTTTTTGTTTCCAAAACATAAGTTATGATCCCTCATTGAAACGAGCGAATCACGTCCGTTCCAGTGAGGTTTCATAACCTATGTTTATGAAGCAAACAAAAATATAGAACCTAAGTGAGCACGCTCACATACCCCACGCGCCCCGATATTTCAGGCCCTAATCATTTTTTAAAAATAAACATAGATTCTAGGAATACTGCAGAAAACAGTTTTCTGTAGTTTCAACGGTATTGAAAGAATTCAAGCAGAGAAAAAGCCAGGAAAACTGTAATTTTGATGAACTTTTCAAAGTCTATGGGGGCCGCAATTTCGGTAAAAATCAGTGGAGCGGAACAAAACCCAAACTTGTTCTGTAGGCCACCATGTTAGACTAACATATCAAAAATCAGCTCAATATCTGGAAGCGTGCAGGAAAAAAGTCCGGAAAACTAATTTTGATGAACTTTTCAAAGTTCAAGGGCCGTAATTTCGGTAAAAATCAGTGGAGCAGAACAAAATGCAAACTTGATCTGTAGGCCACCATGTCAGACTAACATACCAAACATCAGCTCAATATCTGGAAGCATGTAGAAAAAAAATCTGGAAAACTGTAATTTTAATGCATTTTTCAGAGTCCAAGGGTCGTAATTTCAGTAAAAGTTAAAAAATTTATAGTAATTTATATATTTTTTATACTTACCAATGACCCAGACATAGCTGGTGCTAACTCTTAAAATATAGGGCCAAACACAAATTTTGCCCCCCAATCCCCAAAATTTGCATCTAAAACTAAAGAAAACATGTCCTGAAAGGCCCTCCACACCTCGCCCCCACTGCGCATGCGCAGTGTCCAGGACGTTCCGAAATTGGCGCCATTTATCATTCTAATAACCAGTGCCTGGTAAGCGCTATGTACTCAGCGGGGAGGCAAGAGTTCCCAACTCCTGGGAGGGCCATCCCCGTCTGGGTCATTGGTAAGTATAAAAAATATATAAATTACTATAAATTTTTTAACATTTTTATACTGTACCAATGACCCAGACATAGCTGAATAGTAAAAAGGCTGGAGGGCCAAGGACATAGAGCAAAATGGAATACGCTCAATAAAATAAAATAGAGTCATCCCCTGTAGGGAAAAGAAGTAATAGGCCTTACATGTATCTTTCTTATTTATGATAAATTAGAAAGATACAACACCTTCCAAAAATTGAGCTTCAAACATCCATGTACTCTATTAATATCCAATAATCCTTATACTAATAATTTTTAAAGTAAGCCAATAATAAAGTAAGTCTAGAGAATAGAGACTCTTATACTCCTAAAAGTGTGTGAGAATTGCATAATCATGTCCGTTGACATATGCAATATTCAAAAGCTATACTTTAAAAACTAAGACTTGAATGAATTTTATAAACTTAAACTTCTCACTAAACAACCATCCCAATAACAGCTCAGAATTACTAACTCCGGAGGAGGTATCCCCTTGTTTTCATAGTAAAAACAGGTGACCCAAGGGAACACCCTCCCCCCCCTTTTTCTTGCCCTGGGTCAAATAGCCCAGAGCGAAGAGGGCAGCCGAACGGAGACACTGCCGAAACAGACAGCCTACCTAGCTATAGTAGCAACTGTTAAGTGAATGACATTCTGAGCAGTAGATAATAGACCTAACAATAGAGGCCTCCAGAAATGGACTCGATATTTCTGAGATAAAATTCATGAATGGATGGCTGAGCGCAATGAGCAGCCTTCAAAAATCTATAATAGCAACACTATTAATGTAAGCCCAAGAAGTAGAAGAACTCTTACTTCAAGAGCCGAAATCTTAAGCACAACTGCTAAGCCAATGATATACCATAAGCAGTACGCTAGTTAATAGAATCGATTAACAATAAAATGGAGCGTAACGTCCTTCTACTAGACATCAAAGACAGAAGAAGCTTACGCCCTTGTAATAAACAGATATCTGTTTATAAATACATAAACTGTACCCGGAAAGAGTAAAGGCCTATGCCCATACGAAGACGGAAGGACCTTAAAATAATAGGTTCCGGATAATAGGAGCCTAACTCTTATGCAACAATCCAACCTAAATAGTAACGGAAGTATAGATTCCGAAACTATGAAAGTGAAAATCATCCATCGATAGTGCATGAAACTCACTGACTCTACAGTAAAAGAGAAACCAACAGAATTACTGTCTAAAAGGTCAGAATTTGAAAACTACTGTTTCCAGAGGCTCAAATGATTACTTAGCTAAATAAGAACCGAAGTTAAAATCCGTATAGGAATTTAATCTAAAGATTCTAAGTCTATTTATCAAAAAGTTACTAACTGACTTAGATAAAGAGACAAAAGACTCAATTGTAAACTATCGTAGAGTGCATAGGTATGAGGTAACATAAACCTATAACCTAAATAACAACAGGCTGCAGTAGATCTTGTGAAACAAGTATACTAAAAACTAGCAATGCGTAGTATGGAGGGATCAACCATATGAACATAATGATCCCTACACCACGACGGAAGAGCCTCCACTTTAGTCGCATAGAATAGCGAAGAAGAGGATCTCCTATAGTAAGAAATCGCGTCCAAAGCTCGTCCAGTACAGTGCTTACAATGCAATACGGACCACACAACGGAATACATGAAGGTTGCGACCTTGCTGGTTGTGATAAAGATGACACGATTTACCCAGTGAAAAAAGATCCTCACATAGAGGAAGATTTCACGTTAAGATCCACAGTAGACAAGAGAGTAAATTACTCATGATCTCTGTGAAGATAGAGATGCTATCAACAGAAATGTATTGTGGTTGTTTATCTTAGCAATACCTGCTAAAACAACAGCGCCGGAGGATACGCGTATCCTATCATTGCGTCCTATAGATCAATAGAGCGTTAACAGTATTAGCTCAGAGATCTGGACAAGCCAACACATACGTCTGCAATTGATTAGCAAGCTGTGTCATAATAAAACATCATTGGGCGCTCCCATAGATAGCAAATCTGATTAAATACTTGTTTGTTGAGAGTCCATTCTGACAGCAACAAGCGACCCGTAAGAGAACGGGAGTGCGATAAAACAATCAGACGACCCCGAATATGACGGACCAAAACTGAACTTGGTGTACTATAACCAACAGACGGATTCTTTCCATTAAATTGAATAACGGAAACGAAAGAGTGCCTCCCTGGTTCCGGAGATACGCCACTACTGTCGAATTAAAGGACAGGAATTTGGGCATGCATTTCTGAATAATGTTCATGCAATGACATAAAGCAAGCCTAAAAAAACATTATTCCGCGGAAGTTAAACTGATAGCTAAAAGACTGCGGAACCCAAAGACCCTGGCACTTCGAATCCGTAGGGATCAGTATATATCCCAATCTGTTTGACTGGCAACCGTCATAACAGCCACACTAGGGTCCGGCAACTGCGGCGGCACTCTCTGAGTCAACCACCGAATGTTTGCCCCAGTCTGAATCTCTTGTAACAGTAGATAGACAAGAGAATGTATAAACCAAGCAATTCATGGATTGCCGGAAAGTTGCCGTCGAAGAGAAGCTCCTCCGAGAACGAAGCGACTCTGAGAGAGTTCTTAACCTACTATCCACGCGTGGATGTAGCTAGGGCTGCATCACGTCTAAACACTCCAATCAGCCACTGAAGGGCGGAGTTATACATGAACAAAATACTGCCCTCAAAAGAAATTACATTGAGAATAATATCCCGTAAATCTTTTCTTGAAGACGTAATGATAACGCCTCAGTAAGGCGGATTACGTATAATAAAGCGTCTAAGTTAAGTCTACTATACATAATGTCGTTCCCAATATTGAAATTGGAAAAGACATAAACGGCGAAAAAGAATATATGCAGTCTTTAATCACACCGTCTAGACGCATATGAACTCTCGGTTTGCCCTGCTCTGCCAAAATAAACTATATGTAAAAAAGATAAAATGGCAGAAATGAGCCACGCGGACAAGAAACTAAACTATCATGCTTAGTAGCAGGCTTGTATATATACATATAATATATAGCGTCGAAAAATAAAACACATGTTGTAATGACAATATTGGACTGCGTCGGTAAGTCAGGGACAAAGTCCCTGTACCGATCGAAAAATCCGAGTCCAATGACGCTATAAGTCTCTTATCCAAGATCGCAGCAATGAAGTCCGAAAAATAATCACTGGAAGAAATGCCAGAAGATATGAAAGGCATCTTCCGATACTACTAAAGGGAAAACTCGAAATCTTTCGAATCCCTTTCGCCAACCTGTCGGACCCTATAAAGCGTTCGGTCGTCCGTAGCTTGATGCAACCGCGGACCGCACCGACCCAGCGCCGTCGGATAATTCCTGATTCGACCGAGAAACCGTCAATTGCTGGGATGCTGCGAAACAACTGTGCTAACTCGGATAGCACGTCCGTCACCGAGGCCTGAGGAGCAGCGGTCTTACGATGCATTGCCGCAGGAAGCTCCGAGATCGTTACCCCGTGCATACTTCCAATATGCGAGCGAACGGAGTGTATAGGCCTCGTGTCCCTTGGCTACCGGATGGCGCGACCTATTCGCTGTGGAATCACTGAATGCCGAAACTGATCGGATACTCGAGGTCACGTAGCCAATGTGCGGTCGTGTGCCCTGCTGTGAGGATGAGGAAGCATTAAAGACAGTCTCTCGGACTGTCAATATAACGGAGCGTCCCGAGCAACGGACATATGCTCCGAATGTAAAATATCTGAACCACAACATGCGGTCCCCTATGTTGTTGGCTTCCTCCGATCTGTCCTCAATCTGCCGTCACTGGGTGAGTACTAAAGTAATTAAAGTGCTCGCATCACCCAAATCTCCTTCCTAGACCGCAACGGACGAACCCGGCAGCCGAACCATTCGATGAATGTATGCTACACCGGGTGAGCTAGCGAATGTCATTCCGTAAGCGATAGACATATTCCATGAGCACTTATTGCCGCTAACTCTTCATTAACTATGACGACAGAGGCACACTTTTGAAAGACATCTCCATAACTCTTCGAACAAGAAACCAGAAATGCTTGGATAGCAAGCATAAAATAATAATATATATAGCGTCGTTCAATAATTCGAAAGTTTGTGTGACATTATTGGATTATGTCGGAACTGAGGGACGATGTCCCTGAACCGAACCAAAAATTTCTAAGTCCACCGACGCTATCAGTTTCTTATCCGGCATCGCAGCATATGTTGTTCCGAAAGGGAAAGCTTGAAATCCACCGAATCCCTTTCGGTATCCCGTCGGAACGGATGAAACTTTCGGACGTCCGTACCCGCTTCCGCGGAGCGTCCCGACCCAGCATCGTCGGATAAAATATATGCGACAGATTCAGTTGATGCTGGGATGCTGCGATAAACTGTGCTATTAAGGAAAGCACGTCCGTTCCCGAGGCCTGTGCCGTAGCGGACTTACGATGCATTGCCGCTGGAAGCTCCGTGTACGTTGACTCCCGCACACTTCCTATGCGAACGTCCGGAGTCTGCAGGCCTCGAGTCCCCGGCTACCGACCCAGCGCTGTCGGATAATTCTCGATCCGACACCGTTTCTGTCGGCTGCTGGGATGCTGCGATAAGCTGTGCTATGTGCACAAGAATGTCCGGCGTCAAGACCTGCGGAGGCGCAGTCTATCGGTGCTTCGCCGAGGGCAGCTCCGCATCAGATGGCTCCCGCATACTTCCTATGCGAACGTCCGGAGTCCATCGGTCTCGAATCCCTGGCTGCCGGATGGTGTGACCTGGTCGCCGAAGAATCCTTGATCGGCGAAGCTGGTAATATATCGGCGGTCACGCAGCCAAGGTGCGGTCGTGTGCGCTGATGAGAAGAGGAAGCCTTAGCAGTCTCAGCGGACTGCCTATACAACGGAGCGTCCCGAGCGACGGACGTATGCTCCGCTAACAACACATTTGTACCACAACATCTGGGGCCAGATGTTGTTGAACGAGAGAGGGGCCTCTCTCGCTTGCCGTCCGGATGGACCGGAACGAGCTATGAACCGGACTAAAAGGCTTCCTCCGTTCTCCCTCCGATCCGCCGTCACTGGGTGTGCATTAAGTTAATTTTATAGTGCTCGCATCACCCCAAAATTCCTTCTAGACCGCAACGGACGAACCCGGCTGCCGAACCATTCGGTGAATGGACGCTACACCGGGCGAGCTAGCGGACGTCAAAGGCCGTCGAACCTACTAGGGTCCTCTTAGGCAATTGGCGTATTACATGAGCACTTTTCCGCTAGCCCTTCATTAATTGTGACGACGGAGGCACACTGTTGGAAGACATCACAGATACATCACCCTAATCTTGATCGTCTGAAATAGAAATTGATAAAGTAGAGTGACCCTGCGGGGAAAGGACCGGAGTGTCCAAATCCCCAACAACATACCGTGACATACGCTTCCCATATTGTCATCGAAATCATACGATACAGAACAGGAGTTAATGCGAGTACACTGACCACATATAGAATGATAATAAGGTCAGAGGAAGACTTCCTCCTAAAACAATTGATCAATATCCTTTCAATGAGAAAAGAAAACAAGTCCTGGTACTCGCACTAACCCCTGGCAATCAAATACATAATAATAATATGATCCATTAATATAGAAAAAATAATTGAAATCAAAATATTTTGAAAAAATATTTTTTCAGAACAGCCCAAGTTTCTGAAAAGTAACGTTGAGCCCCAATGGATCCCAAGCCTAAGTGTGGACAAAAATTTTAAAAATATTTTAAACAATTTATTCAACACTTACGAACAATAATAATGTATCTAGTTATGATTAAAATAACATAAAGATATTATTATTTAGAAATCCCCCCCTCACACAGAGGGCTGTTGTAAATGTAAACAATGAGTGTAAAAACACTAAAATAAGACTCCAGGCACCCAGGCCCGAAATCAGTTACCAAAAATACACCATCTGATGCAAAACAGAGACTTCCAGGGAAGAAACTGCAGAACATCAGATGGTAGATGCAGAACACAACGCCTAACCACCCGTAGGTGAAGACGTAAACATGGGGAAAGAACAGAATTCATTCTGTTATTAAGCTAAAACTCCCAAGAAATTTTAGTAATAATAATTACAGAAACTATGCCAAAAGCATGGGAGAATAGCAAGGGGGAACTTAAAGGACAGGGAGAGAGGAAAAACACTTGAAAAAACAGTGTAACTAAATAATCAGAATGACAACAAAATGGCTGCTGCCTTGAAAATAGGTAACTTAACATAATTTCATTAAAAAATTTTAAGTTACAGCCCTGATAATATTCTGTCACACATTCTTTTCCTCTCCTCCTTTTCTATCCTCCTTAGAATCACCATTTCACTAATATTTATGTGTCTGGCATCATTTAAACTGAGATTTAAAAGCACAAAGATCAGTCAGATGTTAACTGATGAAGGGCCAAACTTAGAATGATAAATGGCGCCAATTTCGGAACGTCCTGGACACTGCGCATGCGCAGTGGGGGCGAGGTGTGGAGGGCCTTTCAGGACATGTTTTCTTTAGTTTTAGATGCAAATTTTGGGGATTGGGGGGCAAAATTTGTGTTTGGCCCTATATTTTAAGAGTTAGCACCAGCTATGTCTGGGTCATTGGTACAGTATAAAAATATCAGTGGAGCGGAACAAAATGCAAACTTCTTCTGTAGGCCACCATGTTAGACTAACATACCAAAAATCAGCTCAATATCTGGAAGCGTGTAGGAAAAAAGTCTGCAAAACTGTAATTTTGATGAACTTTTGAAAGTTCAAGGGCCATAATTTAGGTAAAAATAAGTGGAGCGGAACAAAATGCAAACCTGATCTGTAGGCCACCATGTTAGACTAACATACCCAAAAACAGCTCAATATCTGGAAGCATGTAGAAAAAAAGTCCGGAAAACTGTAATTTTGATGAACTTTTCAAAGTTCAAGGGCCGTAATTTCGGTAAAAATCAGTGGAGCGGAACAAAATACAAACTTGATCTGTAGGTAGAGATGGGCGATTTTCAAATTTACCTTTTGGTTTTCGGTTTCGGTTTTTATGTAAAAAAAAACCTTGGTTCGGTTCGGTTTTTCGGTTTTCTTTCCAAACCATGGAATAAGCAATCTCTCATTTGCAGAATGAGTCCTGAAAAGTGTAAATTCAAATTGTTCATTTCCCCAAGCTATCCCAGAGTGCCCGGGTCCCCCAATAATTCATCCTCTGAGTATCACTTAATGTTCCATGTTCAGCCATGGGGTTCTAATTCGGATTCAGGCTCACAGTCACAGCCTCACAAGTTCAACTTTACAGAGGATGAATAGCCTCGTGTGAAGGGGTAACATCACAAAATTCACCACATGTGTGACCCTATTGAATAGGGTCACACATGGGGTGAATTGTATGATGTTACCCCTTCATGAAAAATGACAGTATGCATTTTTGGAATTTTCCTGACCAGGCTGACCTATACCTGTATTTCCATCTCTCTGCCATCTCTGGACATTGATATAAACTTGTGTAGACATAACTGAAATATGGGTGTGATCAGACTTTATTAACTAAAAACTTCAAAAGTAGAACATAAAAATAAAGTTTAGAACATAAAATGATCAAATCACAGCTTGGTAAGTTGGCAACCTGGGTTCATTGTTATATGTTATGCAATCTGCATAAAAGAGAATTGATCTACTTCGTCAATTTGATTTGGTATAAATTTTACTTGCTCCCGGGGAACCGTTTTCAGTCTGAACCCCAAACAGACCATTGATTACTATCTGGAACAAGGCTAATGAGAGATGAAGAAAGTTCAGTTCACATCTGAAAAAAAATGGTGCATCCTCAAATGTGTTCTGTTTCGTAAGGGGAAAGGATTTTATTCAGAATATAAGTTTTCAGGGTTTACCGCGAAATGATGTTTATTTTGTTGAGAGAATGAGTTATATATTCAATGTTGGTTTGCTTTATTATAGTAAAGAACCCCGACGATCATTAGATTTGAGTGTGTTTTCTTTCAGCAGGAAGAAAAATTAGAAATACATCAATATCTCTCCTGTTAAAAGAGTAGTCTCCCTTACGCAAGTCTGTTCAAATCTGAGAGTTCTGAAGCTTTTCACATGCCATGAACATCGTGAATGCTGTGTCATGCAATCAGACGTGTAGCCGGGAATTCATTCAATTCATACTTCATAGTCATGAGGTGGGTGGGGACCGGGCAATACACGTGGGTGGGGATGGGGAATACACAGCACACTCACTCGGTTTGTCAGTTCGCCGATTTCACAGCGTTAAACCCCCTCGCACCTGTGGACCCAACCAGCTTAAATGCCTATGGCCTGCCCCCCCCCCCCCCCACACACATACAGTCACACACACCATACACTCGATTTTGTGTTTCAGTTTCACCGTGTCTGATTTGATTCAAGTTGATTTGATTTTGATCACTGATCAGATTGATCTTCGACTACGGCGTAAATTAAATTTAAAATAACACAATTTGGTAAATGGCCTCATGAGTCTGAGTCAAAGTGTTATAGCCCCCATATTATATTGAGATTGATATATCCTTAGTAGATAATTATATGAGAAAGATATTTTTTTTTTATTGCTGCATTTTCTGACTGGTCTAACTCTTTTGCACTCAGTGACCTTTACATCTTTGTTACACTGATATATTGTACATATAGCTGTTGATTGTTTAATTGTTTAAATAGGTCAATGACCTTGTTTACTTGAACTTTAACAGAATTCCCCAGAAACTAATAGAACATTGCAGAAACTTCCTCTTCTGGGACATTCTATCTGGTTACTATATAAAGGTTTGTCAACAGAATTCAAAAACTCATTCTTAGAAAGCCTTTCAAAAAGACTCGCTTCAGTTATTTCCATTGGAGAATATTATTGTTTCAGAACAGTGCATTTATTATAGAAGCAGTGCTTCTTTGTGAATTTGGAGATTGATTCCAAAAGAGAATTTTGAAGAGAATCTGTTCGTCTTGGAAAAGAGAATTTATACTTTCTGTGAAACAGAATAATATTTTGTGAAAAGCCAGGATTCTACTGGATTGTTTGGAAATTACCTGCGGCGCCAATACTTCTTGGATTTTTACTCCATTTGAATTTTACGGAGAATTTTATTATATCTTATTGGAGACTGCTGAAATTTCTAAGTGAAAATTTTATTACAAATTTATGGGATACTGTTTCTGAAGAGACATTCTTGGATTTAATACTACATCTACCAGCTGGTAACTTTCTTCAGAAGATACTTCACCACTGGATTACTGGATTCTGTCAAACTGTACTTTGGACTAATTCAATAATTGATAAGTACCACTGTTTTTATTTTCTGTAAACCAATTAGTGTAAAAGATCTTTGTATCATTTTTTTTTTATATATTAATTCTTTTTAATTAAATTTCAGAATAGTTAAATTCATAGTTTTGTTGCTGATTCTCAGATTTCTTTCTGTTAGCAATATCATTAATAATTCCACACCGTAACAGAAATTGGGGGCTCGTTGCCGAGATTGAATATAAGATAACGAGAAAACTTTATTTGCATATTGCAAATATTATTTGGCTCACTTTTAAAACATTTAAATTTTCTTAGAAAATTTCAGTATTATTATTTATATTCTGAGAACCAGCAAACCTTTTCATCATGGTATTTATTGTGACAGAATTTATTTCTGAATTTGAAGGCTCTCCTAGTTTGGCCCTTTTAGAATCTCTTAAGAAGGAGGATTTATTCCAACTTGCTCATTATCTAAAATTACCTGCCACCCCTGGTCTGAACAAACATAAACTTAAACAGCTCATTGTTAATCATTATATGGAAGAAGGTCTTTTGCCTCAGTCTAAAACCCCTCTGAACCACAACATTCTGATGCCCTTGAACTCAAAAAGTTAGAATTAGAATTAAAAAAGTTAGAAATGCAACAAAAAATGAGGGAAATTGAAATTCAGGCTCAAAAAGAAAGGGAACAAATTCAGGCTCAAAAAGAAAAAGAAGAAAGAGAAAATGAAATTAAATTAAAAGAATTAGAAGCTCAAAAAGAAAGGGAACAAATTCAGGCTCAAAAAGAAAAAGAAGAAAGAGAAAATTAAATTAAATTAAAAGAATTAGAAGCTCAAAAAGAAAGGGAACAAATACAGGCTCAAAAAGAAAGGGAACAAATTCAGGCTCAAAAAGAGGAAAGGGAATTAAAATTAAGGGAAATAGAAGCTCAAAAAGAAATGCACTTAAAAGAATTAGAAATTCAGTCCCAAAAGGAAATAAAAATAAAAGAATTAGAATCTCAACATCAAGGCTCAAATGTAATTTCTCCAAGTAGATTTGATGCAACTAAACATGTTAGGCTAGTTCCCCCCTTTCAAGAAAAAGAAGTTGATAAATATTTTTCACATTTTGAAAAAGTGGCAACAAGTTTAGAATGGCCAAGGGATGTCTGGACTTTGCTACTGCAAAGTGTTTTGAAAGGGAAGGCCCAAGAAATCTATTCTGCTCTATCTTCGGAGCAAAGCAATAATTATGACACTGTTAAAGAGGCTATACTTAAGGCATATGAACTTGTTCCAGAGGCCTATAGGCAGAAATTCAGAAATTATTATAAAAATGAAAATCAAACTCATGTGGAATTTGCCAGAGAAAAGCAAAATTTATTTGACAGGTGGTGCCACTCAAAAGAAATAGGGAAAGATTTTACAAAATTAAAGGAAATGATGCTGATTGAGGAGTTTAAAGGAAAGATACATTCAGATATAAAGGCCCACCTGGATGAACAAAAAGTTGACACATTAAATAGAGCAGCAGTACTGGCAGATGACTATGCCTTAACTCATAAAATGAGTCGTAACGCCACAAATTTTTGGCCCCACAAGAATTCTTTCCAAAGTGCACCTAGACCAGCTTCAGATAAAACTCATCCTTCCCATCCTACAAACTTTTCACCACCTAAATTTAATCGGAAGCCTAATGAGAATAAGTCATCCAATGCCAGCCCTACACCATTACGACCCAACAGTTCAACTAAAACTTGTAATTATTGTAAGAAAGCAGGTCATTTATTATCTGATTGCTGGCTGTTAAAAAGGAAAAATGAGTCCTCTACTTCACAGAATGCACTAGCATGTGCTCCATGCCCTGAAAATTATGTTATAAAGCAAGACGCTTTAGAAAATTATAAGCCATTTATTTCTGAAGGCTTTGTTTCCCTTGATGGGGATAAGCACTGTTCCTTACCAATAAAAATACTGAGAGACACAGGGGCTACTCAGTCTTTAATGTTAGAAGGCATTTTGCCATTTTCTGAAGAAAGTGCTACAGGGGCACAAGTTCTAATATCAGGTATTGAGTCAAACTCTTTAATGGTCCCACTTCATAAAATAACTTTAAAAAGTAGTTTAGTAAATGGGATTGTGACAGTAGGAATCAGACCTACTCTACCTGTAAAAGGTATTTCTTTATTATTGGGAAATGACTTAGCTGGTGACAAAGTCACTGTAGAACCTCAAGTGGTGGATAAGCCGAGCACAGATGAAAGTATTATTAATTTGAAGGAATGTTTTCCTTTTGCTTTTCCAGCATGTGCTGTGACTCGGTCCATGGCAAAGAAAGCTGAGGTTGATAACAACCTCAATTGTGTTGATTTAAACAGCAAAGCTGAGGATAAGAACAGTCACAGAATTACGGATTCTGAAGACATTGATTTGTCTCAGACATTTTTGAGTCAGTGTGATGACTCTTCCAGACATTGTAAAGAGGCCACTACACCTGAGAGTGATAGGGGGACCTCCTTGAATGTCATTTCCCGGACATCTTTAATTCAGGAACAGGAAAGTGATCCTGACCTTGCCGAGCCACGTGAAAAGGCTCTAACACAGGCTGAAGCCCAAAATCCCCTGTCTGTTATTTCAGAAAATCTGGTGTACTTATGAGGAAATGGCGACCACCAGAAGTACCCTCCAATAGTGATTGGGAGGTTATTTATCAAATAGTTGTCCCCACTAAATACCGGAATGAAATAATAAGCCTGGCTCATGAAAATCCAATGGCTGGACATTTGGGAGTTAGGAAAACCTACTCTCGTATTCAGCAATGTTTTTACTGGCCCAAGCTTCGACAGGATGTTGTCGAATTTTGTAAAACCTGCCACATCTGTCAAATTGTAGGAAAACCCAACCAGAAGATTCCTCCTGCTCCCCTTCAACCAATTCCTGTTTTTGAGGAGCCATTTAGTAGAATTATTATTGATTGTGTTGGCCCATTGCCTAGAACAAGATCTGGAAATGAATATCTTCTTACCATCATGTGTGCTTCTACACGATTTCCTGAAGCTATACCTCTAAGAAATATTAAAACTAAGACAATAGTTAAGGCCTTGATAAAATTTTTTACAACTTTCGGTCTACCCAGGTCAGTGCAATCGGACCAAGGCTCAAATTTTATGTCAAACCTTTTTCAGCAGGTGATGTATGAGCTCAAAATCAAGCAGTACACATCAAGTGCCTACCATCCCGAAAGTCAAGGAGCTCTAGAACGCTTTCATCAAACACTGAAGACCATGATAAAGGCCTATGGGGAGGATAATGAGAAGGATTGGGATGAAGGAGTACATCTCCTCTTATTTGCAGTCCGTGAGACTGTACAGGAATCTCTGGGGTTCAGCCCTTTTGAATTAGTGTTTGGACATTCAGTGAGGGGTCCACTCACTGCTTTGAAGGAGAAATGGCTCGAAGAAGAGCCACCTGAAATTTCTCTTCTGGACTATGTGTCCACTTTTAAGGAAAAATTGCACCAGGCCAGAGAAATGGCAAATAAACATTTACAGAAAGCCCAGAGTCATATGAAGACCTGGTATGATAAAAAGGCGAAATTTCGCTCCTTTAAACCTGGGGACAAGGTGCTAGTATTATTCCCTGTAAAGGGCAATGCTTTACAAGCAAGATATTCAGGCCCTTATATTGTTAAGCACAAGATCAGTGATACTGATTATGTTGTTGAGACTCCCGATAGACTCAAAAATACTCAGCTGTGCCATATAAATATGTTGAAAACTTATTATGAGAGAGAACCAAACTCTCTACCAGTCTCAACAGTCACCCACACGGATGAGCTGGAAAATCCTGTAGAGGATATTTATGAAGGCGGCGAAAATGTACCTCTGAAGTTACAGAACTCAGATGTCCTGAGAGATCTACAAAATAAAACAGATTATTTACCGCCTGACCAAAGAAAAGATTTAGTTGATTTAATTTTCAAATATCAACACTTATTTCCCGATGTGCCTAGTAGGACATCTGTTATTTTTCACGATGTTGCACACTTTCTTTTTTAGGAGAGTATATTTAGGCCATGTTGTGGGGCAGGGGCAGGTGAGGCCAATTGCGGCTAAAGTTGATGCCATTGTAAATTTTCCAGTACCAAACTCTAAAAAAGAGCTCATGAGATTCTTAGGCATGGCTGGATATTATAGAAAATTTTGTTTAAATTTTTCAGATGTTGTCTCCCCTTTGACCAGTTTATTGAGCAAAAGGGTTAAGTTTGTTTGGCCTGAGGAATGTCAGAAATCCTTTAACAGAATAAAAACTTTATTAAATAATTCCCCTGTCCTGGCCAGTCCCAATTATGAAAAGCCCTTCAAATTATTCATAGATGCAAGTGACAATGGAGCAGGTGGGTATATTGCCCAGGAAGATTCCCAAGGTATTGATCACCCTGTATGTTATTTTTCCAGAAAATTTCTCAAACATCAAAAGAATTACTCTACAGTAGAAAAAGAAACTTTGGCTCTAATTTTGGCATTAACCCATTTTGATGTGTATCTAGGAACCGCCCAATGTCCAATTACAGTTTACACCGATCATAACCCCTTAACATTTATCAATAAAATGAAAAAACAAGAATCAAAGATTATTGCGGTGGAGTTTAGCCCTTCAAGAATATAATTTAGAGATTAGGCATATTTCGGGAAGAGATAATGTTGTAGCTGATGCTCTTTCCAGAATATCCTAATTTAAAATAATATGATCGGTCCCTATTCACTTCAAGTGTATATATGTTTATGAAAAAAAGAAAAAAAAAAAAAAATGTGAAGATTATGGTGTGTGTGTGTATTGTAAACCAGTCAGAGTCTGCTAAAATTATGTAAAAAGTTTTCAGTACCTTCAAACTTTTTCTTTTAAGGCAGGGTGTGTTATAGCCCCCATATTATATTGAGATTGATATATCCTTAGTAGATAATTATATGAGAAAGATATTTTTTTTTTATTGCTGCATTTTCTGACTGGTCTAACTCTTTTGCACTCAGTGACCTTGTTTACATCTTTGTTACACTGATATATTGTACATATAGCTGTTGATTGTTTAATTGTTTAAATAGGTCAATGACCTTGTTTACTTGAACTTTAACAGAATTCCCCAGAAACTAATAGAACATTGCAGAAACTTCCTCTTCTGGGACATTCTATCTGGTTACTATATAAAGGTTTGTCAACAGAATTCAAAAACTCATTCTTAGAAAGCCTTTCAAAAAGACTCGCTTCAGTTATTTCCATTGGAGAATATTATTGTTTCAGAACAGTGCATTTATTATAGAAGCAGTGCTTCTTTGTGAATTTGGAGATTGATTCCAAAAGAGAATTTTGAAGAGAATCTGTTCGTCTTGGAAAAGAGAATTTATACTTTCTGTGAAACAGAATAATATTTTGTGAAAAGCCAGGATTCTACTGGATTGTTTGGAAATTACCTGCGGCGCCAATACTTCTTGGATTTTTAATCCATTTGAATTTTACGGAGAATTTTATTATATCTTATTGGAGACTGCTGAAATTTCTAAGTGAAAATTTTATTACAAATTTATGGGATACTGTTTCTGAAGAGACATTCTTGGATTTAATACTACATCTACCAGCTGGTAACTTTCTTCAGAAGATACTTCACCACTGGATTACTGGATTCTGTCAAACTGTACTTTGGACTAATTCAATAATTGATAAGTACCACTGTTTTTATTTTCTGTAAACCAATTAGTGTAAAAGATCTTTGTATCATTTTTTTTTTTATATATTAATTCTTTTTAATTAAATTTCAGAATAGTTAAATTCATAGTTTTGTTGCTGATTCTCAGATTTCTTTCTGTTACCAATATCATTAATAATTCCACACCGTAACACACAGTGCTGGCACGGGACATATGACATTGTAGCACTCACGCGACGATAAGTCAATCTCGCTGTTCACTCCGACCCATGGGATGGGTATGACATCACACTCGAGTCAGTCGAGCGACTCGGCGGAAAAGTAATTTGTTTGAAACTTCAGCTCCCACAGTGTCGACGTTGAGAGTTGGAAAATTTTTCTTTAAAAAATATGGGAACAAAATTTGGCCTCAAGCCTAGTCAAGCCATCCAGCGGAGTGGAGTATAGTATAGTGTATACTGTATACTTTATTTCAGGTTGGTGACATCTAATGATATTCCGTACTCACTGTCAGTGAATGTTTTGCAGAAGCTTTTGCATCCATGACTTTCTTCAAGTCAGCATATTCATTTTTGTGTTTGCATTCAATGTGTCGTTTTAAGTTACTCGTGTTTCCATATTCAGCTGTTATCGTCTTCGAGCAGAGTTTGCAGGTGGCATATTTACTTTTGCAATCCTGCCCTTCAAAGTACCGCCATACAGGACTTTTGTCGTCCTTTTCAATATTTTTTGATTGATCGCCGGAGAGCATACCGAGCGTGTTGTCAGCCATGACTGAGAGTCACAGGAAAATATACGGAAACCGAAAGTACGTTTTTTTACCTGCACGGTTTCGGTTTCGTTTTTTTTTTCAACAACCGAAACTGAGTAAAATTTTCGGTTAACCGCCCATCTCTATCTGTAGGCCACCATGTTAGATTAACATACCAAAAATCAGCTCAATATCTGGAAACGTATAGAAAATGAAAGTGTCAATGGCACTGTAGCTCAACTTGTCAAGACAAAGACATGTACATGTATAGTGACACAGCAATGACAAACATCTAGGTAATGACCTGATAACAAAGGTACATATAAAGTACTGTAATGGTCTGTACATAAATACTGAGCGTTGCCTGTAACAAATGTATAGGTAAAATATTGTAAAGGTGGGTGACAGTCAGATGCTAAACTAGAAAAGAAATCTTTGAGTCCCAGAGTGGGTCTGACTGAACCCCAAAATATTTGTTCTCATAGCACAGTGATAACAAAGGCACCCCAAAACACACTCATTCCTGTCCCAAGGTGAAAACAAAGGTACCTAAGAAGTTTCGTGAAGATCAGTTCACAAATATGAGCTGTGTAGAAGTTGTGACAAAAAACTGATTGGACATAATTTCGGTACAAAATGGCCACTGGCAGCCATCTTGAATTTTGGACCGCGCCTAGAAACACTCGTTCTCGTCCCAAGGTGATAACAAAGGTACCCAAGAAGTTTTGTGAAGATCGGTTCATAAATACAGCCTCTAGCCCGAGCCGTATTGACATGTGCACTTACTGTGTTCACGTAGCACTGAATAAATCAAAGTTCTTCTAATCTGCATAATTTCTGCACGAGAAAAAAACCCGTACTATATGTGATGTATTCCATGTTACTAAACATTCATACAAAAATTTATTCAAATCAGAACTTTCATACAGAAGTTCTGTACAAAAGACTGATTGCACTAATTTTGGGACAAAATGGCTGCTGGTGGCCATCTTGAATTTCGGACCACACCCCAAAACACTCGTTCTCATCCCACGGTAATAACAAAGGTACCCAAGAAGTTTCGTAAAGATCGGTTCATAAATACGGCATCTAGCCTGAGCCGTATAGAAGTTGTGTACAAAAACTGATTAGACCTAATTTCGATACAAAATGGCCACTGGCAGCCATCTTGAATTTTGGACCGCACCCAGAAACACTCGTTCCTGTCCCAAGGTGATAACAAAGGTACCCAAGACATTTCGTGAAGATCGGTTCATAAATACAGACTCTAGCCCGAGCCGTATTGACATGTGTACTTACTGTGTGTAAGCAGCACTGAAAAAATCAAAGTTCATCTAATTTGCATAATTTCTGCACGAGAAAAAAACCCGTATTATATGTGATGTATCCCATGGTACTAAACATTCACACAAAAAATTATTCAAATCAGCGCTTTCATATGGAAGTTCTGTGCAAAAATCTGATTGCACCAAATTTCGTACAAAATGGCTGCCATCGGCCATCTTGAATTTCGGACTGGACCCCAAAACACTCGTTCTCGTCCCACGGTGATAACAAAGGTACCCAAGAAGTTTTGTAAAGATCGGTTCATAAATACAGCCTCTAGCCCGAGCCGTATTGGCATTTGCACTTACAGTGCTGAAAGTAACACCAAAAAACATCAAAGTTAGTCTAATTTGCATAATTTACGCACGAGAAAAAAACCCGTATTATATGTGATGTATCCCATGGTACTAAACATTCATACAAAAAATTATTCAAATCAGAGCTTTCATATGGAAGTTCTGTACAAAAAACAGATTTCTGCATCGTCGGTACAAAATGGCAGCTGGCAGCCATCTTGAATTTCGGACCACACCCAAAAACCCTCGTTCTCGTTCCACAGTCATAACAAAGGTACCCAAGAAGTTCCGTAAAGATCGGTTCATAAATACGGCCTCTAGCCCGAGCCATAGCAGCTTGGCACTTACAGCTCTGAAAGTAACACTAAATAAATCAAAGTCAGTCTAATTTGCATAATTTACGCACGAGAAAAAAACCCGTATTATATGTGATGTATCCCATGGTACTAAACATTTATACAAAACTTTATTCAAATCAGAACTTTCAAACAGAAGTTCTGTACAAAAAACTGATTTTTGCATCATCAGTACAAAATGGCCGCTGGCAGCCATCTTGAATTTCGGACCACACCTAAAAACACTCGTTCCCGTCCCAGGGTCATAACAAAGGTACACAAGAAGTTTCGTAAAGATCGGTTCATAAATACGACCTCTAGCCCGAGCCATAGCCAATTGTGGACAGACGGACGATGGACGACGGGCCATGACAATAGATCAAATTTGACTTCGTCAAAGTTGAGCTAAAAAGTCCAGAAAACTGTAATTTTGAAGAATTTTTCCGAGTCCAAGGGCCGTAATTTCGGTAAAAATCAGTGGAGCGGAAAAAAATGCAAACTTGATCTGTAGGCCACCATGTTAGACTCACATACCAAAAATCAGCTCAGCTCAATATCTGGAAGCGTGTAGAAAAAAGTCCGGAAAACAAGTAGGACTGATTGACGGACTGACAGACTGACGGACGGACCAGTCATAAACATACCCCTGCAACTTCGTAATTAGGAACGCGTGTTATGCGTGTCGTCTACTACAAGCATTAGGTAAAGGGTTAATGTATATATATCATTCAGATAATATTGCAGATGTTCATACGGAGTTAAATTTTAAGAATTGTGACTTTAAATACCAATACATATATATTGTACATATAGTTTGATAAAATATGTCCTGAACATTGTTTTTTATGTGAAAACATATTTATTTATTCATGTCTTTGTCATACCTCAGTTTTTAATAAATCGTTTGAACCGTGATTGGTTGATTTGTGACTTTCCCCACCAACCCTGAATCTTCGCTTGTCCACTATTCAGGTCCGAATTATTCACAGAGTCAGTCCAAGTTGTCTAGAAAGTTGGTCCGACTTGTCTTGAAACTTGGGTCGACTTCTTCAAAAGTTGAGCCGACTTGTCTTCAAAGTTGGTCCGAGTTGTCTTTAAAATTGGTCCGAATTGTCTTCAAAGTTGGTCCGATTTGTCTTCAAAAGTGGTCCGAGTTGTCTTGGTCTGAGTTGTCTTTGGTCCGCGTTGTCTGTAATTCATGTATCATTTGTACTTGTATTGTTTTATGTTCTTTTGACATTTTATATGTTCTGCTGTAATGTATTATTTGTACTTGTATTGTTTTATGTTTCATTGATATTATGTTATGTTTTGATGAACAACCATGATAAAAAAAAAGCAAATTACCAGTAACAACAAAAGTGTGTCTTTTTTTCCCATATAGCAAGACTTGGCCTTATCTCAAATATACCCCCCACCCCCCCCCCCCCACCCCCAATTAAGTAAACACACACAGGAAGTTGGTTTATAACCTTTTACCTGACCCAGAAATAAGCAGAGTGATGGAAATCGGTTCCAAATTCCAATGACATCCATCTTGGCATGGTTTCTTCAAGAAACCTTCAAGATATTCCAGACTTTCCAAACAATGCGAAGTGACCGTGGTACCATTCGAACGTGGTACTATTTGACTAATCCCCGTTTACTGTGCTATCAAATAAATTTGTTCACTTATCTTATAACCAATATTGTCATATTTTCGTCCTCCCATTTGATTAAGGGCCTATATAAGTAATGAAATTTTGTTTATTTTGAAAATTCTCACCTCTGATATTCCTTCAGTTCAAATTAAATATACACAAAATGTACATCAAAATGAAGGTTGGGATGTATAGAACATGAAACACGCATGTAATCAACTCATAGAGTCGACTGTAGGCACCAATGGTTCCTGGAAGTCTGCTACCGTATTCGCACCAGAACTGATAATTTAATAATATTTCACGAAAACAACTTGTGGCCAAATGTGCTTTACATATCCAAGAACAAAGCTAGGGGATAAAAATTCTTCAAAACACGGCGACAGAGCTGCATTGGGGAAAATTCCAAAGCTTTTCCTTTTGTTTACGTATGAGTATACTTCCGATTTCCGGTCAACGGACAGAAAAAGCATGTAAAAACACCGCCATCTAAAATCAAATAATGAAAAAGATCGCCTTCATACAGTATAATGTTATAAGATAGAGATTGCACAGTTGCCATTTCAATGCAAGGTATCATGATACCTGTTGAAATTTCTTAGAATTACGATTTTGTTATTTGATGAAAATTCGTGGTAACGAGTGATTTGCGCATGCCTGTAGAGCATGGAAACCATCTTCAATAAAAAATGCAGACAGTGTTGTCCTTTTCCAAAATGCAGACCTATCGCTGTATTCGAAAGTGTTTTGAATGCCTAGCTTTGTTCTTGGATATATGAAGCACATTTGGCCACAAGTTGTTCAGATGAAATATTATTTTATTATCAGTTCTGGTGCAAATACGGTAGCAGACTTCCAGGAACCAGTGGTGCCTACAGTCGACTCTATGAGTTGATTACAGTCAAGGTGCCAATAGCGGATCAACCCCATCAGCGGATCACTGTCATGAATGATCACGTTGAATTAAAAGTGATTGTTTGATTTATGAACCTAGTCCACAGTCATGTAGGTATGGGCAATGTGTAGCAACCGGAAGAATATCACCTGTGAAGTCTGCCGTTTAATACTGAAAATGAAAGTAGGAAGTACAAACCCCTTCCGATTTGGGGAAGTTTTTTCAAGAACTGAAACGGAAACAAAAACCAAACACGAAGTTCACCAGCTGAACAAAAGTTAAAGTTTATGGTGTTTCATGTCATTTTGAAGGTTAGAATATAGGCAATCAAATCATAAAAAAGTCCAGACCAATCAGACACGAAAAGATGAAATAAACTTCGATCCGCGTGCCTCGGTCAACTACCCATTACCGGATCACGCACTGCAAAAAACGAGGAAATGCGGCAAACTCAATTTTATTGACTGTGATGACATATGAAACAAATTCTTTGCATGTGTTGTTTCGGGTAGTGCAAATATGTCAACCACATGATCATTTCCACATTCTCATCGAAATTTGCTAATAATTTTTTTTTCAATTGTAGTGTTCCGAGCTATAAGAGAGTTAAGAAAAAAAAACCCAAATAAAATACATGTAACTGACTGAATTCACTCGGCGACCATAGGAATTCTTGAGCAACTTGCAGTGAAAGTCTAGGCCTACCACTCGGTATTTTGTGTCTTAAAAGTAGTTAGCATTCCAAATGCTAGCTGACAAACTTCGAGTGCTGTGTTCCAATTTCAGTTTGTGCAGAAAAACTAAAATATATTCCCCACGACTCATTAGCAGTTACAATAATGTAAGGGCTTGCCGCCGATTCCCCGCGATTATCGGAAGAGAACACACATTGATCCTTTATCCAACAAAGCGGCAGAAAACGCCCAGAAAGTTCACACAAATTGGGGGCTCCTAAAATCTGAAATATATTGAATGTTGCATATTACAACCATGGAAGGGGGGGGGGGGGGGTGTAAAATGTGAGAAACTACATGAAGCCAACCGACCCCCAGAGCCCGCTGCCTTTTGATTTAGGGGCCTACCTGGTCACTGATTTGGCTAGCTGGAGCAGACCTTGCCAGGAATCCTGGCAAGATCTGCTCCGGTTAGCCTAATCAGTGACCAGGTATATGGCAGCCCTACTGAAAATGCGACATCGCTTCGGCAGCGTGGTCACTCTTTGCATTTTATATACTTCTATTATCACGTTTCATCTCTCTCCCCTCCCACCCTCTCCCTCTCCTTCCCTCTCTCTCTTTTAGGGGAGTACAGCTCAATTTGCACCCTCCCCCCTGTGGCTACGCGCCTGGAACCCATACTGTAAAAATTTATTAGCTTGAGAACTTAAAAAATGTTCAGAGAAGCTGAAGGTGTTTGCAGATTGTAGAACTTTTAATTACGAAAATGCTGCTGTCGCTTAATTTTTATCTATTTGGAAATTAGTCAACCTGCTCCCTGGGCAATGCAATTTACCCTGATATTGCCCATGTATGTGTGTGTGTTGGGGGAGGGGGGGGGGGGGGGGGGTGCACGCTGGGGTGCATGTGTCTCCAACCTATCTAACCCAGCCTGTGCTCTGCAGTGCATGGTGCTGTCGTGCAGTGCTCAGTAGAGTCTGGAGTGATGACGTTCGAGAGCTTGCATGCATTTGTTGTTGCTCAGTTGTTTCCTCTGGCTGTCTTAGCTTCCGTCGTATGTAAGCCTGTTACCGACACAATGTGCTCCTGCTGTTAAAGTGTCGTTAAACACCAATCAAAATAAATAAATAAATCCGACATATGGTTCTTGCTTCTTATAAACCGGATAGACAATCCATTGTCTGCTCGACAAGTTTGTCAAACCTGATACCTGAATTTGCTGAAAACTGGAACTTGCGACATATTGTTGGGTGGCCCCAAGGCTGTTGCGATGACCAGCTATTGAACTCACTAATTGACCTAAAAACACAAAGAACCTCACCTCCATCACCATCAGCATGAGGAAAACGATTTGACAAAGAGAGTGAGTGCGCAGTAATTGGGAGCTTGCTGTAAATGATGTTCCATGTGTGATCGGGAGGATGGGGCTACAACCCCCTCATTGAAAGGCTCTGACCCCGTAGGAAAACACAAGCATTTCTGACTGGCCAGGTCCGACCAATGAGGTGGTGTAGCCCCTCCTGAGAAGCGTCCGACGGCGTTTAAAAATATTACCAGTTTCGTCAGATGACGTCTCTGATGGACATCGTCTGTGTTTGTCACAACAGATCGATGATATGTGACAGATCGCCATCCAGTTGCAATCAAAAGTTTTAGATATGACATTCATTAAGTTCTGGCATTTTCGGCTAATACTCGCAGAACAGGGGTGGTGCCGAAACATTTTTAACACAGGAACTCATGACACGAAAGGGAATCTGCGTTAGCACCAGGGGTGAGAGCCCCCCCCCCCCACCCCTGTACACCCCCGTTGTTGGTGCCACCAGCCTCCATTTAGGATTTTCAGGCTCTCGCGACAAGTGAGTTGTACCCCCCCCCACCCCCCCCCCCCATCGTTAGCGCCACCAGACTATAATGTAATTTTTTTTGCTACCAGCCTGTCTGCAAACAATCTGAAATATGTTTTGCGATTCAAAACCAGTAAATAATAGGGATAAAGTGTCCATTCTAACGGGACACACTAAAAAGTGCAGTCCGTGTCCGTGTCGGAGAAAAAGTGTAGTCGGGAATTAAATTATCATTTTCTCATTTATTTGTTGGTTGTTTTCTATGAAATTTGGAAAGTATACTCAGAGGACTATACGAAATATATATGCCAAAAGAGAAGTTTGTACGATGTTATTTTACGATGTTAGAAGACAGTTTCTCTTTCAAACACACTAAGACGTGTAGCCGACTCGGCGCCGTGTTAGCTAATTAATTGGCTTACGCTGTGTTGACACAGCGAGGCGGGCTGATTATCCTGGTTGTTTTTATGATTATGAGGAGATTAGTGGGGAGTGGATGAAAGAAACGACGATTAATTTAATTTTCAGCATTTTATTGCATAAATACAGGACATAATAGATATAGCATAGCACAAAGATATAGAGACACAGCACAAACATGAACAAATAACAAACATCTATATAAAAAGCAAATGTAAATTTACTTGGTATGTCGTTCCGAGTGTTTTGTGGTTAGATTCGCCTGCGACAGTAGATAAAAGGTGTCGATCACCCGAAATAAGCACAAGATTTTTTTTTCACCTGCTTATTTATAATTCCAACATTTGACATCAAAATAATGTCAAGTGTCGCGATTATCAACAAATTTCGGGAAAATGTAGGAGAAGCACATGGTCAACTAGCAAAGTTTCAGCTCATGGACCATCAGGTGTGAACTGATGGTCCATGAGCTGAAACTTTCCCAAGTGCTAAATACTTTTTTAAAAAACACTTATTACATTGTGTACAGTTTAACATGTGAATAATGTTACAGTAACATCCGACTGTGGTGAATGGATTACAACTAAATGTGTGTGTGTGTGTGGTGGGGTGGGGGGGGGGGGGGTGCGATTTTGTACAATTCTCTACAAAGAAAGCATGTGAAATGAAATTTCAGCTCAAGGACCACTGGATACAACATAAACTAATATCAGCATAAAAATAATGTCATAGCATGGTGGTGGTGGTTGGGGGGGGGGGGGGGGGGGGGGTATTTGAAATCCCAGAAGGCTAACCAGATACCCCATATATCACACACGGCATCCTATCTCCCTGAAGGCTTGATGGATGACTCCCAGTTATTCAAAACTATACTGGCGGAGCTTTCTTCTCCCCTTTTTTTGTAACCGCTATACCGTATTCAATATACAGGGGCCATTACCAAAACGGCGTTGATGTCTGGTTTTCTTTTCTTCTCTTCCCTTCCCTTCAATTTGTCATTTCACAACAGTTGGCTCGCCCTAGTGTGGCGGGATTTAAACTTCTACCGTCGACAAACCAGAACCAACGGGAGCCTCTCTGTCTGTCTGCCTCTCACTCTCTCTCTTGGAGTCTCCATGGCGTTGAGGCATTGATTATTGACAATCTATCAGTCCCAATTTATACTACAGGAAACAGTAACCGCGCTCTCATCCCTTCATTCCTCATGTGAGACAATAGGAAAGCTAGGTCTATGTGATGCAAGTAAAATAAAATTAAGTTAACCGGGTCGCAAGGGATTTTGAAATCCCACATCGTCCCTGCGCCCCTTCGGTGTTCTAAAACCTTTCATTCATTCATTCTTTCATTCATCGCAACCAATTTGTGAAAGAGTGAGATTGGGAGAGCGCAATGGGGAGAGGGGGGCGAAAACGTGTAACTATCCACCACGGACATTTAACATAATCTTGTGGGAAATAATCTTATTATTCTCTTACTCTTGTACTTTACTCCATGCAAATGGAAAAAAAGCAATGAAAGAAAATCTATCAATCAAATCTACACCCCATTCATCGCCTTACAATCATAAAAAGAACCAGGATAATCAGCCCGCATCGCTGGGTCAACACAGCGAAAGCCAATTAATAAGCTAACACGGCGCCGAGTCAGCTACACTTTTTAGTGTGTTTGAAAGAGAAAATGTCTTCTAACATCGTAAAATAACATCGTACAAACTTCTTTTTTGGCATATATATTTTGTATCGTCCCCTGGGTATACTTTCCAAATTTCATAGAAAAATACCAACAAATAAGTGAGAAAATGATAATTTAATTCCCGACTACACTTTTTCTCCGACACAGACACGGACTACACTTTTTAGTGTGTCCCATCCTAACAGGTAGAATCAAATTGAATCACGTGATCTGCTATGGGCGGAAGTGATTCGCTATTGGTACCCGACGGTGGTACACAAGACTAATCAATTAAGTCTTCCATCCATTATAGATTTAAAAAAGGTTGGTGCCAGTCATGTAGAGGAAGAATTGTTCTTACCACAGAACACGCTTTAAATTTTAAAAAAATAACAGAAGCAAAATAGGTAAACATGAAGAATAGCGGACCCAACAAATTATACAAAAATTACCAACTTTTCCCAACTTTTCATGGTTTCCCTACATTCTTTAGTGTTTTTTCTTTACATA
The DNA here is from genome assembly GCA_031216915.1 of Pictodentalium vernedei. Lineage (NCBI taxonomy): Eukaryota > Metazoa > Mollusca > Scaphopoda > Dentaliida > Dentaliidae > Pictodentalium > Pictodentalium vernedei. The sequence continues at coordinate 530,086,681 of CM062297.1, read as the reverse complement.
TTCATAAATTTGGGGGAATAAAAATCACTTTTTAGCTTGTTTTTACTAGTTTTTAACTTCCGAGACGAAGCAATTCAACTTGCGCGTCAACCATCTTTTCTATCGAAAGTGTGTGTTCAATTTTGAAGCGCACTTATTCTGCACTGGTACCACAAGGAGAAGACGGTAAGTACAGTGCTTTTTTTCACTTTTTTCTTTATTAAGGTAAGTTATGTAATAAATAGCACCCCGCTCGACGGGTTAGGGTCAGTCTAGCAAGGGTTCGGGTTAGCTAACCCGAACCCTTCCTACACTGACCCTAATCTGTTGAACACGGTGCGATTTTCGGAACTGATGTGATACTGAATTCTCCACAAATGGGAGGAGACGCCCACCGTGACGTCACATCTTTGACAGTTTCCACGAAAGAACGTCGCTGTGAATGATAAACACGATCAGACGACTTTTCCGTGCCTCTCTTACGGGAAGGAAAAACTTAGTAAATAATGTCTAAATGTATTAAAAACTCGGGGGTTTTGATACATATGTGAAGAAAAAACACTAAAGAATGTAGGGAAATCATGAAAAGTTGGGAAAACCTGGTATTTTTTGCATAATTTGTTGGGTCCGCTATTCTTCATGTTTACCGCAAAATAACACGAAAAAGGAAAAATGTGATCCGCTATAGGCACCTTGACTGTACATATGCGTTCCGTGTTCTATACATCCCAACCTTCATTTTGATGTATAATTTGTGTATATTTACTCTGAATTTAAGAAATATGAGAGGTGAGAATTTCAAAATAAACAAAATTCCATTACTTATATAGGCCCTTAATCATTGGCTAGCACCTGTAGTGTGTTATCTCTCGTTAACGAGAGATAACGTACCGTCAGGTATTAGTCACTGACCAATGTCGCGTCCTTTTCAGTTCCGTTGTGGGTCATTTGTGCCCCCCCCCCCCCCCCACCCCCCATTGCCGGTTATTGCTTGTAATTTTATGAAACTTGTTTAATTATCGTGTTTTGGAACCCTTTATTTTTGTCAATTTGGGGAAAATTCGTCAGTTCCTATAGATATTAATAAACCCTAGGGCTGTTCATCATTGCTGCAAGGCCGCTAATGAACCATAATGCCCTCCAAAATCATGTTATTGTTATATTATCGTTACTCACTTTCACTAGAAGCCGAAGATAAATATCTTGACTCTTCGGTTCTTTCCTATGAACTTTTCGATCATATCGATGGCAGATGTCAATACCCTAAAAAAAAAGGAATAAAAACAAAAATTTAGTATCAAGATTTTATTATACAATCAAAAAACTGCTCAAAGAAAACGCATGGATTGGGATTATTTTGGATGTTTATATGGAGACGAAACACATTTTGCTGACCATCTTGACTGCCTGTTCAAAAAGGAAGTCGGAAGGGGAGATAAATTATGTACTATAAATTCAAAGAATATGAACTGAAACACGAAAATTCTCAAACAGGAATGAGGAGGCTATACCCATGTTTTGAAAACACAAGTTCACTCCAATTTATAAATGCCCTTATCACGTCCAAATTATATTATATGAGTTTGTAAAATCCTAAAAGAAATAAAAACCGAATAAAAAAAAAAAAACTCTCCAACCTAATGGCATGGGGTGCCTGAAGGGAACGGGAAGATTCGGCCTTATCTTTTTCAGCCTCGGGAAGATTTGACACAAGATTCGGCCGGGAAGATTCGGCCCCGGTATTTGATGTCTTGATATAACAATAACATGATTTGGGAGGACATTATGGTTCATTAGCGGCCCTGCAGCAATGATGAACAGCCCGGGGGTTTATTAAAGGCCCGAGATGAAGTCGAGGGTCGTTAATAAGCCCAAGAGCTGTTTATCATTGCTGCAGGGCCGCTAATGAATCATGCCCTTATAAAAAAAGTACCATGGTAAACCATGGTAAATCACAAAATACCCTGGTAATACCATGGTATTACCAGGGTATTTTGGGATTTACCATGGTTTACCATGGTACTTTTTTATAAGGGTGATGCCTGACAACAATCATGTTATTACTATTATTACCAGGCCTTTGTAACGAACGAACGATGATTCTATCAGTTAATTAAGTTCATTAATTGCCTCAGCTTTCAGAAACACATAGGCCCCTATCGGTGTTTTTTTTTCCCTTTTTGTAACCGTTATGGATAACATGCTGGGGATACTCCCAAACCAGCGACTGTTTGGGTTTCTTTTTCTGTTTTTTCTAAAACAACCAACAAACTGCGATTTCAGTATTCATAAGAAAATAAAATTATAAAGCAAAGTTATTCGGGTCGCAAGGGATTTAAATCCCACATCAGCCACGTGCGCCTTCGGCGCGCTGAAACTTTTCATTCAATCGAGTCCAATATCAATCTTACTCTCTCACTTGCTTTTCAAAGGTATCCAAGAAGTTAGAGGAAGCATCGGAGAAATATATCTGTATCTGTATATGTGCGTTGCTGCATCCACTTCTGGCGTTATTGCAACGGAGGGGAAGGCGCTACTATGGTTGTTGGTTGCTGCAGAGGTGTGTTTTAAATTCCTCTGGTGTTGTAGCTCTGGCAGTATTTTCCTTCAGATGGTTCCACTCGTTTACTGTCCTAATGAAGAAAGAGTTTTTATACTGGTCAGTTAGTGCTGATTTCACTATATAGCTCCTGGTGTTGTTTGACACTGGCCGTTCAACCACGTTGTCTGTGGTATAGTTAGAAAGCACTTTAGCCCTAATTTTCCGTCCTTGTTTTTTTGTATTCGAGGAATTGGCTAGGCGGTAAGGCTGGTATCAACCCCTCGGCCACTTTGTACATATAAAGTAGTCGGATGTGTTGTCTTCTTAACTTGACCGGTGGAATTTCAAGGTCAAGTAGCATTTTAGTTACACATCCCTTGTCTCTTGATCTGTAGTCTCGCGTGATGAAGCGGGCCGCTCGGTTCTGGATACGTTCGATTTTAAGGATGTCTCTCTTTTGGTATGGGTCCCAGACCACGGCGCCGTATTCCAGGATAGATCTGACCAAAGATATATACGCATTACGTTTGCATGCTACTAGACAATTTCGTAGGTTACGTCTCAGGAAGCCCAGGTTGGAATGTGCTTTCTTTGTAAGGTTGTCAGTGTGTGTACTCCACTTCATATCTTCTGAAAGTTGTATGCCAAGGCATGGGTTGTTGGGTACCTGCTGAAGTATTGTGTTGTTCAGTCTGTAGAAATGGTTTGATTTGTTTTTTATTGTTAGGATGTAGCATTTCTTTGCGTTGAACCTCATGCCCCAAGTTGTTGCCCAGGTTTCCAGATGCCTCGGGTCTTCCTGGAGGGTGATCTGGTCTTGCTGGGAGTCAATTTGCCTGTATAGTAGGCAGTCGTCTGCGAATGGGCGCACCTGTGACCTTACGGTGTTTGGAAGGTCATTTATGTGGCAGAGGAATAGTAGAGGGCCAAGGATGGTGCCCTGAGGTACTCCAGAGTCTACAATTACCTCGTCGGATGACTCACCTTCCAGGACTACTTTCATTTTCCGCTTGGTGAGGAAGTTTGTCAGCCATGTGTGGATTGGTCCCTTTATGCCGTACTGGTCTATTTTGTGGAGCAGTCTTCTGTGGGGCACAGTGTCAAATGCCTTAGAGAAGTCAAGGATGGCAATGTCGACCTGTTTGGTTCTGTCGAATGATTTTAGTAGGTCATTTGTTGTTGTTAGGAGCTGGCTTTCACATGAGTATCCTGCTCTAAAGCCGTGGTTTAGACTCGTGAGGATGTTATTCTCTTCGAGGTGTTGTAAGAGGTGGCGGCATATTGTATGTTGTACTAGTTTGCACGATACCGATGTTAGGGATATGGGTCTATAATTCTCAGCCAGGTGTCTGTCTCCTTTTTTGAAGGCGCATGATATATTTGCTGTCAGCCAGTCTGTTGGAAGTTCCCCGGAGTCGATGAATTTCTGGAAGATGCTGCAGAGGCCTGGTGCTATGCTGGTTGCACACTTGTGGAGTATCATAAAGAGAATGATATAACTACATCTAGATTTTTGAGGTTGTGTGCCAGTATATATGAAGTGTAAATGTATTTTGTATTGTGTATATTTTATATTACACGGTATTTATTTCTGTTGTTAGTTGTAATAAAGGTATTTAAACTCATTTAAACTCACATTAAACCGCGGGGGGGGGGGGGGGGGGGTAGCCATTTTTTTTTTGGGGGGGGGGGGGTCATGATCATGATATTTGGGAGGTCGTTGTGGGGTTTGCCCCTCCCACCCCCCAAAAAAATGCAAACTGTCACATACTATTTTTAACCCCTACCTTTCTTCAGGAGGCACCAGGATCGATCTCCCCCAGAGTCTAGAAACTTTTTCCCTTTGGTGGGGCGGGTTGGGCGGCTCCCAAATGTAAACTGTCACTTATTGTTTTTAACTCTCACCCAGGCCTTCGATTGGGGATCTTCGCTCTGCCACTGGAGCCACCGTTGATATTGTATTTAGAGAATGCCATGGTTTAGTGGTCAGTGTCATTCAGTGTTAATCTGAACCGGAGATTGGGGAGGCCCTATAGCGACCACATCATAAAAGGGCCCATATAAAGTTAAATAAACAGTGTAAATCAGCATTTGAATTGCTGGTGAGGAATCCACCCCGCCACCAACCCTTTCCCTAATAAACATGTGGAAGGTTGAGTTGCTGGAAAATATCGTATGATCTTTTTTCAGCTTGGGATATCTTCCAATCGGTTTATTTCAAAGTAATGAAAAAAAAACAACTGCAAAACGAATGCTTTCAGTTGCCTCTTGATAATTTTGCGTCGGACAGCTTGTCTGGTGTTATTTTAGTTTTGGGTAACATTTCGTGTAAATTGGGTGTTTTTTCAACCGATGGAAAAAAAAAAAAAAAAAAAAAAAAAGCTGAGATGTGGTGTGTGTGTTTGTGTTGTGTTGTTGTTGTTGTTGGTGGTGGTGGTGGTGGTTGTGAAGTGAGGCGGCGGCGGTCTTTCAACTCTCAACAAAAGACACCTTGATGTAACTTATGAAACGCATGATGTTATAATATTTAGAGTATATATGGAAGTTCATGGAGTCTATCCCAAACCAAAGCAAAAATAGACACTATAGCAATGCGCTTAAAAGATCTTCAAAGCAAAACTCTAAATAGACTTCAAGACAGCGAATTAATAATAGAACTCAATGCGCATCGCGTCCTCAATAGGAAAAGTAAATAATCTGGGGCGTGTCTATCGAAAGTGTTAAAGATTACATCATTGCGATGGGGTGAGCCAGGCATTCTGTGACATAAATTTAGAACTGGCTGCGGGTGACACGATACGCACGAAAGCTTGCCTCTGTTACCAGTGGGAGTTGCAAACAGCGAGGAAAATCTCCACCTGCTGCCGGGTCTCCCCTCCCTGAGATATAAATCTCGAGGAAAAAATGCTGGCTTCCCCATCCAAAAGGAGCAATTCGGTTTTTAATTAGTAAATTAAAAACCGAATTGCTCTAATTTCCAGCTCTCTATCTTTTCTACCTCCTCTATCTCATCAGACACACGACCAAACCGAATGACAAACTATGAGGGATTGAAACAATCCTCATGCAAAGATGTGCAGAAAACCTAACAAGACCAAGGCAAGGATTGAAACAATCTTGCCAGCAAACAGCCCTTTTAAGGGGGGGGGGGGGGGGGGGGGGGCATTTGGAATTCCCGAAGGATAACCAGATACTTCATAATCACATACGGCATCCTATCTCCCAGAATGCTTGATGGATGACTCCCGGTTTTTCAAACTAAAATGTTGGAGCTTTCTCCACTCCGTTTTTGTAACCGCTATGGTCATAAATCGGGGCCGCTACCAAACCGGCGTTGCTGTTTGGTTCTTTTTTCTTCTTCCCTTAAATTTGCCTTCGCACAACATTATATTCTGGCTCGCCACCATGGTGGGTCTCAAACCTCTACCATCGCCAAGCTGGAACCGAATAGAGCCCACTCTCTAATAGTCTTAATGGAGTTGAGGGATTGATTTTTGACAATCTATCACTCCAACACAAACTGCCGGGAATTCTAACCGCGTGCATACCCCCTCAGACCCCATTTGAGTCAATAGGAAAGCTAGGCCTGTGTGAACCAAGTGAAATAAAATAAGGCTAACCAGGTCGCCAGGGATTTGTAAATCCCACATTGTCCCTGCGCGCCTTCGGCGCGCTAAAACCTTTCATTCATTCATCCCAAATCATAATACCACAATGTCTTCCTTTGTGGTGGGACATAGTAAGTCCCAGTATTTTTATAAATATATCTATATGGACAATCTCAGATGAGATGTCAGTTGCGTGGTGGAGGAAGCGATTCTAAGCTGTACATGATCTCGGACGATCGCCCCAATCTACACGAAGTTTTAGCTATTCTCAGTAGCCCAAATATGGACCTTATTTCGACAAGGCCATGTTGTGGTGACGTGTTTGTGTTTGATTCCACAACATTCTCTAAGGTACACGATTGGCGTTGTGATGCGTATAAGTGGGAAAGCACTGGGTCTAGGAAAGTGCCTCCACCTAGCCAAATTATAAGAAAAACTGTGTTTCATATCAAAATGCCTGGTGGAAAGCATAGTTGTTCACCGTTGTCCATAAAAGTGGAGTACCAGCTTGCCCCGAATGGGCGTTTCATATTAGTGCAGTACATTAATGATCAAAATGTACCATTTGAAAGGTTGTTTGGTGCAGAACCCACCTATAGAATACACACGGACCTGTCCATCTGTCATCGACAAAATATATGAGCGGGCTCGGTGTGGAGAATCTGCAAATAAAATATACCAGAGGATGAAAAGTAAAGCAACTTCAATACATCTTCTTCCAAGAAATTTAAAGCAAGCTTTTGGAGGAATAGTTGAAGTGATGTCACGTGGCATTTGTATTCACACTGCAGCATAATATTTAACCCCACACCGAAATTAAAAAAAAAACGGCCGGAACAAGAGGCGGGCAGTAAAAAATGCAGGAAGGTATGCTAAAATTTGTGCGCGACCTACCCCCCCCCCCCCCACACCCCACCCTTATGCACAAAGAGTTTACTCTCGATTTTTGGAGACCCACTCCTTAGAACTCTAAAACTTGTCTTCCTTGGAAAATAAAGTCCCAAATGCTCCCGAATGCTCCCGAATGAGTAATATCATTGTAGTATATGTCGTAATCAACATAGATTACATTATAAAAGGGGTTAGTTTTACATTTCAGCTCATTTTTCCAAACTATCACCTTTACCATCTATTGATTTCAAAGCATGGATGAGTTTTCCAACTATACTAGTCTAAAAAAGGGGATGTTTGATAAAAGTGAGATATATGTAGAAATATATTTATATTAGTTCACCAAAAAGACAATTCAGGCATTGCACTGTGACATCTGGTGAATGATTTCAGCGATAGTTGGATGTCTGACAAGCACACAATCCGCGCACTGAAGACATGGACGGTCAGTCAGAGGATTTACCACATTCAGTCCAAGACCTCAATACCTTGTAAATGCTCCTCGGTTCGCGAGACAAGCGCGGATCCGACGCGGCATACTCCCCACCAAACGTCCAATATCAGCTTGACTGATGTTTTTCCATTTTTCCTGCAGTGCAGAGGCGAGTTCCTGGGCATTGGTAGGGGGCTGTTGGCGTTGTCGTAGGTGCCTGCCAAGCATATCCCAAACGTGCTCGATTAGTGAAAGGTCTGGACTTAGTGCTGACCAAGACAGTGTAGTGATGTTCTGCTCCTGGAGGAACTGACCTGTGACACGCCCATGGATGACATGTAATGCTGTTCTGTTTGTCATGGTCATGGTCTCTGTAGCGACACGGGCCCTGTGTGCTCTTGCATTGTCATCTTGGAAAATGAATCGACGTCCATGATGTCGCGCAAATGGCACCACATGAGCTGAGCTGCTAACATGTTGTCACGCTAGTACTGCCCTGTGACACGGCCTTGGATGACATGGAATGTTGTTCTGCTTGTCATGGTTTTGCACTCCACACCATAACCGATCCACCAACAAAACGATCGTGCTGCCTAATGGTTACGTCATGGTATCGTTCGTTCCGCCGCCGCCACACTCACTCTATTTCGTCTGCCCGTGGAAGTCGAAAGTGAGCCTCGATTCATCAGAAAACATGACGTTGCTCTACCAACGATTGTCCCAGCGCTGTTGTGCTCCACCCCAATTACGCCTTGCTGCGATGTGACTTTCAGTCAAAGGTGGAATTATTCGCGGCCGTCGAGCGTAAAAACTCCAGCTGAGTTGGCGATTTCGGATAGTCTGACCACCGACTAGCACATCTGTCGCTCGGTGTATCTGCTGCAGTTGTCGCCCTTGGACGACCAGACCGAAGTCATCAACATTGCCTGCCTGACGGTAGCCTTATCACAACCTGCTAATCATCAATTGAGTAACGTTGAGAATTTGAACCCCTGTAGTCTTCTGTTGCCAGCTTCCAACATGCCAACGGCACGTAAACGTTCGTCGCGTGTCCGTCTTCGCATACCTCAAAAGTTACGTTTCGACCAGAAACTATTGATAAACGAGTTTATACCAATAAAAGAACGATGGGCCCCCGAAAAGCCTGTCCAGTACTAATTAAAATTTCAAAACGTTCCCCACAGACCTTTACGCGACGCTCGTGCAAAACACCTGCACGAAGTTTTCGTGGGTCGGTAACATTCATGATCACTAAACTTGGTAACCTATTGATGTGTCCAATCACGCCTATCCAATACCATTTTCCAAATATATCAGCATCAGTTTGGATATCCCCTACTTTTTTTTTAATAGTATACTAGGAAAATGATTGAAATGTCACATTCAAGCTCCTTTTTAATTAGTATTGAAGACATTACCAGTCTCTTACAGCATTTACAGCACTAAATTGTCTTCGAAGCAATGACAAAACAATGCAAACTAAAGTGCTTGCTTGGTTCAGTAGCTTTATTTTTGTGAGTGAATTTTATAATAGCTAGAACGGGGGTGGGGGTGGGGGTGTGTGGGGTGGGGGGGTATGTGGTCAGTAGAAAATTTGCAGACGTTATGTCCCATTTTTCGGTTTAGACCTTTTTACACCCACTCACCACCTTGTGCAATTTTTATACTGCCATTTTCTAACACCCGCCCCCGCTTTCCCATTGAAATTACGAATTGCTTTGACAAATATCATAATAGGTATGGAAAGAAGTATAGTTCGCTGATTAGTTTGATTCCACCAGTGATTCCAGGGACATGTTACCACTTTCTATTATCAAGAAAGGCTAGTTTCCCTTCCGGTATGCAAAATGGGGCTTCAGAAAACTTAAAAAATTCACCCAGAACAGCTCAATGTCCATGAAAGTATGAATGATGGCCTAAGATATGCCCAAACCCATTCCCCTGATTTGACGTAATTAAAATATGTTTAAATTATTCCCCTGATTTGTACCAGGGGAGTAAGCTAAAAATGACAAAAAATTCAATCCATTCTCATCCATTTATTTATTTTTTACTTGATTCTGGCAGGAGTCTGCATGTTTCATTCCATAAGTGACCCCAAGTACTAACCTTGTTGGTATGGTGTATTTATTTTTTGTTTATTTTTGCCTAATTCTCAATTAAAAATCAGTTAAAAATGATATTTGTCAATTTTCCAAAGTCTAAAGTAACCAATGACACATGTGGTAATGTCTTAGTACACAATAGGTCATGCAACAATATTTGAAATTTGAAAGCTTGTTGGAACTGTTAACCAAGTTGAGGGCAGTTGTCAAAATCAATTCACTAGCACTCCTTCTCCGTCATAATACCAAAGCAATGACAACGAGTGAAGAACAGAAAATATTCTCAAATATCCTTTTTAACATTTGAGTGAATAAGTGAAGCCCTTGAAGTGAATAGAATATTAGTTGATACTCGCACATTTTTACATTAATTCATGTTGTATCTGATGCATTGTAAAGAATTTTTCCAAAAGACTGTCCGGCATATTTTCTACACCGAGAACCAGACACCCACCCCACCACCAACATGTATTATTTGTGACATTTGCACAGATTTCAGCTCATATTAACACTTATAAAGGCTCCCCGTGTTGCTGTTAACCTATTGGGGTTGATTTACAGTATTATCTCAGCGGTTTGGAACATAATAATAATACTCTGATATATTGCAGAAAATTATTTTAAAAAATGCATAATTTGAGAATGCACATTTTAACGCACCCATGAGACCCACCCACCCCACACATAACGTCTCGCAAATTTTTGGTCCCCCCCACCCACCCTGACTAGAAAGGCTATTTAAGTTGTATTAGTTGTTTCATTGTTTTTACTTCAAAACGACTGAAGATCTACATATTTCTGTTAGAAAGGCTGAGAGAAGTTAACTTTAACATTTTCGGAAAAAAATGAAGTTGTTGAGCTATTCGAAGTTTGAAGATTAATCCTCACGTAAATTCTTGTCACTCTTTTTTGACATATTTCTATTTTGGATAGGTTCAGACAATGAGTACAGCACATCCAGAGGCCGTGCATTTGGAACTCGTTGTCTTAACATATCCAATAAACTTTGTCATAATTTGATGAAATGATATATACTAGTGTGGTAGAATAAACGTTCCCAAGCCAATGGTAAATATCTATATATATGGATCTCTGGGCTTTTTAATGAGACATCACCCTGGCAGAAAGAGTGGATGTCCCGTTGATCTGAAAAGCAAGTTAGCAAAATCAGATGTCGTTTGTTATATTTTGCTGTTTCAAGCTGGAAAGTCTTCTGAAAATATACTGTTATTAGCCCCGCATTTTAAAAAATGCGGGGATATTGTCGTGATCTCCGTCCGTACTTCCGTACGTCCGTACATCCGGTTCTGTAATTCGAAACGCTGTAACTTTCTACAGTTGTTCAATAGGGTCTGTGCAATTCAAAAATACCACCTTTAAAGTTTTGCGCCACCAGGTGGCTTCTGTGGAACCACCTGAAAAATGCGCTAATTTTTCACTTTTTTTTTAAATAATCCCAACCTACGTAATTCAGAGTTCTATAACTGCACTAGGGTATTGCTAAATGACCTGTAGATGTGCACGAAGGTTTCAGATTTTTCAGGTGCCATGTGGCTGTGCCACCGTTGCCACTTTCGTGTTTTCTTAGACCGTTTCCAGCGAAAGGCTCCTAGGGTATGTAATTCGAAACGCTAAAACCATGCTCAAATGTTGCAGAGGGGTCTGTAGATGCGCATGAAGGTTTCGGATTTTTCAGCTGCCACGTGGCTGTGACGCTAAAAGCATGCTCAGATGTTGCAGTAGGGTCTGTAGATGCGCACGAAGGTTTCAGATTTTTGAGGTCCCACTTGGCTGTGCCACCGTTGCCACTTTCGTGTTTTCTTAGACCGTTTCCAGCAAAAGGCTCCTAGGGTATGTAATTCGAAATGCTAAAACCATGCTCAAATGTTGGAGTAGGGTCTGTAGATGCTCACGAAGGTTTAGGATTTTCAGGTGCCACGTGGCGGTGCCACCGTTGCCACTTTCGTGCTTTCTTATACCGTTTCCGGCGAAAGGCTCCTAGGGTATGTAATTCGAAACGCTAAAACCATGCTCAGATGTTGCAGTAGGGTCTGTAGATGTGCACGAAGGTTTTGGATTTTTTGAGTGCCACGTGGCTGTGCCACCGTTGCCACTTTCGTGTTTTCTTAGACCATTTCCGGCGAAAGGCTTCTAGAGTATGTAATTCGAAACGCTAAAACCATGCTCAAATGTTGCAGTGGGGTCTGTAGATGCGCACAAAGGTTTCGGTTTTTAAGGTTCCACGTGGCGGTGCCACCGTTGCCACTTTCTTGTTTTCTTAGACCGTTTCTGGCGAAAGGCTCCTAGGGTGTGTAATTCGAAATGCTAAAAACATGCTCAAATGTTGTAGTAGGGGCTATAGATGCGCACAAAGGTTTCAGATTTTTCGGTTGCCACGTGGCTGTGCCCCCGTTGCCACTTTCATGTTTTCTTATACTGTTTCCGGCGAAAGGCTCCTAGGGTATGTAATTCGAAACGCTAAAACTATGCTCAAATGTTGCAGAGGGGTCTGTAGATGCGCATGAAGGTTTCGGATTTTTCAGCTGCCACGTGGCTGTGACGCTAAAAGCATGCTCAGATGTTGCAGTAGGGTTTGTAGATGCGCACGAAGGTTTCAGATTTTTGAGGTCCCACTTGGCTGTGCCACCGTTGCCACTTTCGTGTTTTCTTAGACCGTTTCCAGCAAAAGGCTCCTAGGGTATGTAATTCGAAATGCTAAAACCATGCTCAAATGTTGGAGTAGGGTCTGTAGATGCTCACGAAGGTTTAGGATTTTCAGGTGCCACGTGGCGGTGCCACCGTTGCCACTTTCGTGCTTTCTTATACCGTTTCCGGCGAAAGGCTCCTAGGGTATGTAATTCGAAACGCTAAAACCATGCTCAGATGTTGCAGTAGGGTCTGTAGATGTGCCCGAAGGTTTTGGATTTTTTGGGTGCCACGTGGCTGTGCCACCGTTGCCACTTTCGTGTTTTCTTAGACCATTTCCGGCGAAAGGCTTCTAGAGTATGTAATTCGAAACGCTAAAACCATGCTCAAATGTTGCAGTGGGGTCTGTAGATGCGCACAAAGGTTTCGGTTTTTAAGGTGCCACGTGGCGGTGCCACCGTTGCCACTTTCTTGTTTTCTTAGACCGTTTCCGGCGAAAGGCTCCTAGGGTGTGTAATTCGAAATGCTAAAAACATGTTCAAATGTTGTAGTAGGGGCTATAGATGCGCACAAAGGTTTCAGATTTTTCGGTTGCCACGTGGCTGTGCCCCCGTTGCCACTTTCATGTTTTCTTATACTGTTTCCGGCGAAAGGCTCCTAGGGTATGTAATTCGAAACGCTAAAACCATGCTCAAATGTTGCAGTGGGATCTGTAGATGCGCACAAAGGTTTCGGTTTTTAAGGTGCCACGTGGCGGTGCCAACGTTGCCACTTTCATGTCTTCTTAGACCGTTTCCGGCGAAAGGCTCCTAGAGTATGTAATTCGAAATGCTAAAATCATGCTCAGATGTTGGAGTAGGGTCTGTAGATGCGCACGAAGGTTTCGGATTTTTCGGGTGCCACGTGGCTGTGCCACCGTTGCCAATTTCGTGTGTTATTAGACGTTTCCGACGAAAGGCTCCTAGGGTATGTAATTCAAAATGTTGAAAGCATGCTCAAATGTGGCAGTAGGGTCTGTAGATACGCATAAAGGTTTCAGATTTTTCAGGTGCCATGTGGCTGTGTCACCGTTGCCACTTTCGTATTTTCTTTGACTGTTTCCAGTGGAAGGCTCCTAGGGTATGTAATTCGAAATGCTAAAGCCATGCTCAGATGTTGCAGTAGGATGTGTAAATGTGCATGAAGGTTTCAGATTTTTTGGGTGCCACGTGGATGTGCCACCATTGCCACTTTTGTGCTTTATTAGACCTTTTCCGGCGAAAGGCTTCTAGGGTATGTAATTCGAAATACTAAAACTATGCTCAAATGTTGCAGTAGGGTCTGTAGACGCGCATGAAGGTTTTGGATCCCCCCCCCCCCCCTTCAAGTAAAGGAAGTTATGTATTTTTCACATTTTGAAAAAGTGGCAAAAAGTTTAGAATGGCCAAGGGATTTCTGGACTTTGCTATTGCAAAATGTTTTAAAAGGGAAGGCCCAAGAAATGTACTCTACTCTATCTTCTGAGCAACGCAATAATTATGACACTGTTAAAGAGGCTATACTTAAGGCATATGAACTTGTTCCAGTGGCCTATAGGCAGAAATTCAGAAATTACACTAAAAACGAAAATCAAACTCATGTGGAATTTGCCAGGGAAAAACAAAATTTATTTGACAGGTGGTGCCATTCAAAAGAAAGAGAGAAAGATTTCTCAAAATTAAAGGAAATGATGCTTATCAAAGAGTTTAAAGGAAAGATACATTTGCATACAATGCCCACCTGGATGAATAACACCTTAAACAGAGCAGCAATATTAGCAGAAGGCTATGCCTTAACTCGTAAATGAGTCGTAACTCCTGAAATTTTTGGATCCACAAGAATTCTTTCCAAAGTGGACCAAGACCAATTTCAGATGAAAGTCATCCTTCAAATTCTTCAAACATTTCACCGCCCAAATTTAATAAAAATTCTAATGATAATAAATCATCTAATGCCAGCCCTACACCATTACGACCCAACAGTTCAACTAAAACTTGTAATTATTGTTAGAAATTTATCCCCATTTACTATCTGATTGCTGGCTGTTGAAAAAAAAAATGAGTCTTCCACTTTACAGAATGCCCTAGCCTGTGCTCCATGCCCTGGAAATTATGCAATGAAGCGAGATGCTCCAGAAAATTATAAGCCATTTATTTCTGAAGGCTTTGTTTCCCTCGCAGGGGATAAGCACTGTTCCTTATCAATAAAAATACTGAGAGACACAGCGGCTACTCAGTCGTTAATGATAGAAGGCATATTGCCATTTTCTGAAGAAAGTGCTACAGGGGCACAAGTTCTAGTATCGGGTTTTGAGTCAAGCTATTTAAATGTCCCACTTCATAAAATAAATTGAAGAACTAGTTTAGTAAATGTGACTGTGACAGTAGGAATCAGACCTACTCTACCTGTAAAAGGTATTTCTTTTTATTGGGAAATGACTTAGCTGGTGACAAATTCACTGTAGAACCCCAAGCGGTGGAAAAGCTGACAAATGAAAACATTAGTAATTTGGAGGAGTGTTTTCCTCTTGCCTTTCTAGCATGTGCTGTGACCCGGTCCATGGTAAAGAAAGCTGAGGTTGATAACAACCTCAACTGTGTTGACTTGAATTGTAAAGCTGAGGATAATAACAGTCAAAAGATTATTGATTCTGAAGACATTGATTTGTCTCAGACATATTTGAATAAATGTGATGACTCCTCCAAGCATTGTAAAGAGGCCACTACAGTGATGGGGGACCTCCTTAAATGTCATTTCCCAGACTTCTTTAATTCAGGAACGTGAAAGTGATGCTGACCTTGCTGAGCCACGTGAAAAGGCTCTAACAGATGATGAAGCCCAAAACTCACCTGTCTGTTATTTAAAAAATGTGGTGTACTCATGAGGAAATGGCGACAACCAGAAGTACCCCCATAGTGATTGGGAGATTATTTATCAATTAGTTGTCCCTACTAAATACTTGAATGAAATAATAAGTCTGGCGCATGAAAATCCAATGGCTGGTCATTTGGGAGTGAAAAAAACCCTGTTGTCATGCTTAGCAGTGTTTTTACTGTCTCAGCTTTGACAGGATGTTGCCGAATTTTGTAAAGCGTGCCACACCTGTCAAATTGTAGGGAAACCCAACTGGAAGATTTCTCCTGCCCCCTTCAACCAATCCCTTTTTTGAGGAGCCATTTAGTAGAATTATTATTGATTGTGTTGGCCCATTACCTATAACAAGATCTGGAAATGAATATCTGCTTACCATCATGTGTACTTCTACACGATTTCCTGAGGTATTCCTCTGAGGAATATTAAAACTAAGACTGTAGTTAAGGCCTTGATAAAAATTTTCATGACTTTTGGTCTACCCAGGTCAGTGCAATCAGACCAAGGCTCAAATTTTATGTCAAACATTTTCCAGCAGGTGATGTATGAGCTCAAAAATAAGCAGTAGACATCAAGTGCCTACCATCCGGAAAGACAAGGAGCTCTAGAACAACTTCATGAAAATTGGATACCATGATAAAGGCCTATGGGGAGGATAATGAGAAGGATTGGGATGAAGGAGTACATCTCCTCTTATTTGCAGTCTGTGAGACAGTACAGGAATCTCTCGGTTTCAGCCCTTTTGAATTATTGTTTGGACACTCAGCGAGGGGGTCCACTCACTGCTTTGAAGGAGAAATTGCTCAAAGAAGAGCCACCTGAAATTTCTCTCCTGGTCTTTGTGTCCACGTTCAAGGAAAAATTGCGCAAGGCCAGAGAAATGGCAAATATACATTTACAGAAAACCCAGAGTCACATGAAGACCTGGTATGATAACAAGGCGAAATTGCGAACTTTTAAACTTGGGGACAAGGTGCTTGTGTTATCTCATGTGAAGGGCAATGCTTTTCAAGCAAGATATTCAGGTCCTTATATTGTTAAGCACAAGACCAGCGACACTGATTGTGCTGTTGAGACTCCTGACAGACTCACAAATACTCAGGTGTGCCTTATTAATATGTTAAAACATATCAAAAGATGGAACCAAACCCTCTACCAGTCTCAACAGTCACCATGGATGAGATGCAAAATCCTGCGGGGGATATTAATGAAAGTGGAGAAAATATACCTCTGAAATTGCAAAACTCAGATGTTCTGAAAAATCTACAAAATAAAATGGACTATTTACTGCCTGGCCAAAGAAATGATTTAGTTGACTTAATTTTCAAATATCAACACTTATTTCTCGATGTGCCTAGTAGGGCATCTATTATTTTTCATGATGTTGGAGTGGGAGGAGCAAAACCCATTAAACAGCATCCATATAGATTGAAACCTTTCAAATCCAGGGAAAGGGAAATACAATATACATGTATGCTGGACAATGATATCATTGAACCTAACCATAGCAACTGGAGTTCACCCTGTATACTTGTCCCAAAGCCTGATGGAAGTCACCGATTTTGTATGGTTTACCAAAAAGTGAACAGCCTCACCAAAAAACAGACAATTATCCAATTCTAAGAATTGATGACTGTACTGATAAACTTGGCCATGCTAGATTTATGACAAACTTTTACTTGTTAAAGGGTTATTGGCAAGGTCCTTTAACAGAAAGATCGAAAGAAATATCAGCTATTGTTACCCCTTTTGGGTTGAATCAATATAAAGTTAACCCTTTTGGCATGAAAAATTCTCCAGCAACGTTCCAGTGTATGGCTAACCACTTAATTGCAGACCTAGATCACAGTGAAGCTCTCATTGATGATATAGTTATACACACAGATACAGACTGGGCTGATCATCTAAAACACATTCAAGAATTTTTTGGTAAAGTGACCCAAGCCACCCTAACTATTAACTTTGTAAAATCAGAATTTGTCAAAGCAACTATAAATTATACTAGCCCAAAAAAGAAAGTGTGCATTGCAGAAATTGATCAAACTCGAAAAAAATAATTTCGTAGGTGTAAAGAGTGTTAACCTGTTCATGAATAAGTTATATTGAACACAAAAACAGCTTTCCCCGTTAAAATTGCATTAACGTTAAATGACATGCTGCACGTTTGTGAAAAGGCATGTTTTGCACGTGGAGATTCTGAAAATTCATGCAGCAGTGTGAATCCTTGGGTATTTAAACACTAAAGTAAGGCGTTCCTATTGTTCACATTCAAACTTGCGCTGCTATTAAAATGACTCCACATTAGCATGCCAAGACTGACAATGAATCAACGTCTCCTTGCCCTGGGTATGATTAGAGCTGGCAGAACACACAAAGAGGTTACCCAGCATTGAACTGGCACCGTAACACTGTAGACAGGCTAGTCCATCGACATACACAACATGATGATGTTCGAGACCGACCCCGCTCCAGGAGACCCCGAGTTATCACCCCTGCACAAGATCGGGATATCCGTGTTGTCCATCTCCGGAACCAGCAACAAACGGCAACGACGACAGCCAGGAACATCCCTAACCTGAGACGGATACATCCTCAAACAGTAATCAACTGCCTGAGAGAATATGGCTTACGTCCTCGAAGACCTGCAATTCGTCCGATTTTGACGTTATGTCTTCGTCGTGCTCGACTGCAGTGGTGGTGAGTAGGGTTAGGGTTAGGGTTAGCCTAACCTAACCCTAACCCTAACCCTAAACTAACCCTAACCCTAACCTAACCTTACCTAACCCTAACCCTAACCCTACCCTAACCCACTTCCATGCTAACTTGTTCGCTTCCATGAGGCGTAGATGCACAGCAGTAGTCGATGCAGATGGAGGTCATACCAGATATTGAGTGTGTGACTTTTGTGTTGGACCCTTAGTGTCTTTGACTCTCCATGGCACCAAGAGTATTCATCGTAGCGTAATGAAATTTCTCGTGTTGATCACAAATGATTCATCTGTGATTGAATAAAATTTCCATGAATGAAAATGATACATATCTTTTTTAGTGTTATTTTTTAGCATGCACACTTTCTTTTTTAGGAGAGTATATTTAGGCCATGTTGTGGGTCCAGGGCAAGTGAGGCCAATTGAAGCGAAAATTGATTCCACTGTAAATTTTCCAGTACCACGCTCTAAAAAAGAGCTTATGAGATTCTTTAGCATGGCTTGATTTCATAGAAAATTTTGTTTAAATTTCTCAGATGTCGTTTCCTTTCCCCTTTGACCAGTTTATTGAGCAGAAGTGTTAAATTTGTTTGGACTGAGGAGTGCCAGAAATCCTTTGACAGAATAAAAATATTATTAAACAGTTCCCCTGTCCTGGCCAGTCCCAGTTATGAGAAGCCCTTCAAATTATTTAAAGATGCAAGTGACAATGGAGTGGGTGGGTATTATTGCACAGGAAGATTCCCAAGGTATTGATCACCCTGTATGTTATTTCTCTAGAAAATTTCCCAAACATCAAAAGAATTACTCTATAGTCGAAAAACAAACTTTGGCTCTAATTTTAGCATTAACCCATTTTGATATATATCTAGTTACCTCCCAATTCCCAATTACACCGATCATAACCCCTTAACTTTTATTAATAAAATGAAAAACAAGAATCAAAGATTATTGCGGTAGAACTTTAAGAATACAATTTAGACATTAGTCATATTTTGGAAAGAGATGATGTTGTAGCTGATGCTCTTACCAGAATATCCTAATGTGAAATTATCTGATTGATCCCCATTTACTGAAGTGTATATTTTATGTTTATTAAAAAAATTGTGAAGATTCTCATCTGTGTATTTTGTAACTCAGTCAAGGTTGGATAAAATTATAAAAAAAAATGTTCAGTACCTTCAAACTTTTTCTTTTAAGGCAAGGTGTGTTATACCCCCCCCCCCCCCACCCTGACTATATCAAGATTGATATGTCCTTAGTTGATAATTCTACAGAACTGATATTTTTCTGAAGGCATGTTTTTTTACAATAAGTTTATTTTGGCTGGTCTGACTCATTTGCATTAAGTGACATTTAAGTGTATCTATCAACATGTTTACATCTTGTTACGCATAATCTATTTTTAGATAACTGTACAAATAGCTGTTGGTTGTTTAAGTAGGCCATCCTTGTTTACATCAATTAAGACAGAATCATCTAGAAACTTAATGTGGTGATTTTAATCAACCAATCAAAAATTGATGGAAAATAGAATATTGGGGAAACTTCTTCTAGAACATTCTATCTGAGAACTATAAATATATTTATCAACAGAATTCAGGGACTCTTTTTGGATAAACTCATTTCAGGTAGACATTCTATTCATAACAGTGCAATTGTTTACATTGGAGATTATTATTGTTGCAGAACAGTGCATTATAATAGAAGCAATGCTTCTTTGTGAATTTGGAAAAGTGATTCCAAAAGAGAATTTTGAAGAGAATTTATTTGTCTCGTAAAAGAGAATTTATACAAGCTGTGAAACAGAATACATTTTTGTGAAAAGCCAGAATTCTACTGGATTATTTTAAAAACTACCTGTGGCGCCAATACTTATTGGATTTTAACTTCATTTGAAATTTGCAGAGAATTTTATAATATTTTATTGGAGACTGCTGAAATTTCTAAGTGAACTTTTCATTACAACTCTACGGGATACTGTTTTTGAAAACACATTCTTAGACTTATACTACCAGCTGGAAAATTTCTTCACGAGATTTTTCACCACTGGATTACTGGATTCTGTCGAACTGTATTTTGGACTAATTCAATAATTGATAAGCATCACTGTTTTTATTTTCTGTAAACAAATTAATGTAAAAGATCTTTGTATCATTTTTTTATAATATTTTTTTAAATTAAATTTCAGAATTGTTAAATTTCTAGCTATTGTTGCTGATTCTCAGATTTCTTTCTGTTACCAATATTTTTTTTTTCCACTGTAACACTATCCCCATGAAGGTGGTTATCCGCTGTGTTCAGATCGCTGAACTACTAGAGGGGGGACATACAAAATAGGATGCGCAACATCATTCGAGCCATGTAGAGGCGAGATGGGGGCGTGCACATGATTGGGACTTCCCCTTATCGCTGGGAGGGGGCGGGGGGGGGGATCCCCCAGAAATATTTTGAAATTGGGGACAAAAAACGCAGTTTCCTTGACTCTGAGTCCGTTTGTGTTCATAATTTATAAGTTGTGAAAGGCATCAACCTAGGGAGGGGGATGACAGAAATTGGGGGATGTGCCCCTCAAGCCCCCCCCCCGGCTACGCCAGAGCCTACAATACATTTTGGTTTAGAATAATGAAGCGTAACAGAAATACTGTCGATAGATTGATTATGGGCAACATATACTTTCTTGACCTAATTGTCGGATTTGTTTGAAGTTACTACTCTTGACTGGCAATGAAAAAAATCCCTCTCTTGAGTGTGATACTCTTATGGTGACAGCCACTTCCCTTGTACTAATATGAAAAAACTGAAATGGTGTAAATGCGTTCGGCATTTTTGACTGTTTACATTGTTCATACACTAACACAGACCAATGTTAATATATAATAATTCTGGTGAGTAATGAATAAAACAGCCCAGGTTTTTATTTCGAGAAATTATTTTTTTCTTCCATAAGTCTCAAGTAATATTATCTTTCTTATGATTTTGAACCAACAAACCAGACATGCGAATACGGCCCTGTGAATCAACCATTTTTCTTGTGGATAAAATGACTATATTTAGGCTAAAGGGAGGCTATCCATCTCAGGGGTTAAAAAATTAACACCCCCTCCACCATTGAGAGGGAGATGCCTAAAGTCGAACACTCCCCCAACACCGGCATGTGCGCCCTCATCGGGACATGCCTATGGCATGTCGTGCTGGGACTCCTCCCCCAGTTAGAAATCTAACTCCCCCCCCCCCCCCCATTAAAGACAGTCTAGCTATGTCCCGTTTAAAATCCTGGAGAGAGAGAGAGATGGATGATTGTAACCAAAATAGGCAAGATGGGTCAGAGCAAAAAGGTTGAGATCGCAAGGGGCTTCGGTGAAATTGGAAAATGTGGTGATAAGGAGTGCCAAATGTGTAATTTGGAAGTAATAGATACCCTGGAACACTTTCTCTTAGAATGTCCAAAAGACAGAAAACGATTCACTGGAAGTATGGAGAGATGTGCATGGGATAATGAAGGTGATACGGTTATTGGGTAACACAAAGGAAAGGCTTAGTACATGGACCAGTAAAATTGGTATGGGATATCATCAATGAGTTCGTTTCCGAGTGTTTAAATGAGATAAGATGTGTGTGTGTGGGGTGGGGGTGGGGGTGGGGTTCTCATCTCAGAACTGCGACAATTTATCGGTTAACCAACGAGTTATTATTATTACATAAGGAGTATCACATTTCGCATTTTCCACTTCAAATTTGGTGACAACATCTAAATTAATGCGCCCCTGAGGTCAAGATAGATATACGTGCAGAGAGCTCTGTTAGTTTAAATAGTATTTTTATTGAAGCCATATCTTGAATACATTTCGCAGAAAGAGTGCGTGTAGGTGATAACTGCCGATTCCAGGACACGTTGTACATGTACCGTACACGTACATGGTGCGTTTAACTACATAGGATTCAGTGTTAAATCGCGTTCATGTTCACAAAAAATGTCGTTTTTTCATGGTGTCCCAGAATCGGCTATTGTTTTTGAGGCTCACAGATCGCACTTTTCACGTTCAAATACACGCTGGCGATTCAACACGTCGCTCAAAAAAGTGAAAAATGTACGAAATTGTACATGTACATTTTCTTAAAAATTTTTTTCAGATTCAGATTCAGATTCTTTATTCACGGTACACATATATGTAAAATGGTTACAAATAAACATATTGCACAAATGTAATGTGAAGTATACCGTAGGAAGTGGCATAGCCAGATTGGCTGTCTACCTGCCACCCCCTGGAAGAAGATGGGGTGATTGCAAACAGACTGAAAGAATGAACTGAGAGCCAATTATGTGACACATGATGGAGAATGACGATCGAATCATTACTTTTCTGATATTAGAGTATTAGTGTTTCATTTTCGCCAGCGGAAACACGGTGATTCAAGGTAGGCAAGAAGCAACCTGCCTATAGGACTCCCTCCACTACTTATCATAACACATGAGGCGGGCAACAGGTCCCATCGTGAAGTTCGTATCGTTTAGACTGCGACAAGGAGGTTGGTCATGATGTTTGGGTGTGGTGTCTACGTTAGCTGCATCATCATCGTAGGATGACGAATGTTATTGATTTTTTTGTGTAGACTTTTATTTGCAAGTTCTTACTTATATCCATATAGTATTTTACATAGCACCACTGTAAGGAGGAAGCGCGACAGGTTGCACAAGACGAGGATTCCAGATTTAGACGCGGACCACGACTTTGACAATTTACGAAGTTTACGAAGTGCAATCAGGGCAGTAGGGATTGTTGCAGCTGACATAACTGGAATATGAGGAAATGAATGTGGAAGTTAGCTTGTTCTTAAGCATGCTTCTGTCGCTAATATTACGAGTTGTGTCGTCCAGAGCATTCCATAGTTTCGGGAAGGAGTATAAAGGAAATTTATCCAGAGTTTGGGTCCGTGTTTTTTCTATGCATAGGAGGCCTGAGTGTCTAGTTCTCCTACCAGATGGATTGTCAGTAATTTTAAATATATCATTGAAAGACACCGGTAATCTGCCGTTCTGCCAGTCAAACACGAACAGTAGTGCATGTAGCCTAAACAAATCATCAACCTTGAGTATTTGGTTTTCTTTAAACAGGGGATCTGTATGAGAATTGTACTTTTTGTTATTAATTATTCGTATTGAACGTTTTTGCAGGACAGCTAGTTTTTTGATAGCTCTTGAGTTGCCCCATGCCTGGATTCCGTATACCAAATGGCTATGTATGAGGGCGTAATACAAAGTTTTCATAGCTCCGTGGGGGAGGATATTTTTAACTTTGTTTAGACTATAGTTTGCGCGTGCTATTTTCGAGCATAATCGGGATATGTGAGCCTTGTAGGATAAATGTTCATCAATGCTAATTCCCAAGAATTTAACAGATTTTTCTGTTTCGGTGGCCCCAACTTTGTTAATGTTTTGGTTATTTATTTTTACCTCTTGACAAAGATTATTGTTCCTACCTTTATTTGGATTAAGTATGATGTACGAGGTTTTCTTAGCATTCAGCATTAATTGGTTCACAGAGCACCATTCGAATAGTTTCTGGAGCTCGTCATTGAAATACGATGTAATGGGATTATTATCGGAGCCCGGGCAGTGTGCAGTGGTGTCATCGGCAAATGATAAAAGATTGAGTGATGTTGAGTTACTTATATCATTTATATATAAAAGAAAAAGAATAGGGCCTAAAATCGAGCCCTGTGGTACACCACAACTCTGTTTGGCTAAGTTCGATTTGTGTTCTCCGTGCGTGACATATTGAAACCTGTTGGACAAGTAACTTCTAAACCAATTGTTGGTGACACCTCGGATGCCATATTTTTCCAGTTTACCTAATAGTATTTCGTGATTTATGGTGTCAAAAGCCTTTGACAAATCCAGGAACAGTGCTAAGGTGCTGTTTTTTTCTTCTTTATTGTTTTCTATTGCAATGCTTTTAAGGAGCTGAAGAACTGGATGAATAGTACTATGTCGCTTTCGGAACCCATATTGGTGAGGGTATAAAATATTAAACCTATTGAGGAAACTCTCTAGCATCACTTCCATGAGTTTTTCCATTACTTTTGAGAATACCGGAAGTATACTAATAGGTCTGTAATTTGTAAAGCTGTGCTCGTCACCCGCTTTAAATATGGGTATCACCTTCGCGATCTTCATCCTGTCTGGTACTTTGCCGTTTAGGAAAGAGTTGTTAATTACATGTGTTAGAGGATCCAATACTTCGGTTATCGTATGCTTAAGAAGACAGGTTGTGATGTCATCGCAGTCTTTAGATAATTTTGGCTTCATTTTATTTACTACTCGGTTGACTTCTGTGGGATTTGTGGGTATTAAATAGAGATTATTGGAGACATTGTTGTCCATGTAATCTGTGTAGGACTTATTAGTTTTCTGAATCTGTTCGGATGTGTTTTTTCCAATGTTGATAAAGAAATTGTTGAATTCTTCTGCGATGGCATGGGGCTCGCTTAACTCGATGTTGTCCTGGATGAAGAACGATGGTAATCTGGCTTCAGGTTTTCCTTTATTGATGGCTTCGTTTAAAATCTGCCACGTTCTTCGCATATTGTTTTTGTTTTCGTTTAGGATATCTCTATAATAGGTAGCTTTACATTGTTTTTTTACCTTGTTGAAGATTCTACAGTAGTTTTTATAGTTTTCTGAGTTCCTTTCGGTGGGAGCTTGGAGTTTTTTCTTGTAGAATTTTTCTTTGTTGTTGGAGGATATTACAAGCCCCCTTGTCATCCATGGCTGTTTTTTAATAAATTTTTTGTTCTGGCTAACACGTTTGTGAGAGGGAATGCTCTTTCATAGGCTTCCATATAGATGTTTAGAAAGGTTTCATATGACTCATTGGGACAATTCGACTGCATTACAGGATTAAAATCACTTTGTGAGATAAGTGTTTTAAATTCCACTATTCTTTCTGCATTTATTATTCTTTTTAGTGTAAAGTGTGGTGTATCTTTTGGTTTGGGTTTTTCCTCAATATAGAAAACACCAAAATGATCTGACACGTCAGATATGACTGTTCCAGGTAATGCTGCTTGTGAAACATTACTAGAGAAGATATGATCTATCAGAGTAGCAGAACGACAGGTTACTCTCGTTGGCTTGGTGATATACGGCAGAAAGCCTTGACTGAACATGAGATTAACAGGTGATATACGGCAGAAAGCCTTTTTGGACATTCCCATCATGGATTACACCTTCAATCTATCGTTGGTGAATGTGAGCAAAAAACGCTTTGCCGATTCTAAGACAGCATCAAAAAGGTGGTTTGCCGATTCTGGGCCAGTGTCCATGAAAGAAGCTGTGAGAATCAAGACTCGTCAGATCATCAAGGAAGAGATGAAGGATTCTCTCGTGGAAAAGGGGAGGAAAGAGGCCAGGGAGGAATTCAGTAAGATGATAGAACTCAAGAGCAGCGATTGAAAAAAAAATATATATATATAATAAGAACAGAATTTTAAAAAAAAGACATATTAAATTTATAGATAAAATAAAAACGAAATTAATTTAAATAATTCTCAAAAAATGTATTGCGTAAAGTGTAAGAGAGTTACCGAGACGAGTAATTCTCAAGAAGTATGAACTAAAAACGACAGACAGATGCTTCGCGGAATTTGCGACGTGTGTGGTTCTATCAAGACTCGATTCATCAAAAAAAAAGAACGCGAGCAAAGGTAAAGGCATCGTGAATAAAATGATCAATAATCTACCTTTCGAAATGCATCTGCCTGGTCACAGTTTCACGGGACCTGGAACGAAATTGAACAAGAGACTCAATGCCGATCTAACTCGTAAATCTTGGAGCAATCATGTGAATAGGGTGGACACGGCCGTTATGATCACGATCTATGCTACGCCGGACATCCCGACACCAAGACTCGCAATGATGTCTGCGATAAAAACATGTTGGTGAAATTGAGAGGTATATCGAATCCGACCAGGGGAGAGAAGATAGAACGTTTGCTGGTCGGCAATTTGATCGGTGCAAAACGTCGATTCGGATGGGGCATTCAAAAAAAAAAGCGCATCTGAAAAGAAGAAGAAACGATTATTGACAAGCGAATTGGCTGAGGAGTTACACAAACCCATTGTGTGCAGATTTGGAAAGAGAAGGGTGTTCGTGAAGGGTTTGGATGATATTTGGTCTGCCAACTTGGTCGACATGAGATCGTTTTCGAGATGGAACAAGGGTGTCAAATATCTATTGACGGTCATCAACATGTTTTCCAAATACGGTTGGATCAGAGCTTTGAAGAATAAATCGGGACCTTGCATCGCCGAGGCTCTGAAGAGCGTGTTCAACTCATCTTCTCGAAAACTGAATAAATTGTGGGTGGATAAGGGAAAGGAATTCTACAACAAGCACGTTCATCGATTAGTCGACCTCTACTTGATCGAAAATGAAGAGAAAGCCAGCTTGGTGGAACGTTGGAATCGAACGATGAAGGAAAAGATGCATAGATACTTCACGGCGAATTCGACCAAGAAATACATATATGCTCTGAACGGTCTGGTCAAAGATTGCAACAACACGTGACACAGATCGATCAAGATGACTCCCGCGGAAGCTAGCGATCCTCGAAACGAAAAACGGGTCTACGCGAATCTATATCCTGAGAGATCTAAGATCAGGAAGAAGTCTAGAACGCCAAAATTTATGGTCGGTGATCGAGTGAGAATCTACGCTTATAAGAAGCACTTCAAAAAGGGTTATACTCCTTGATGGACCTCGGAAATCTTCGTGATAATCAAAATATTTCACACCAATCCGGTGACTTACAAAATCGAAGCTTTGGATGGAGAAGAGATTATCGGAAAGAAGAACAACAATTGCAGAAGACGAAGTTTTGATAAAGAAAACAAAATTTTTTTTATTTACTCTCTTTAACATTTTCTTGTTTACACATATATATATATATAGGAGAGAAAAATAATAATAAAAAAATAATTAAAACTATTTTAGATAAAAAAAAAGCAAGCTAATTAATAAACAAAAAACAAAAACCCTTCAAAAATGGCAAATATACTAGATATAGCACAAAGCATAGTGAAAGATGAAAGTATTCAAGAATATGAGGTTCACGAATACGAACCGGTAACCGGAACGAGTTTGAACAATGCGGGAGAGATAAGAATCAACATCGAAACTCAAGATCTATTTGTCCATCCTAGCAAGAGTTACATAGTGGTGCAGGGACGTCTCACCAAGGAAGATGGGAGCGACTATGCCGACGGTTACTCTAGCCAATAATGGCATCATGCAACTATTCAGTAATATAAAATACATGCTATCCAGACAAGAGATAGAATCTGTGTTTCATCCCGGTTAGGCCACCACGATGTTCGGACTCTTGACGTATCCTGATGATTTTTCAAAATCCAGAGGACTTAATCACTTGTGGGTGAAAGACGCCGCCGGCCCTGCTAATGCCGGCACCGCCGCAATATTCGACTACGTCGTCAAGACGTCCAGACCTAAAGGAATGTTTTCGTTCAGGATACCTTTGAAACACATCTTCGGATTTGCGGACGATTACAACAAGATCATGTATGGATTCAAACACAATCTGACGTTGATTCGAAAGGGAAATGATGACGGGATAGTGAGACTCCCCGCGACCGATGCGGGTAAGATAACTCTACACAAGATATCATGGTTCGTTCCGCATGTGGAGCCTTCGATCGTGGAAAAAGCACGTCTCTACAAGATCATAGAATCCAAGAGTAAATTACCCGTGGGATTTAGAATGATACAGTGCGACACGGCTAGCATTCCACTCTCCACGAATCACTTCGATTGGAGAATGATGGTGAAATCCACTTCTGAGAGACCGCATTTCATCGTGGTTGCATTTCAGACCGATAGGGATGGGTCTCAGGAAAAGAATGCGTCGCAGTTCGATCACTGCAATTTGAGAAACATGCAAGTGTTTCTGAATGCCACGAGATATCCAGTAAATGATTACAACGCGTCGTTCAACAAGAACGATTTCTGCAGACTGTACGGCGACACCGCTGATTTTAGAAAGAAGTATCACGGTCCAGACAAATTGATGAGCAACCCTAACATATCTCCCAGTGAATACAAGTCGATGTATCCCATGTTCGTATTTGACGTAAGTAAACAGAGTGAACGACTCAAGAGTAGCGTCTTAGACATTCAGATCAAGATGCAATTCGATAGGAACGTGCCGAGAAAAACCAAAGCCTTCGCTCTGGTCCTGTCGGACAGAGAATTACAATTCGAATCGGATGAAAATAAGATGTCGATCATTCGATGAGAGACATGTGTGAAAAAAATTAAAAACAAATAAAAAAAGTAATGAGTAATTATTAAAAACAAAAATAAAAATAAAAAAAATAAAAGTAATCAGATCTGGAGAGATTGAACATCTTTCTAAATCTCATTACTTTTTTTTTTGTTTTTAATAATCACACATTATTTTTTTTAATTAATTATTTCCACGTGTTCACTGTTTGTTCAAAGGATCTAGTTCGATCAGTAGACTCACCACGGAAGTGACGGCTTCAGGATTATTGGTTTTCGTAACGAAATTAATCCTGTCTCCGGCGTTCACTTTGAGAGGCGTGCCGAATGTGCTAACATTTGCGTGTTGATTCTCAGTCTTTTCAACACTGTATTTCTTATCGCTCTCTACTCCATTCACCATGAGATTGAGACCACTCTGTTATTCAAATCCGAGGAAGCCAGACTCATTCGAATGATTTCACCTCCCAACGGCATGGGATATCCCACCTGACCATGTTTCGATCTGCTACCTCCATTTCCGAAAGACCACTCGGTTTTCCCTCCTCTAACGTGCCGGCCTCTTTGGCCCACACAGTGATCAATTGTCTAGCATATTTGACTCTTTCCACCACCGAAATCAGGGTGCAGGCATCTGTCATGTTCACGGGATCCGGTAGATTCGTGAGCGCGTGTCCGCCCATGTGTAGTTTATCTTCCGTGATGTCGCACTTTCTCCAGACCGAGTTGACATCTACGTACTTCCTGCTGACTGTGCTGGAATCGAATTTGGGATCGTGATCGAGACCGAATAAATTCTCACCGTTCATGTTGATATGACGCTCCATGGTTCCGCCAGATTGTTTGTTCAGGTAGAGATCATCCACTTGCGATTCTATGTATTCTTGTGATCGTATCACAGCAGAATCTACATAGCCCTTGTTGACTGCGGTTGAGTCCGCATCCGTGTCCTCGACCTTCGACAGATTCAATATCTTGTTGAATCCGACATTCAGATCCGATTTCATTTCTCGTTTGTCAGACTTTCTCTGTTCCAGATCTACGTAGTGTTTGGTTGCCACGTCCTTGGGATTCGTGGGAGTGGCCACGTTCGTTATCTTGTTAGAATTGGCGTTCAATTCCAAGTGCATCATTTTCTGAACGTATCTATTTCTCAGATGTTCGCTGAATCACGCGTGAGAGTCGTCAGCGTATTTCTTGGTCGCGGCATCAGTGGGATCTATGGGATTCGTGACGTTCATCAAATGTTTAGATTTCAGATCGAGATCGTCGGTCATGGCTTTATCCACGTAATTATCTAGCATGATTCGTTCGAAATCCGCGTTCCCCCTGTCGACGTATTTTTTAGTCGCAGCATCTGCAAGATCTATTGGCTTGGGAAGATTGTAGAGCTTCTTATCGTTCATATTCAATGGTTCCTCTCAAAGTTCATATCTCCGAACATAACGTTTGTCCAAGTTGGCAACGTCTTAACCATCACCGACTTCGAGCGTCTTCCTCTTCTTTATGGGTTGACTTTCGTCGTCACTTCTACCAAATTTATCGACTGGCATGTTGTTTTGAGATTTTTGTTTTAAAAATATATTTCAAACGCAGTTTATTAAAAATGAATTATTTCACTTATTTTTATTTTTCGTTTTTATTCGATTAAAATTTTTTTATATAATTTTTTTACCTTTATATATACTATAAAAAAATCTCTCTCTAATGTAAATCATTGAGAATGTCTTGAAACCGATCTCCTTCAGACCATCTCTTGGGAACGTAGAGACATAGGTGACTGCAAAACACTTGATCTGGCGATTTCACTCATTCCGTGTTGTAACGAACCATCGATTTGTTGAAATAGTTCTTTATTTCTTTCGGCGGTGAGATTCTGTAGCTGTCGAAATAATAATTCTTCTTCTTCCCGTTCTTGAACCACGCCACCCAGTGAGTGCCTTCACTCGAGAAATCGTCTAGATTTAAAATTCCGCATTCCGATTGTCGAGGACTTCTCTTCAGCAAGGCATCTCTGGAAAACACGCCTAGAAAATCTTTGATTTTCAAATCCTTTGCCGCATTCGACAGCTCGATGTTGGATAAGGGTTCGTTAGGTAAGATGACACCTTCAACGGAAATCTCTATTTTCTTATTCATAAATGCATATATTTTTTTTTTTAAATTTATTTATTTTATTATAATTCACTAAAATGACGTTATTGTTTTATTTTTCTTTTTAAACTATCTCTCTCGACTTCCATAATCTTGAATCCATCTAATTCCTCGACTTCCATAATCTTGAATCCATCTAATTCCTTTTGATTTTCTGGAATCCTATCATCCTCAATCATATCTGGAATCCTATCATCCTCAATCATATCTGAAATCCTATCATCTAAAATTAGATCCAAAGTCCAATGTCCGAGTGCTAAAGTGCTTATTTTATTGTCTAACACGAATCTCTTATCATCATCAGCCGTCAGCGAAATCTTGTTGACTATTTCGGTATACAAGTCGTGATTTTCGCTTCAAATCAATTTCATAGTCTTATACACTGGACCACTTCCTAACAGGCAATCTTTATACTCTTGGAAAGAGATGTTTTTCTTCACCACACACGCTTTGACCCCTTTGCACTTCTTGATCTCTTCATCTTCTAGATGATAAGCATACAGTTTAGGTCTCAAGCCCACGAATTCGAGGATTTGTTTACCACCGCTCTCGTCCTTAAATTTACCTAACACCTTCTTGTTGTCGTTCAATTGAATGTTGGACGGGTGATCGACGGGATAATTGCTCATGTCGAACCACGCGGCCACATCCGGAGATATATCTCGGTAGACATCTTTCGTCTCTATCTCATAAACTAAACTGTCCATGCCGGTGAACAGTAGTTTGGCTTTATCACCAAATTTTCATTTGACGTAATCGTAGTGAAACTCGTACATCAATCGCTTGCTGATATGTAAGATGATCGGTCCGAGATAATACGGTTTGTCGAACTTCAGGTGTGTCTTTTGCATGTGAATGGCCACTAGATTTTCGTTGAATATGGTTCAGTGTTTGTAATTCGGTTTCACCACTAATTCTTTAGCTCTTTTCTCAGACGTGATGAGTCGAACGTCGGTTTTTTTCCTGATGTTTTCCATCGATTTACCATACACGCAGTTGTTTATGAGTTTGAAGAAATCTTTTTTGAAATCGTTCTCGGCTCGAATTCTGAGATTCATGTTGAGATCGATGTATTTTTTCATCCAAGGCTCTTCGTTGAATCGAACGATGCGATGTATGTCAACTAATTTCATCCCGTAATCGACGTATTGTTTCAAATTCTCACTGTAGACGACGTAGTTACATTTGTTAAATAAATTGGGAATGAGTTTTTCCTCCTCTCCTTCATTCGGTTCCATTCGTTCGGGAGCCAGTGGATAATCGTTGTGTAGATCGTGTAATTCTTCTGGATAGTTCAAATCGACTTCTAAAATGCAAGGATAGTCTCTCCATTTTTGCATCTCTTCCGGTTCCGTTACCCATTCAAAATTTCCAATCGGTAAAGGATGACTCATAGCCCAACCATACAGATTATTAGCGTCCCAATACTGTATGTATTTATTTGACCGTTTCAAATCGAAACCTTCTTTCATGTAGGGATTGTTAGCTTCAGAATATCTGTGGGAGATCATCGAGACACCACCTCTCATAGCCCTTTCGAACATGAGCAACATGTCCACATCGGATAATAATTCCAATTGGACTTTGGTGGTCTTCCACAGAGCGTCCCACGTCAGTCCGGGTGCGGTGAAATACCAAGCCGGACCCAGATCGTAATTTCGACAACAGACGTCTCGAAAATTTTTGCTCTCGAAAACGTCTGCCAAGAGCAGAACGTCAGTCTTCAGATAGAGATCGTGATAATCTCTCATGGTTTTCATATCGAATGATTTCCACACGTTTTTGGTGTGTTCGTAATTCCCGTCTGAAATGTCGGATTCATATAATTTCGAATAAAAATCTTTCGAAGGTAGTGCGGTGTCATCGAATCTCTTTAGATCGCTCATGTAATCGTATGGATAGACTCCTTCCCTCAACATGACATCTACTCATTCTCCGAAATGTTCGCTCGTGATTTTAAATTTATCCTTGCTCATGAATTTAAAACTGTCGATGAAACGTATGCCTTTACGAATGAATTTCGTTTTTTCTTCCAACATCTCTCCATCGATTACTCTTTTCTTCTCCATGAGCTTCCATTTCGTGAAGGAAATGTATCTTTCTTTGCTGTTCGCAATGCAATTTAATTCTTCATGGGAGGTGCCGAGATTTTGCATGAACAGATGACTGTCATAACCCGAGAGATTGTGAAATATCACCGGATAGAAAACGGCATCTCGATATTTTAAATTACACTTGCTGTGAGCCAGACCGCGATACAGACCCGTGTAATGATCATGGTCTCTGACCTTCTTATTTTCCTCTGAATTCTCATCAAATGATTGTCTGCATATGTGACATTCAGTGGCTCTGTTATTTTCGTCCTGCTGCTCTCGCGTGATGATCATTTTCGCTGGAGTTTTGAATTTATTGTATAACATTTGAAATTTTGATTCTAACTCTTCCACAAACCTATGAGCCATGTCGTCGTCTTTGCAATGTTCCGTGTAGGTGAAGGGACCCATGTCGTGTTGCGAGTCGAAAGCGCATTTCATGTAAATGCAATAACCCGAAGGCGTGTGTTTTTGATATCTTTCAACATAACTCCGAAGAGCGTTGGGTTGGTAGGAACTCATTTTCATGGTGAAGCATTCGAAATCGGCGTACACGACGAATGGTACTTTTAACCTTCTATTGTGATTTTCAAACTTCATGATAGTGTTGGGTTTGGGCATTTCGGCGACGACACCTTGGTTTTCGTTGCAATATTCCTGATGTTTCGCTAATGATTTTTTGCTGTGAAATGCATTCATGCAGTTGCAACATAAACATATCTTATGTTCATGTTTATTATTTTGTCTTGACAGTAATCAGCTCGGATTTTTAACCCAACAATAATGACGATTGTCACCATTCAAAATCAATAATAAAATAATCGTCTTTTCTCTTTCGAGATACGAAGTCTGTCTGAGAGGATAGATCGTTCGTTTTTCATCGTCGTATCCCAAGACGTTCACCGCTATGTTGGGATTTTGAGCCTCGAAATGTTCGATGTGTTTTAACTGCATTGGAAGAGTCACTCCGGTCCAA
This sequence comes from Pictodentalium vernedei, assembly GCA_031216915.1. Taxonomy (NCBI): domain Eukaryota; kingdom Metazoa; phylum Mollusca; class Scaphopoda; order Dentaliida; family Dentaliidae; genus Pictodentalium; species Pictodentalium vernedei. The sequence goes on along the minus strand of CM062297.1, from coordinate 530,053,356 downwards.
TCCAGATTTTTAGAAGTCTCCTCGAAATGAAAAACTCTCTCAGGATGGATTTTGACAGGGTATAAAGCGGAGATGACTGCCCTTTTAAAACACTAATCATCTTTATTTCTCACGTTGATCACAGCATTTTTTTTAGCTAAGAAATACGGTAATTCCACGTAGGAAGACCCTTTCAATGAATCGTTTTTAGTTATATGAATTTCGAGTTTCAACACCTCATTGAACGTCCAATTACTACCTTCATGTTGATAATTCGCAAGAGACGTCAACATCTTGTCTTTCATCTTTTCGAAAACGTCCGATAAATCTGAACCTCGAAATATGGGTGCGACGTCAGATCTGAAAAATGCATTTGTCACGATGCTCTCACCAGACTTCACGTCGATTTTGTTCATCACACAATGGAGTATCATTTTAATTTTTTGTCCCACGTTCATGTGTTCGTGAAACAAATCCAATACTTTTTTCTTCACCCGTTCCATGAACAATTTCAAATCGATTTTCTTGAACGAGGGAACCACGTCGAAAGTTTTAAAAATGCCTTTGATTGCACTCTCCCGTTCTACTGGCTTCGATTGGAATAGTTCCTTGACGAGTCGTGCTACATATTCTTCTCCTTTCCCTTCATCGATTGCTCATCGAATTTCGCTCGATATATCTCGTTTGTCTAGATTCTGAAGTGCATCACTCGTTTTCGTTTTAGATTTTTTTTTCTTTTCTTTTGAAACTTGAAGTTCTTCAACAGCTTTTTGTTTAGTTGTCTTCTCATTTTTCACAATGGATGCATTTTTTGACTGTTTAAGTTTATCCACTTCCGATCTTTCGATTTTTTTCTTTCCATCGTTTCGCAAACAATATTCCTGTATGACTTCAATTTTTTTTTATTTTGTTCATTGATTTCTGAAATGTGGAATTTTTAATAGTTTACAAATCTCGTTTAACTGAGGTACGGTTTTCTCATTTAAATTTTCCATTTTTTTATTTGTTTGCTCCATTTGTAAGAATATTTTTTTTTTTTGAATTTTGTATTTAAATAATTTGTTAAAAAGTTTTAAAATTGTTTTTATATATATATGTTTCAATTCCTTCAAAAAAATTTTTTTTTGATGAAATTAATCAATTTTTTTATGTTCCTTAATGTGAAAAAATTGAATTAATACGAGAAAAAAGGATGTTAAAATTTAACTTTTTATTTATATATATAAAGAGAAAAAGCACTTTTACAAAAAAAAATTTTCACATTAAAGAAAATTAAAATTAAATTTTTTTTTTTTTTATATATATATATATAAAGAGTAAAAAAAAAACAAACTTTTTTAACAAATTATTAAATACAAAATTTAAAATATACATTATTTGCAAGAATTCACAAAACAAAAAAACCCCAAATAATCGATCATGACAACAACACCTAAAAATGCGAATTGAAATTGAAACGAGTCGAAACGTGTAAGAAATTCGGTTTTAAAATCTATAGATTACAACGACATGATTCCATCGAATTGAACGAGGTCGAGACGAAGGGCTTAGAGCGCAAATACGACAAATATAACATGCCTTTGAAATTGGATGCAGCCATGCTCGATTTGTTTTACAACTACCAAAGCGATCTACAGAAAATCGTCACATGAGTGTCAACATGCTAATAACGGACTTGGAAATATAAACAATAGAGAGATTGATTTTTTAGCGAAGAAGAAGGAAAAAAAAAGTAATGAGATCTAGAGAGGTTGATCATCTCTAGATCTCATTACTTTTTTTTTTTTGTTTTTGTTTTCCTTCTTCACTATCACCTATATATTATAATAACGTTTCCTTTTTTCTCAAATTTCTTTTTTTTTTTTTGTGATATGTTACGTTTTTTTTATAAGAACACATCTGTTTATCCGAATCATAATTGTGAACGAATGTTGTGCATCTCTCGGTAACACTCGCATCATTACCATTCTCTTCAGAAGGTAGTGGTGATGGTGGAAAACGTCTCTTTTTCGCACTCCATCTCGCGATATTCATCATTATCGTCTAATTGTTTTTCCACCTTTTTATCCATTTATATTATTTTATACTTTCGATGATTTATATTTTATATAATTTTTACATTATAATAACATACTCAAAATCGGTATATTCTTAAATGGTGAATTCTCACCAAACAACAAACCCTTGCCGAGTCGCTCAACATTCCATCCACTCTTTAGATAGAGACCGTTTCCACTCAAAGAGTTGTCACCTCTAACGGGTTCTAGATAAAATCCTTTACCGCTGTCGTCTACGTGGACACGACACATGGCTCCTCCCTTCTTCAAAAACAGTCCACTGCCACCCATTAATTTCTCAACTGCCGAACTCGCAGGTCCCGAGAGAGCTCCCACGCCAAGAGTCTTTCCGAGAAAGGGTGATGCTTTTGCGGCAAAGGGTAATGCTTTTGCAGCGATTCCTGCCAAAAGCGGTAGGAAACCACCTTTCATTCTCAAATTGTATCTCAATTGAGCGGGATGACTGTCAACCCTCTTCCATCATGAATCGCTTTCTCCATCCTTTTGATTTGACTTCTGGTCCAGGCGATCGAATCCTGACCGCCACTCATCAGATCTTCGTGAGTGAATTTGAATCTCACCGCCTCGCCTCAAGTTGTTAACGCTCTCTTAAGTTTCTTCCTCTGTCCTGCAGCTATGTTCACGTTTTTAACCACGTATTGTGTCATAATTCTTTTTTTTTTTAAATATATTTTGTTCAATTGTATTTTTTGTTTTAATGATAATTATATATATTAAATAATTTTTGTAAATTAATATTGCGTTTATTTTATTTTGTTATTTATATATACACAATATTTTTTTTATTTTTTTGCTTTTATATTTCTCTTATGTGAAATCGTATCGTCACCCTCTCTCCGCGAAGATCTAACAGTTCACCATTTTGATCCATCAGCGTGGTTTTGAATATACAACGTGTCTAAAATCACTGGTAAATAAACTAAATTTCGAGGTCATTCCACGATCTTATAACCCGGCGACACGTTTGGAAAGAAGGAATAGATCGTCGGTTGAGTGCTACCATTCACGTAGCTTCCAGCAATCACATCCACGTTCACCAGAATGCTATTGATTGTGAGAATGTTGACCGTATTTTCAGATGCCGCATGGCCTCGATACATCTTTCGATCGAATCCCAGCATCTTGCCTATAGAATCATCCGTGTTGAAATCCACTCGAAAATTATCTTCCAAATCCAACATCGTCTGTAAGGTATTAGGGTTGGGAGCGAGTCTGATCTTGTTGCTTCCCTTTCCATCCGTCTTCGTTCGCGTCTGAATGTAATTGTTCAAATCGTCTCTGCCGTAACTTCCTTTGGGAATTTGAATCTCCAACCAATCCACTCTGTCGGAATACTTAAACGAGTTATTCTTTTCGGTGACGTTGGGAAAGGAATAATAAGTCTCCAGATTCACCAACGCCATCTCGTATCTTTTCTCTCTATTCAATTCGATGGAAGGTTCGAATTTCATAGCGAATCGAGTCAAATCGGCACTCACCATGATTTGAATGGATTGTTTTGCAGCCATATACTCGGCTATCCGTTCTAACAATTCTCCTTGTTTGAACATTATATTTTAATTTTTTATTTTATTTTTTCAAAACTAAATTATTTGATAATTTATTATTTTCTAATTTTATTTTCGCTCTCTGTCTTATTATCATCAGAAACATAAAACTTGTCGAATCCACACCGATATTTTCCGTGATTAAATTCGCTAGTCAAATCGATCATGATGAAATTGTAAAGTCCTCCATCCCAAACCCTCTTGCAGAATCTCCTGAATTCCGCCGCGCTCATGTCGTTTGCGACGTGATCGCTGTAGATGTGATTGAGATTCTTGAGATCTTGGCGAAAGAGACATAGAAAATTAGCGTTCTCCCTTATCGTCTGTCTGGGCAATTGAAAATAATTCTGCGACAGGTAGAAACAGTCCACGTTGCTGTGACGACCTCTAATATAATGCGATTCGCATCGGTTCTGTCTCTCCAAAAGCAGATCATCGAAAATCATGAGATTCTTATCTTCCGATTTCAATTCTCTAGGATCCGGAACGTTGCTAGCGTTCTCATAAAATCGACAATCAACATTCGAAGACGCATTTCTCTTCATCAATTCCATCGCCACACCGTCCAAAATGGTCGAAAGAGAAGCTTCACTTTTGTCGAATTCCTCCCTACTGTCAAAGATTCTGGCTATGATGTCCTTAGGCAATCTACGATCCATGCACTCTCGAAGCAATCTGTATTCGGGTTGAAACAAGCTCTTGCCAAACACGAACAATCTGTCATAATCCAACCAGTCGGGTCGTGACACCAGATTCATCAACAGATTGGTCTTCCCACAATTCGATTTTCCCACTATCAAGCCTCTTATGCTTTAGGGAAAGAACTCATTATTCGACCTCTTAGTCGCGGCGTCGTTCCAAGACATATCTTTAATGTTCATCTTTGTTTATTTTTTTTGTTATTTTAGATTTTTTCAAACACAATTTTTTATGTTTCTTCAAACTCAGTTTTTAATATTATTATTTATTTATATTACACCGTCGCGAGTTCTCTTCAATCCAGATCCACTAGTCATTTTGGCTAAATCTTGTATGGGTACCACAGCATCCTTAAAATCTTTCCAACTTTTCGGCATTCGTTCTAACGTAGCTAGCTTCGCTGGTGGACTGATCAACTTGTTGATCAATGCGTTGGCTGCCCTCTTGCCAGCCACAGAAGCTATCCTACCACTGGCTTTGGAAGTGGCTTTCTTACCAGCATCCAAAGCCATCTTCTTACCAACCTCAAATGCGGTCGATGTGAGTTTTCTACCTGCATCGCTCGTGAATGCTCGCATTATAGAATCGATGATGCCAGAAACGCCTTGAACGTAAGTTCTAACGTATCCCCTGTTCTTTATCACCAACATATTTTTATTTTATAATATATATTTTGTTTTCACTGGTAAATCGTTTGTTGTTTAAATACTTTTATTATTCTAGTGTAAAATTTACTGTTTTTATTTTATATATTTTGTTTGTTTGTTTCTCTCTACTTATTATATACATCAATCCTTCAATTCGTTCATCAGCCTTTTATAATGGTTTTTATTCAAAACCTTCTGTCTTAACAATTCGTCGCATATGCTAACTATCTCATTATCTAATCCTGTGTTACCAGGACGTCTACTTGCCATCAACAATCTCAATCTCTGAGACAGAGAGTCAGAATCGCTCGGAAGAAAAGTGGTTTTCACCCCTTTGCCAGTCACCGATTCGACAAACTTCTTATTCATATCCCATATGGGTTTCACCACTTTCGTCCACTTGTAACCTCTGTTGGCTTTGGGTCTCGTCTCTCTGGCATCGTTATTTCTCTTCATGGCGTGGGTCTGAATCAGAATGTCACCGTAATTGTCGAAATCCTGTTCCATGTAATCACTAGGCTTGTCAAAAAGGAGCAATTTGCGCAGTCCATCAGTTATTTTATACTTATTCAAACCGACGATTAAATTATCATCATCCATTTCCACTTCTGTGTCGCCTACAAAAGTTCTACCGTCCGAATTCTTATAAATTCCATGCAACAGATCTCTCTTACCACCATCCTCGGATGATGCGATACTATCAATGGTGATAGTCAAAGCTGTATCGTCGCTCTCGCTCACGTCAGTTTCGATTCTCATGGGAACGTAATCCGGTGTAGATTGAAAGGAATACTGTTTTGTAAAACTACCGGGCAACGAACCCATTCTCAAAGAACTCTCTTTTATGGGTCTCAATTCTTCAACTATCTCCTTCTTGCTTCGTTCCTGAACCTCTGTCATGGGTTTAAATATTTTTGTGGCTTCGCGTCTAAGTTCCATCTCTCCAAGCCGTCTGCTTCTGTCAGCCGATTGAATGCTCTTCTTGGCACATTCATATTCGTTTAAAAGCTGATCTCAACGTTTGGCATCCATCTGTAAAAACATTTTTTTCGTTTTTAAATTATTGATATTTCCTTTGAGTATGCTAATGTGAGTTATTTATTATTTTCAAAATTAAATGTGTAATTATTTTTATGTTTTAAGTAAATAAAAATCTTCTGCCTTTAATGTAATACCTAAAAACCAGTTGAGGAAAAACATTTACATGATAAAACCTCTATAAATGCGTTTTGCCTCTGAACGCGTTAAAAATCGCATCACAGATTATTCACTCAGTGACGAACTTTGAAAAGTTTGAAAGTTTTAGCGCATAAGAAACCGGTTTCTGATTTAACACGTTTGAGAATAATTACATCCGTTAAAAGGGTTCATTCATATCTCCGAACATTTTCAATGTCATCCGTTGAAACGAAAACCTTTCATTCACACCGAAACAAAACATGAATGTCTATTATAACAGATTCAATTTTATAGATGACTCTTTTGAACGAAAACCTTTCATTCACACCAGAACAAAACATGAGTGTCAGTTTTATCTCTTAAAAATTCATCTAAGTGAAAAAGGTTTTATAATAGAATTTTTATTTGAATGAAACAATTCTACGAACTATTTTTATTTGAATGAAACAAATTCTACAAAGTGTTTTATTAAGATTTATTTCACAAAATTCGCAGTGACAAAACGTAAACAAACGATTTTCCCATCGATTTCTAATTTTCTAAAACTCAATTTTTTTTCAATGTCATCCGTTTGAAATGAAAACCTTTCATTCACACCGAAACAAAACATGAATGTCTATTATAACAGATTCAATTTTATAGTCGACTCTTTTGAACGAAAACCTTTCATTCACACCAAAACAAAAACATGAGTGTCTATTATGATAGAATTTATCGAATTCAATCTTATAGTCGACTCTATTGTGAGCCTCAAAAGCTGTTTGCCGATTCTGGGACACTGGCCCAGAATCGGCAAACCACCTTTTTGATGCTGTCTTAGAATCGGCAAAGCGTTTTTTGCTCGCGTTCACCAACGATAGATTGAAGGTCTAATCCACAATGGGAACGTCGAAAAATTTTTTTAAGAAAATGTACATGTACAATTTCATACATTTTTCACTTTTTTGAGCGACGTGTTGAATCTACGCGTCCGCCAACGCGTATTTGAACGTGAAAAGTGTGATCTGTGAGCCTCAAAAACATTAGCCGATTCTGGGACACCATGAAAAAACAACATTTTTTGTGAACGTGAACGCGATTTAACACTGAATCCTATGAAGGTAAATGCACCATGTACATGTACGTGTACGGTACATGTACAACGTGTCCTGGAATCGGCAATTATCACCTACTAGTGTGCGACATTTACATCAGAATAAACATTACATGCGTGTATTGAATTGAAGTTTGAAGAGAATAATGAAGGGATCCGACATTAAGCTAATGGCTTATGAGAGTCGTCTCCCTAAATGGTTGACTTGCAGTAGCAAGATTTATTAAGTATAGATTTATGAAGTATACTAGGGAAGAGAGGAAAAGGCCGGTTTGTATATGTTATGGAACCATAATTTATGTGTTACAGGTACAGGCATATACAGAAACCACACAAATGAACCTAAGATGAAGGAGAAAAGAATACTCAATCGGTTAAAACTACTTGAAAGAAATAGCTTAAAGAAGGTGTTCGTTGGAAAAAAACAGTTGGGAAAGCGTGGAATAATAAAGTATATGGAATGGATGTGATCCTTCTAAATCAAACAGAAGTGAGGAACTTGGAGATTCTACAAAATTACGCGGGTCGGCCGATACCTGGATCAAGTAATACAGCCGCGCTGGAAGCGGTCAGAAGGGGAACCCGGGTGGATGCCGGTTAAAGATAGAATAGGTGTGGGAAAATTATGCTACCTTAATTATCTGGTAAACCTCCCAAACAACGGATGGGCCAAAACAACGTTTAACCATGTATGGAACTCTAACATTCAGACAGGGCGGTTTAGGCAAGCGAGGGAGCTAATGGAGAATTGCTCTATAGAGACTGAAGAACAAGAAGGGGGCTACTGCAGCGGCTCCAGGAGCTTTATAAAGGAAGGGGTACTTTTATTTCATCTTATTTGTTTTACAAGGATTGGCGAACAAGTTATGTAACTTATATTAACGCCTCTTCTTGGTCCAATGGCGCAGGTGTGTGGGATGATCTTTATAGCGTCAACTTCGTGGCCTCGCTCTTCTCGAATACAGAAGGGATCTTTAGCCTGCATGGAATCTCCGTACAGTGGACAGCCATTTTACGTCCCCACCCGATAGGGGTACTTGAGGATTGCAATAGAAACTGGCGAGCTGGAATTAGGACAACAGTTCTTCAGACAAATTCTATAAAAAGGATGCGTCACATTTTGAGGAGTACCTGGATGGATCGTTTGGCGGGGGTGGGGGTGGGGGTGTCATTGTTGTTCAACGCCCAATCCAAGTTGAGTCTGAAGGGAAGAAAGAATTAGGAAAGGCGAGGAAAGTGTAGGAAATGTGTAACTCAGGTGTAACTTAGACCCTGGAACATTTCATTTTAGAATCTGTAACTGTATCTGTATAATACGTCCAAGATGCCAAATTTGGCTTTAACAGGGTGGGTGTAGGAAGGCGCAGCTTAAAAGATGTCCTCTTTTACAAAGCACGACTTAAAGCTCTCAATGTCAGCTTAGCTTACAGTGCTTTCCTTTAGATGGTTCCAATCAAAGGTAATTCTTGGAACGAAGAACTGTCTTTATTGTTCTGAGTGTTAATGTATTATGTTAGATACCCTTATATTATTAATTTGTAACTTTTCTACATTTGTACAGTCAAAGCCAGTGAATTTTGGGGCTTTAATATGCCGTTTTGGGCGTTGCTTGATTAGATATTTGGCAGGCGGTATAGCCGGGGTCGACCCCTCTACCACTTTGTAGAATAGACTCTGTCATTCGTGGTGTTTCATACGGACCTCCAGTGGCATTAGGTCTAATTTTCTGATCATATCAGTTAGACAGCCTTCTTCTATGGATTTATAACTTCTGGTAATAAATTTCAGCTGCTTTCCTTTGTATTTTTTCATGTTTCCTGGTGACGGTTTTACTGCATGGGTCTCATGCCATAGCGCTATATTCGAGGAGTGGGTGAACCAGTATTGTATAGGTGGTTTTGCGACACTCTTTGGGGCCATGGGCTACGTTTCTGCATATAAAATCTAGTGTTGAATTGGCTTTTGGCAATATGTGATTGATGTGGGTTGTCCATTTCAGATCGATGAATATTTGGACTCCCAGGTATGGGTTGGAGTCTGCTTCTTCCAGAATGTGATTGTTTTGAGAGAATTTTTTTTTGATTTTCTTTCTTGTGCTCATAATGTAGCACTTTTTAGCATTAAATGTCATGCCCCATTCAGCAGACCATGTTTCTAGGTTTCCAAGATCTTTTTGCAGTTTAGTGTGGTCTTCAAGGTTGTTTATTTCCCGGTATAGCAAACAGCCATCGGCAAGGATCCTTACTTGTGATTTCACTGAGTCTGGCAAGTCATTAATGTGGCACAGGAATAGTAGAGGACCAAGCACTGTGCCATGTGGTACCCCGGAATCTATCTTAACTTCCCTTGAGAACTGCTCGTCGAGCGCTACTTTCATTTTGCTTTTGATTAGAAAGTTGTTCAACTATAAATCGATAGTAGGTATATGAGGCAGATTCTAGGCCATTTTGTACATGTACCGTACACGTACACGTATACGATTGCATTTACCAACGTGGGATTCAGTGTTAAATCGCACGCTTGTTCATAAAAATGTCGGATGGTCTAGAATCCGCTGTTTTTTTGTGACTCCTAGATCGCACTTTTAACGTTCAAATACCCGTGGTGAACGTTGAATGTTACACGTTTTTTTAAAAAAAGTGAAATTGTACATTTTCACTTTCTTTTTTACTTTAAAAATTTTTGTCAACGTTCCCATCATGGATCAGACCATCGATCTATCGTTGGTGAACGCAAGCAAAAATTCTGGGCTAGCATCAAAAAAACGGTTTGCGGATTCTAGGCCAGTGGCCTAGAATCCGTTATTGTTTTTGAGGTGGTGGGTTTTTCCAAAAAAAAACTTAACAGACTACTATTGGACGCTTCCCTTTCTGACGTAAGTGGGGGAATACCCGGATTTTTAAAAAAAAACTTAACAGACTACTATTGAATGCTTCCATTTCTGACGTGAGTGGGGGGAATACCCGAGGAAATAAAAAAAAAAGTGATTGATATATATAGGAGAGAAAAAAAAACATAAACATAAAAATAATTATACATTTAATTTTGAAAATAATAAAATAACTCGCATTAGCATACTTAAAGGAACATTAACAATTAAAAAGGAAAAATGTTTTTACAGATGGATTCTAGGCGCCGAGATCAAATTTTAGGCGAGTATGAACGTGCTAAGAAGGGAATTCAGTCGGCTGACAGAAGCAGACGTCTTGGTGAGATGGAACTCAGACGCGAAGCCACAAAAATATTTAAACCTGTGACGGAGGGTCAAGAGCGAAGCAGGAAGGAGATAGTCGAAGAATTGAGACCCATAAAAGAGAGTTCTTTGAGAATGGGTTCGTTGCCCGGTAGTTTTGGAAATCGGCATTCCATTCAATCTACACCGGATTACGTTCCCACGGGAATTCAAACAGATTTGAGTCAGACCGACGATACAGCTTTGACTATCACCACTGATAGCGTCGCATCGTCTGAGGATGGTGGTAAGAGAGATCTGTTGTATGGATTTTATAAGGATTTGGACAATAATACTTTTATCGGAGACACAGAGGTAGAAATAGGCGATGATGAATTGATCGTGGGTTCGAACAGATACGAATTGACTGATGGACTGCGCAGATTGCTCCTTTATGACAAGCCTAGTGATTACATGGAACAGGATTTCGACAATTACGGTGACATTCTGGTTCAGACCCAGCTATGAAGAGAAATAACGATACCAGAGAGATGAGACCCAAAGCCAACAGAGGTTACAAGTGGACGAAAGTGGTTAAACCCATATGGGATATGAATAAGAAGTTCGTCAAATCGGTGACTGGCAAAGGGGTGAAAACCACTTTTCTTCCGAGCGATTCTGACGCTCTTTCTCAGAGATTGAGTTTGTTGATGCCGAGCAGATGGGCTGGTAACACAGGATTAGATAATCAGATAGTTACTATATCTGACGAATTGTTAAGACAGAAGGTTTTGAATAAAAACCATTATAAAAGGCTGATGAACGAATTGAAGGATTGATGTATATATAATAAGTAGAGAGAAACAAACAAACAAACAAAAATAAAACAGTAAATTTTTACACTAGAATAATAAAAGTATTTAAACAACAAAACGATCTATCAGTGAAAAAACAAAATATATTATAAAAATAAAATATGTTGGTGATAAAGAACAGGGGATACGTCAGAACTTACGTTCAAGGCGGTTCTGGCATCATCGATTCTATAAAGCGAGCATTCACGAGCGATGCGGGTAGAAAACTTGCATCGGCCACGTTTGAGGTCAATAAGAAGACGGCTTTGGATGCTGGTAAGAAAGTCGCTTCCGAAGCCAGTGGTAGGATAGCTTCTGTGGATGGCAAGAGGCCAGCCGACGCATTGATCGACAAGTTGATCAGTCCGCCGGCGAAGCGAGCTGCGTTAGAGCGAATGCCGAAAAGTTGGAAAGATTTTAAGGATGCTGTGGTACCCATACAAGATTTAGCCAAAATGACGAGCTGATCCGGATTGAAGAGAACTCGCGACGGTGTGATATAAATAAATAATAATATTAAAAACTGAGTTTGAAAAACATAAAAAAATTTGTGTTTGAAAGAATCTAAAATAACAACAACAAAAAAAAAATAAAACAAAGATGAACATTAAAGATATGTCTTGGAACGACGCCGCGACCAAGAGGTCGAATAATGAGTTCTTTCCCAAAAGCATAAGAGGCTTGATAGTGGGAAAATCGAATTGTGGAAAGACCAATCTGTTGATGAATCTGTTGTCCCGACGCGACTGGTTGGATTACAACAGATTGTTCATGTTTGGCAAGAGCTTGTTTCAACCTGAATACAGATTGCTTCGAGAGTGCATGGATCGTAGATTGCCCAAGGACGTCATAGCCAGAATCTTTGACAGTAGGGAGGAATTCGACAAGAGTGAAGCTCCACTTTCAACCATTTTGGATGGTGCGGCGATGGAACTGATGAAGAGAAATGCATCTTTGAACGTCGAGTGTTGATTTTATGAGAATGCTAGTGACGTTCCGGATCCTAGAGAATTGAAATCAGAATATAAGAATCTCATGATTTTCGACGATCTGCTTTTGGAGAGACAGAACTGATGCGAATCGTATTTCGTTAGAGGTCGACACAGAAACATGGACTGTTTCTACCTGTCGCAGAATTATTTTCGATTGCCCAGACAGATGATAAGGGAGAACGCTAATTTTCTATGTCTCTTTCGCCAAGATCTCAAGAATCTCAATCACATCTATGGCGATCACGTCGCAAATGACATGAGCGTGGCAGAATTCAGGAGATTCTGCAAGAGGGTTTGGGATGGAGGACTTTACAATTTCGTCATGATCGATTTGACAAGCGAATTTAATCGCGGAAAATATCGGTGCGGATTCGACAAGTTTTATGTTTCTGATGATAATAAGATAGAGCGTGAAAATAAAAAAAATTTAGAAAATAATAAATCTTCAAATAATTAGTTTTTGAAAAAAAATTTTAAAAAATAAAATTAAATATAATGTTCGAACATGGAGAATTGTTAGAATGGATAGCCAAGAATACGGCTGCTAAACAATCCATTCAAATCGTGGTGAGTGGCGATTCGACTCGATTCGCTATGAAATTCGAACCTTCCATCGAATTGAATAGAGAGAAAAGATACGAGATGGCGTTGGTGAATCTGGAGACTTATTATTCCTTTCCCAATGTCACCGAAAAGAATAACTCGTTCAAGTATTCCGACGGAGTGGATTGGTTGGAGATTCGAATTCCCAAAGGGAGTTACGACATAGACGATTTGAACAATTACATTCAGACGCAAATGAAGATGGATGGAAAGGGAAGCAACAAGATCAGACTCGCTCCCAATCCTAATACCTTACAGACGATGTTGGATTTGGAAGATATTTTTCGAGTGGATTTCAATACGGACGATTCTATAGGCAAGATGTTGGGATTCGATCGAAAGATGTATCGAGGCCACGCGGCATCTGAAAATACGGTCGACATTCTCACAGTCAATAGCATTCTGGTGAACGTGGACATGATTGCTGGAAGCTACATGAATGGTAGCGCTCAACCGACAATCTATTCCTTCTTTCCAAACGTGTCGCCGGGTTATAAGATTGTGGAGCGACCTCAAAATTTAGTTTATCTACCAGTGATTTTAGACACGTTGTATAGTCTCAAAACCACGTTGACGGATCAAAATGGTGAACTGTTAGATCTTCGCGGAGAGAGGGTGATGATACGATTTCACATAAGAGAAATATAAAAGCAAAAAAAAATAAAAATATTGTGTATATATATAGATAACAAAAATAAAATAAACGCAATATTAATTTTACAAAATTATTTTAATATAAATAATAATTATTAAACAAGAAAACAATTGAAGTAAATATATTTAAAAAAAAAAAGAATTATGACAGAATACGTGATTAAAAACGTGAACATATCCGCAGGACAGAGGAAGAAACTTAACAACTCGAGGCGAGGCGGTGAGATTCAAATTCACTCACGAAGATCTGACGAGAGACGGTCAGGATTCGATCGCCTGGACCAGAAGTCAAATCAAAAGGATGGAGAAAGCGATTCGCGATGGAAGAGGGATGACGGTGAGATTGAGTCCCGCTCAATTGAGATACTATTTGAGAATGAAAGGTGGTTTCCTACCGCTATTGGCAGGAATCGCCGCAAAAGCATTACCCTTCACCGCAAAGGCACTAGCCTTTCTCGGAAAGACTCTCGGCGTGGGAGCTCTCATGGGACTCGCGAGTTCGGCAGTTGAGAAATTAATGGGTGGCAGTGGACTGTTTTTGAAGAAGGGAGGAGCTGTGTGTCTCGTCCATGTAGACGACAGCGGTAAAGGATTGTATCTAGAACCCGTTAGAGGTGGCAACTCTTTGAGTGGAAACGGTCTCTATCTGAAGAGTGGACAGAACGTTGAGCAACTCGGCAAGGGTTTGTTGCTCGGTGAGAATTCGCCGTTTAAGAATATACCGATTTTGAATATGTTATTATAATATAAAATTATATAATTATATAAAATATAAATCAAAGAAAGTATAAAATAATATATTTAAAATGGATAAAAAGGTGGAGAAACAATTAGACGATAATGATGAATATCACGAGACAGAGTGCGAAAAAAAAGATGTGGAAAAATGGTTAGACACTAATGATGGATATCTAAGGAAAGAACTGATGAATGAGTTAGATAAACAGCGGGATAGACGGTTGGAAATGAAAAGAATGAGACACTTTCCACCGTCACCACTACCTTCTGAAGAGAATGGTAATGATGCGAGTGTTACCAAGAGATCCACAAGATTCGTTCATAATTATGATTCGGATAAACAAATGTGTTGTTATAAAAACGTATCATATCACAAAAAAAAGAAAAAAAGAAAAGAAGAATCGATGCTGAAATTTAAGAAAAAAGGAAACGTTATTATAATATATGGTAATAGTGAAAAAGGAAAACAAAAAAACAAAAAAAAATGAGATCTAAAGACGATCTCATTACTTTTTTTTTTTTCCTTCTTCTTCGCTAAAAATCAATCTCTCTATTGTTTATATTTCCAAGTCCGTTATAGCATGTTGACACTCGTGTTTTCTCCTTTTTTGCAAATGTGTTGAATGTTTATCTTTACTCTTTTGAGTCTTGTTACTTCAGTCAACTCGCTCTCACCACCCAATTTCTTCACGAGTTCGAATGAGATGTTTGGAAATATGTAACGTCCATAGAGCAACGACAAATCATCCTTGTCGAATTCTCTATCTTCAGTGATGATCATGTTCTGCAGATCGCTTTCATACTCGTAAAACAAATCGAGCGCGGCTTCGTCCAATTTCAAAGGCATGCGATATTTGTCGTATTTGTGCTCTAAGCCCTTCGTCTCGACCTCGTTCAATTCGATGGGATTGTGTCATTGTAATCTATAGATTTTAAAACCTAATTTCTTACACGTTTCAACTCGTTTCAATTTCAATTCGCATCTTTTAGGTGTTGTTGTCCTCATGATCGATTATTTGGGGTTTTTTTTGTTTTATGAATTCTTGCAAATAATGTATTTTTTAAATTTTGTATTTAAATAATAATTTGTTAAAAAAGTTTGTTAATTTTTTTTTTGCTCTTTATATATATATATAAAAAAAGTTGTTTTTTTAATTTTTAATTTCTTTAATGTAAATTTTTTAGTAAAAGTTTTTTCTCTTTATATATATAAATAAAAGTTAAATTTTAACATTTCAATCTCTCTATTGTTTATATTTCCAAGTCTGTTATTTGCATGTTAACACTCGTGTTTTCTCCTTTTTCGAAAATGTGTTGAATGTTTATCTTTACTCTTTTAAGTTTTTTTACATCGGTGAACGCGCTCTCACCACTCGATTTGTCCACGAGTTTCGCGTGAGATTTTTTGATATATGTAACTTCCATAGAACAACGTCAAATCGTCCTTGTCGAATTCTTTATCTTTAGCGATTACGATTTTCTGCAGATCGCTTTGGTACTTGTAAAACAAATTGAGCATGGCTTCATCCAATTTCAAAGTCATCTTATATCTGTTGTATTTATGCTCTAAGTCCTTCATCTCTCGACCTCGTTCAATTCGATGGGATCGTGTTGTTGTAATCTATAGATTTTATGACCGAATTTCTTATACGTTTCGACTCGTTTCAATTTCATTTCGCATCTTTTAGGTGTTGCTGTCATGATCGATTATTTGGGTTTTTTTTGTTTTATGAATTCTTGCAATAATGTATATTTTAAATTTTGTATTTTAATAATTTATTTGAAAAGTTTTGTTTGTTTTTTTTTACTCTTTATATATATAAAAAAAAAAAAGTTTTTAATTTTAATTTCTTTAATGTGAAAATTTTTTGGGAAAAAGTAATGAGATCATCTTTAGATCTCATTACTTTTTTTCCTTCTTCATTCATCAATCTCTCTATTGTTTATATTTCCAAGTCCGTTATTAGCATGTTGACATTCATCATTTTTCCACTTACGAAAATGTTTTGAATGTTTATCTTTACTCTTTTGAGTTTTTTTACATCGGTGAATGCGCTCTCACCACCCAATTTGTCCACGAGTTTGAGTGAGATTATTGGATATATGTAACTTCCATAGAACAACAACAAATCGTCCTTGTCGAATTCTCTGTCTTCGGTGACGATGATATTATTCAGCAGATCGCTTTGGTACTCATAAAACAAATCGAGCATGGCTTCATCCAATTTCAAACACATCTGATATTTGTTGTAGTAGCGCTCTAAGGCCTCCATCTCAACCTCGTTCAATTTGATGGGATCGTGTTGTTGTAATGTATAGATATTAAAACCGAATTTCTTATATGCTTCGTCTTGTTTCAATTTCAATTCGCATTTTTTAGGTGTTGTTGTCATGATCAATTATTTGGGGTTTTTTTTGTTTTATGAATTCTTACAAATAATGTATATTTTAAATTTTGTATTTAAATAATTTGTTAAAAAGTTTTGCTTTTTTTTTACTCTTTTTATATATATATAAAAACTCTATATAAAAACTATATATAAAAAGAGTAAAAAAAAGCAAAACTTTTAAACTTTTTAACAAATTATTTAATACAAAATTCGAAAAAAAAAAATTCTTACAAATGAAGCAAACAGATAAAACAATGGTAAATTTAAATGAGAAAACCGTACCTCAGTTAAACGAGATTTGTAAACTATTAAAAAATTCACTTTCACATTTCAGAAATCATAGAACTAAATCAAAAAAAATTGAAGTCATACAAGAATATTTGCGAAATGCTAGAAAGATAAAAGAAATGTCAATAGCAACGATGTCAAAAAATGCATCGGTTGTGAAAAATGAGAAGAAGAAGAAAAAGATAGTAAAAGGAATTGAAATGCCGACGTCGAAAAAAAACAAAAACGTTTCGATTGTGAAAAATAAGAAGACGACTAAACGAAAAGCCATTGAAGAACATCAAGTTTCAAAAGAAAAGAAAAGAAAAACTAAAACGAAAATGAGTGATGCACTTCAGATTCTAGACAAACGAGATATATCGAGCGAAATTCAACGAGCAATCGATGAAGGGAAAGGAGAAGAATATGTAGCAAGACTCGTCACGGAACTATTCCAATCGAAGCCTGTAGAATGGGAGAGTGCGATCAAAGGCATTTTTAAAACTTTCGATGTGGTTCCCTCGTTCAAGAAAATCGATCCGAAATTGTTCATGGAACAGGTGAAGAAAAAGTATTGGATTTGTTTCGCAAATACATGAACGTGGGACTAAAAATTAAGATGATACTCCATTGCGTGATGAATAAAATTGACGCGAAGTCCAGTGAGAGCATCGTGAAAAATGGATATTTCAGATCTAACGTCGAACCCGTATTTCGAGGTTCAGATTTATCGGATGTTTTCGAAAAGATGAAAGATAAGATGTTGACGTCTCTCGCAAATTATCAACATGAAGGTAGTTATTGGACTAAAAACGATTCATTGAAAGGATCTTCCTACTTGGAATTACCGTATTTCTTGACTAAAAAAAAGCTGTGATCAATGTGAGAAATAAAGATGATCAGTGTTTTAAATGGGCAGTCACCTCTGCGTTATACCCTGTCAAAATGCACTCCTATAGAGTTTCTTGTTACGAGGAGACTTCTAAAAATCTCGATTGGACTGGAGTGACTTTTCCAACAGAGTTAAAACACATCAAACGTTTCGAGGCTCAAATCCCACCATAGCGGTGAACGTCTTAGGATACGACGATGAAAAATGAACAATCTATCCTCTCAGACAGACTTTGTATCTTGAAAGAAAAAAGACAATTATTTTATTATTGATTTCGAATGGTGACAATCGTCATTATTGTTGGGTTAAACATCCGAGCCGATAACTGTCGAGACAAAATAATAAACATAAAGGAAAGATATGTTTATGTTGCAACTGTATGAACATGTTTCAGAGCAAAAAATCGTTAGCGAAACATCAGGAATATTGCAACGAAAATCAAGGTGTCACCATCGAAATGCCCACACCCAACACCATCATGAAGTTTGAAAATCATAATAGAAGGTTAAAAGTACCATTCATCGTGTACGCCGATTTCGAATGCTTCACTGCGAAAATGAGTTCCTGTCAACCCAACGCTCTTCAAAGTTATGTCAAAAGATATCAAAAACACATGCCTTCGGGCTATTGCATTTACGTGAAATGCGCTTTCAACTCGCAACACGACATGGGTCCCTTCACCTACATGAAACAGTGCGAAGATGACGACGTGGCTCAAAGGTTCGTGGAAGAGTTAGAATCGAAAATTTAAATGTTATATGACAAATTCAAAACTCCGGCGAAAATGATCATCACGCGAGAGCAGCAGGATGAAAATAACAGAGCCATCGAATGTCACATATGCAGACGAGAATTTGAAGGAAAATAAGAAGGTCAGAGACCACGGTCATTACACGGGTCTGTATGATGGTCCGGCTCACAGCAAGTGTAATTTAAAATATCGAGACGCCGTTTTCTATCCGGTGATATTTCACAATCTCTCGGGTTACGACAGTCATCTGTTCGTGAAAAATCTCGGCACCTCCCACGAAGAATTACATTGCATCGCGAACAGCGAAGAAAGATACATTTCATTCACGAAATGGAAGGTCATGGAGAAGAAAATAGTAATCGACGGAGAGACGTTGGAACAAAAAACGAAATCCATTCGTAGAGCCATACGTTTCATCGACAGTTTTAAATTCATGTTGACCGCTCTGGAAAAATTAGTCGGTAACATGAGCAAGGATAAATTTAAAATCACGAGCGAACATTTTGGAGAACGAGTAGATGTCATGCTGAGGAAGGGAGTCTATCCTTACGATTACATGAACGATCTAAAAAGATTTGAAGACACCGCACTACCTTCGAAAGAAGATTTTTATTCGAAATTATACGAATCCGACATTTCCGACGAGAATTACGAACACGCCAAAAACGTGTGGAAATCATTCGATATGAAAACCATGAGAGATTATCATGATCTCTATCTGAAGACCAACGTTCTGCTCTTGGCAGACGTGTTCGAAAATTTTTGAGACGTCTGTTGTCGAAATTACGATCTGGATCCCGCTTGGTATTTCACCGCACCCGGTTTGGCGTGGGACACTCTGTTGAAGACCACCGAAGTCCAATTGGAACTATTATCCAACGTGAACATGTTGCTCATGTTCGAATGGGCTGCGAGAGGTGGCATCTCGATGATCTCTCACAGATATTCTTAAGCTAACAATCCCTACATGAAAGAAGGTTTCGATTCGAAATGGTCGATTAAATACATACAGTATTGGGACGCTAATAATCTGTACGGTTGGGCTATGAGTCATCCTTTACCGATTGGAAATTTCGAATGGGTGATGGAACCGGAAGAGATGCAAAAATGGAGAGACTATCCTTGCATTTTAGAAGTCGATTTGAACTATCCGGAAGAATTACACGATCCACACAACGATTATCCACTGGCTCCCGAACGAATGGAACCGAACGAAGGAGACGAGGAAAAACTCATTCCCAATTTATTTAACAAACATAACTACGTCGTCTACAGCGACAATTTGAAACAGTACATCGATTACGGGATGAAATTAGTCAACATACATCGCATCATTCGATTGGACAAAGAGCCTTGGATGAAAAAATACATCGATCTCAACACGAATCTCAGAATTCGAGCCGAGAACAATTTCGAAAAAAATTTCTTCAAACTCATGAACAACTGCGTGTACGGTAAATCGATGGAAAACATCGGGAAGAGAACCGACGTTCGACTCGTCACGTCTGAGAAAAGAGCTAAAAAATTAGTGATGAAACCCAATTACAAACACCGAATCATATTCGATGAAAATCTAGTGGCCGTTCACATGCAAAAGACGCACCTGAAGTTTGACAAACCGTATTATCTCGGACCGATCATCTTAGATATCAGCAAGCAATTGATGTATGAGTTTCACTACGATTACGTCAAACGAAAATTTGATGATAAAGCCAAACTACTATTCACTGACACGGACAGTTTATTTTACGAAATAGAGACGAAAGATGTCTACCGAGTTATATCTCCGGATGTGACCGTGTGGTTCAACACGAGCAATTATCCAGTTGATCACCCATCCAACATTCAATCGAACGACAACAAGAAGGTGTTGGGTAAATTTAAGGACGAGAGTGGCGGTAAACAAATCATCGAATTCGTGGGCTTGAGACCCAAACTGTATGCTTATCGTCTAGAAGATGAAGAGATCAAGAAGTGCAAAGGGGTTAAAGCGTGCGTGGTGAAGAAAAACATCTCTTTCCAAGAGTATAAAAATTGTCTGTAAGGAAGTGGTCCGGTGTATAAGACTACGAAATCGATTCGAAGTGAAAATCACGACTTGTATACTGAAATAGTCAACAAGATTTCGCTGACGGCCGACGACGATAAGAGATTCGTGTTAGATGATAAAATAAACACTTTGGCACTCGGACATTGGACTTTGGATCTAATTTTAGATGATATGATTGTGGATGATTGGATTCTAGATATGAGTAAGGATGATAGGATTCCAGAAAATCAAGAGGAATTAGACGGAGTCAAGATTATGGAAATCGATAGAGACATCGAGAGTGTTAGTTTAAAAAGAAAAAGAAAAAAATCTAAAAAAAAATAACGTCATTTTAGTGAATTATAATAAAATAAATAAATAAAAAAAAATATATACGCATTTATGAATAAGAAAATAGAGATATCCGTAGAAGGTGTCGTCTTACCTAACGAACCCCTATCCAACATCGATCTGTCGAATGCGGCAAAGGATTTGAAAATCAAAGATTTTCTAGGCGTGTTTTCCAGAGATGCCTTGCCGAAGAGAAGACCTCGACAATCGGAATGCGGAATTTTAAATCTAGACGATTCATCGGGTGAAGACACTCACTGGGTGGCGTGGTTCAAGAACGGGAAGAAGAAAAATTATTATTTCGACAGCTACGGAATCTCACCGCCAAAAGAAATAAAGAACTATTTCAACAAATCGATGGTTCGTTACAACACGAAACAAGTGCAATCACCAGATCAAGTGTTTTGCGGTCACCTGTGTCTCTACGTTCTCAAGAGATGGTCTGAAGGAGATCGGTTTCAAGACATTCTCAATGATTTACATTAGAGAGAGATTTTTTTTTTATAGTATATATAAAGATAATAAATTAATTTAAAAAATTTTTAATCGAATAAAAACGAAAAATAAAAATAAAATAGTTCATTTTTAATAAACTGCGTTTTGAATATATTTTTCTAAAAAACAAAAAATCTCACAACAACATGCCAGTCGATAAATTTGGTAGAAGTGACGATGAAAAAGTCAACCTAAGAAAGAAGAGGAAGACGTTCGAAGTCGACGATGGTTACGACGTTGCCAACTTGGACGAACGTTACATTCGGAGATACGAACCTCGAGAAGAAACTTTGAACATGAATGATAAGAAGCTCTACAATCTTCCCGAGACGATAGATCTCACAGATGCTGCGACTAAAAAATACGTCGACAGGGGGAATGCCGATTTCGAACGAATCATGCTAGATAATTACGTGGATAAAACCATGACCAACGATCTCGATCTGAAATCCAAACGTTTGGTGAACGTCGCGAATCCCATAGATCCCACCGATGCTGCAACCAAGAAATACACGGACGACTCTAACACGAGATTCAGCGAACACCTGAGAAATAGATACATTCAGAAAATGATGCACTCGGAATTGAACGCCAATTCTAACAAGATAACGAACGTGGCCACTCCCACGAATCCCAAGGACGTGGCGACCAAACATTACGTAGATCTGGAACAGAGAAAGTCTGACAGACGAGAAATGAAATCGGATCTGAATGCGGGATTCAACAAGATATTGAATCTGTCGAAGATCGACGACACGGATGCGGATTCAACCGCGGTCAACAAGGGCTACGTAGATTCTGCCGTGATACGATCACAAGAATACCTAGAATCGCAAGTGGACAATCTCTACCTGAACAAACAATCTGGCGGAACCGATCACAAGAATACCTAGAATCGCAAGTGGACAATCTCTATCTGAACAAACAATCTGGCGGAACCATGGAGGGTGGTATCGACATGAACGGTAAGAATTTATTCGGACTCAGTCACTGTCCCAAATTCGATTCCAGCGCGGTCAGCAGAAAGTACATGGACGACAACTCGGTCTGGAGAAAGGGTGACATCATGGAAGGTAAACTAGACATGGGTGGACATGCGCTCATGAATCTACCGGATCCCGTGAACATGACAGATGCCTGCACCCTGATTTCGGTGGTGGAGAAAGTCAAATATGCTAGACAATTGATCACCGTGTGGGCCGAGGAGGCCGCCACCTTAGATGAAGGAAAAGCTGAGTGGTCTTTCGGAAATGGAGGTAGCGGATCGAAACATGGTCAGGTGGGATATCCCATACCGCTGGGAGGTGAAATCCTTCGAATGAGTCTGGCTTCCTCGGATTTGAATAACAGAGCGGTCGTCAATCTCATGGTGAATGGAGTAGAGAGTGATAAGAGATACAGCGTCGAAAAGACTGAGAATCAACATGCGAATGTTAGCATGTTCGGTATGCCTCTCAAAGTGAACGCCGGAGACAGGATTAATTTCGTTACGAAAACCAATAATCCCGAAGCTGCCACTTCCGTGGTAAGTCTACTGATCGAACTAGTTCCTTTGAACAAACAGTGAACGCGTGGAAAATAATGAATTAAAAAAAAAATAATGTGTGATTTATTAAAAACAAAAAAAAAAAGTAATGAGATTTAGAAACATGTTCAATCTCTCTAGATCACATTACTTTATTCATTTTTGTTTTTGTTTTTTTTTTGTTTTTTAAAAATTACTCATTACTTTTTTTTTATTTTTGTTTTTATTTTATTTTTTTTCACACTCGTCTCTCATCGAATGATCGACATCTTATTTCCATCCGATTCGAATTGTAATTCTCTGTCCGACAGGACCAGGGCGAAGGCTTCAGTTTTTCTCGGCACGTTCCTATCGAATTGCATCTTGATCTGAATGTCTAAGACGCTACTCTTGAGTCGTTCACTCTGTTTACTGACGTTGAATACAAACATAGGATACATCGACTTGTATTCACTGGGAGATATATTAGGGTTGCTCATCAATTCGTCTAGACCATGATACTTCTTTCTAAAATCAGCGGCATTGCCGTACAGTCTGCAGAAATCGTTCTTGTCGAACGACGCGGTGTAATCGATTGCTGGATATCTCGTGGCATTCAGAAACACTTGCATGTTTCTCAAACTGCAGTGATCGAACAGCGACACATTCTTTTCCTGAGACCCGTCCCTATCGGTCTGAAACGCAACCACGATGCGACCACTCGGAAGCGGATTTCACCGTCAATCTCCAATCGAAGTGATTCATGGAGGGTGGAATGCTAGCCGTGTCGCACTGTCTCATTCTAAATCCCACGGGTAATTTACTCTTGGATTCTATGATCTTGTAGAGATGCGCTTTTTCCACAATCGAAGGCTCTACGTGCAGAACGAACCACGATATCTTGTGTAGAGTTATCTTACCCGCATTGGTCACAGTGAGTCTCACTATTGCGTCATTGTCTCCTTTTTGAATCAACGTCAGATTGGTTTTGAATCCGTACATGATCTTGTTGTAATCGTCCGCAAATCCGAAGATGTGTTTCAAAGGTATCCTGAATGAAAACGTTCCTTTAGGTCTGGACATCTTGATGACGTAGTCGAATATCAAGGCGGCGCCGGCGCTAGCAGGGCCGATGGTGTCTTTCACCCACAACTGATTAAGTCCTCTGGATTTCGAAAAATCATCAGGATACGTCAATAGTCCGAACATCGTGGTGGCCTGACCGGGATGAAACACAGATTCTATCTCTTGTCCGGATAGCATGTATTTTATATTACTGAATAGATGCATGATGCCATTATTGGCTAGAGTAACCGTGTCGTCGTCGGTGTAGTCGCTCCCATCTTCCTTGGTGAGACGTCCCTGCACCACTATGTAACTCTCGCTAGAATGTATGAATAGATCTTGAGTTTCAACGCTGATTCTTATCTCTCCCGCATTGTTCAAACTCGTTCCGGTTACCGGTTCGTATTCATGAACCTCATATTCTTGAATACTTTCATCTTTCACTATGCTTTGTGCTATATCTAGTATATTTGTCATTTTAAAGGATTTTTAGTTTTTTTTTTGTTTATTAATTAACTTGCTTTCTTTATCTAAAAATAGTTTTTAATTATTTTTTATTATTATTTTCTCTCTTATATATATATGTGTAAACAAGAAAATATTAAAGAAAGTAAATAAAAGAAATTTGTTTTCTTTATCAAAACTTTGTCTTCTGTAATTGTTGTTCGTAAAACTTTCCGATGATCTCTTCTCCATCCAAAGCTTCGATTTCGTAAGTCACCGGATCGGTGTGAAATATTTTGCTTATCACGAAGATTTCCGAGGTCCATCGAGGAGTATAACCCTTTTCAAAGTGCTTCTTATAAGCGTAGATTCTCACTCGATCACCGACCGTAAATTTCGACGTTCTAGACTTCTGCCTGATCTTAGATCTTTCAGGATATAGATTCGCGTTGACCCGTTTTTCATTTTGAGGATCGCTAGCTTCCACGGGAGTCATCTTGATCGATCTGTGTTGCGTGTTGTTGTAATCTTTGACCAGACCGTTCAGAGCGTATATGTATTTCTTGGTCGAATTCGCTGTGAAGTATCTGTGCATCTTTTCCTTCATCGTTCAATTCCAACGTTCCACCACGCTGGCTTTCTCTTCGTTTTCGATCGAGTAGAGGTCTACCAATCGATGAACGTGCTTGTTGTAGAATTCCTTTCCCTTATCCACCCACAATTTACTCGTTTTTCGAGAAGACGGGTTGAACATGCTCTTCAGAGCCTCCACGACACAAGGTCCCGATTTATTCTTCAAAGCTCTGATCCAACCATATTTGGAAAACACGTCGATGACCGTCAATAGATATTTGACGCCCTTGTTCCACCTCGAAAACGATCTCATGTCGACCAAGTCGGCAGACCAAATATCATCCAAACCCTTCACGAACACCCTTCTCTTTCGAAATGTACGCACTATGGGTTTGTGTAACTCCTCGGCCAATTCGCTCGTCAATAATCATTTCTTCTTCTTTTCCGATGCATTTTTTTTTTGGAACGCCCCATCCGAATCGACGTTTCACACCGATCGGATTGCCGACCAGCGAACGTTCTATCTTCTCTCTCCTGGTCGGATTCGATATGCCTCTCAATTTCCCCACCATGTTTTTATCGCAGACGTTGTTGCGAGTCTTGGTGTTGGGATGTCCGGCGTAGCACAGATTTGATCATATGCGGCTGCGTCCACCCTATTCACAGGTTTGCTCCAAGATTTGTGAGTCAGATTGGCGTTGAGTCTCTTGTTCAATTTCGTTCCAGGTCCCGTGAAACTGTGACCGGGCAGATGCATTTCGAAAGGTAGATTATTGATCATTTTATTCACGATGCCTTTACCCTTTCTCGCGTTCTTTTTTTTGACGAATCGAGTCTTGATAGAACCACACACGTCGCAAATTCCGCGAAGCATCTGTCTGTCGTTTTTAGTTCGTACTTCTCGAGAATTACTCGTCTCGGTAACTCTCTTACACCTTACACAATACATTTTTAAAAGTTTTTTAAATTAATTTCGTTTTTTTTTATTTTAAATATAAATTTAATAATTAATTAATTCTGTTCTTATTATATATATATATATTTTTTT
Source organism: Pictodentalium vernedei (assembly GCA_031216915.1). Lineage (NCBI taxonomy): Eukaryota > Metazoa > Mollusca > Scaphopoda > Dentaliida > Dentaliidae > Pictodentalium > Pictodentalium vernedei. The sequence continues at coordinate 530,027,312 of CM062297.1, read as the reverse complement.
TCAATCGCTGCTCTTGAGTTCTATCATCTTACTGAATTCCTCCCTGGCCTCTTTCCTCTCCTTTTCCACGAGAGAATCCTTCATCTCTTCCTTGATGATCTGACGAGTCTTGATTCTCACGGCTTCTTTCATGGCATCGTATTTCGTTTTCTCGCTCAATATCACGAAGTATTCTCCGTCTGATATCCTACCATCTTTCAACGCCATAGAGATCATTTCGGATATCGTGTCGATCTTGGAGTCGGCCAAGACGCGAATCTTGTCGTGTTTCCTTGCCTTCAGATATAATTTCCTACTGAAAAAGTTTCCGAGCGTGCTAAACAATCCAGCAGCGAGAGCCACTCCTTCTACGGTCAACATGATCGGAATGCCGACTGCGGTCGACAACAATCTGATGCCGGCCGCATCGAAATCATGATGAGTGTCGTGTCGATCGCATTGACGAATTTCATGAAACGCGAATACTTCTTCTTGAGAGAATGACGAGAATCTCTCTCTCGAGTTAGATACTCTTGGATTCTACTGATTTGATCGATGCGATACCTCTCTCCTCTTTCTTTTTCTTCTAGCAATGGTGCCGTCGGCAAAACGCTGATCAGCTTCTCATCCTCGTCATCTACTAACGTCGGATACAATTTATTTCTGGTTCTCATTTTTGTATTTTTTTTTTCTTTCTAATATTAGATAAAAAATTTATGTGTGTATTTATTTTTAATTTCTATTCTCCCTTATTTTATATCAACGAGAAAACTTAGACGTATGCTTCATTGAACAATAATTTCATGATGCATCCCTTGTCTTCTAAAGTCAGACTTCTACGCACCAATTTTAGTTCTTCCGAAACTGTAGGCTTGTCTTGATTCTTACAGAAGACTAATCTCTTCCAAAGCGTGATCACATCGTCGAATCTAACGCGTTCGAACGCTGGTTCAAAATACTTGATGACCATATCTTCCCTTTCCATCGTCAGACACGAATGATTCTCGTGATCGAAGTCTAGATGATCCCGACATCCGACGCATCGTTCTAACAAGATGGGACACAGTTCTTCGTTCACGCAGATTGCGTATGCTCTCATCAGCATGTTTAAAAGAAACCTCGCTCTAATAGTCTGGGAAGCGCACATAATTTACGTATTTTTTTTATTATCTATTCGATTTTATATATTTATTTTTTAAATAACTATTATTTACATATTTTTTTTTCTCTCCTATATATATCAATCACTTTTTTTTTATTTCCTCGGGTATGCCCCCCACTCACGTCAGAAATGGAAGCGTTCAATAGCAGTCTGTTAAGTTTTTTGGAAACAATCCGGGTATTCCCCCCACTTACGTCAGAAAGGGAAGCGTCCAATAGTAGTCTGTTAAGTTTTTTTTGGGAAAAACCCACCGCCTCAAAAACAATAGTGGATTCTAGGCCACTGGCCTAGAATCCGCAAACCGTTTTTTTATGCTAGCCCAGAATTTTTGCTTGCGTTCACCAATGATAGATCGATGGTCTGATCCGCGATGGGAATGTTGACAAAAATTTTTTAAGTAAAAAAAAAAGTGAAAATGTACAATTTCACTTTTTTAAAAAAAACGTATAACATTCAACGTTCACCACGGGTATTTGAACGTTAAAAGTGCGATCTAGGAGTCACAAAAAAAACAGCGGATTCTATACCATCCGACATTTTTATGAACAAGCGTGCGATTTAACACTTGTTTTAGGTGCTTCAGGTGTGTCTGCATATTATATGTTCTAGTAGTTTGCGTGACACAGACGTGAGTGATACTGGTCTGTAATTGTCTGCACAGTGTCTGTCTCCATTTTTGAATATGCAGGATATGTTTGCTTTTCTCCAATCTTCTGGTAGGTGGCTTGTATCGATTGATGTCTGGAAAGTGTTGGTGAGTGCTGGTGCTATCTCTTCCACGCATGCTTTGAGCGATGTTATAGACTTCGGCTTTTTCAGTAATTTTGTTACAGCTGAGGTCTGTATGACAATGTGGCCGATGGTCTCACTGACATATTTGTTGGTTGCTGGTAGGTAATCCGATGTATTTCAGCTTTGCCCTTGCTGTCATCAATTAATTGGCCTTTATCTTTCAGAGGTGATACGCCAATGTTGTCTTGGTTTTTTGGACTTAATGTATTTCCAAAATGGGTTGGTATTGTTTTCCATCGTTTCGTCAAGTATTATTTCATTGATATGTGACCATTCTCCTTGCCTTAGTCTGCGCTTGCATTCTTTTTGTGCTTGACGGTAAATTTCCCATTGATTTGTTCTTTTTGCTTTTTCATATAATCTTTGTTTCTTGTGCAGTAGATTTCTAATCTTATTTGTAATCTATGAAGTGTTATTTTTGGATTTGATGGTTTTGGAAAGTGTGTGTTTATGCATGCTTTGAATTACTCCGTTTTTTAATGCTTTCCATTTCTGTTCTACGTTCTGGTGGGTGTTGAGTATTTCACTTGACAAAGTTGTTAAGTCTTCTTTGATACCTTTCCAGTTGGCTTTCTTGTATTGATAACATGTAAGTGGGGTACATTTTTGGTGTTGGGGTTTAATCTGGAAATCTGAGACAACTGTTGCGTGATCGGATAGCCCTGGTATGCTTGATGAGGATTTGACCAAGGATTGGTTTGATGTGAAGACCAGGTCTAGGATCTTATCTTCCAGTGTAGGCTCCTTGTGGATTTGAGAAAGCCCGTTTGCTGATGTAATGTCAAAGTGTTGTTGGATTTCTCGATCCTGTGCTCCGGGTTTTACTGTTGTTTTCTGTCAGTTTATGTGTGGGCAGTTGAAGTCGCCACAAAGGATGATGTACTTGTTGTTTTCACTTAAGCTTTTTAAAAACATTTCTAGTTCATTGGTGTCTTTTTTTCGATGTGGCATGTAGTAGGAACCGATTAGTATATCTTTGTGAGGTATTAATTTTAATCTTAACCCACTCGATCTCGCAGTCGGTTGTGTATTGCGGTAGTTCAACTGATGTTATGTCCATACGAACAAGTATAAACACGCCACCACCAAGCGTACCTCAGTGGTTACGATAGCATAGTCATCGGGGAATATTTCGCTCGACTTAATTGCGTCCTGTGTTGGGTTTTTTCCTGGTTTGATTCCCTTTAGCCTTGATTCACATCCCCAGACTATGTCAACTTTCGTGTAATTCAGAATTGTTAGGAATTCTGGTGTTTTATCGTTGACGCTTCTACAGTTCACTGTAAGTATCCGCTGGTTCTGTTTTGGTGGCAGGTTATATATATGTTCTTGGAGTTATCAGTGTACTTGTTGTAGGCCTAAGTTTTATTTGTTGTAAGAATGCTCCAAATATTTGCCAAGTATAACAAGACTCATTGGCCTGAGAAACTAATTGTTGAAAGATGTGATGGAAACATGAAGGATAATTGGGTGAGTAAATGGCCAATTTTATAGTTGGGGAAATCGAGAAGGCACCAATGGGCGTAATATGAAACAGTTTTGGGTGGACTGAATGCTGGGAGATTAGGAGGGTGAGTGAGGGAGAAAAACCCCAGCGGGTCACTGGGTTGATGAACTAGGCCTCCTCATTAGAGTACCGCGACAAATCAGCTAACGGCCGAAGATTTATTATCAATATAATTACCTCGACCGCTACACCACCCGATTTAATCGACTCACCTACACCCATGAATTTAAGTTTTACACAAAAATATACACAAAGGGGATCACAGCCTGTAAAGTTCTAGTGAAATAAGGAAACCAAGCGAGGGATAACAGATTTCTGAATCCTCCAATACTTTTTCCAGTTACACACATAGAGCGGGGGTGGGGTGGGGGTGGGGGGGGGGGGGGGGGGTGAACAAAAACGCGCGAACAAAGGTGGAAATTTTTGAAACGCGTAATGCACACTGGTTCAATGCATATTTTTATGTCCAAACATGTTTCCATTTACTCTATCAGATTAATTTTTAAAGACTAAACAGATTCACATCAGTTCACAAAGACATATTACTGTATAGCTTGAACCCCATGTGGACCCGGGTATAATAGGTCCACATTTGGTAGCCAGCGTTGTTAACGTACAGCAGCGATGGCCTGGCTGTTCATACAGACATTCTAATACTATATTGATGTAGAAAATTCTTAGAAGGAATTTGTTTTATACTTATACTGAGGTGTCTGTGTGGATGAGTTTGTTAGTTCCTCCAGTGGTTGGTGGATTTATTGGGCCATCTACTGGATCTGTTTGAATAATTCTACCTTCTTCTTGGGAACTAACAGCGCTGTGATATAGGCACCATATAGCCATAGTTGTTGAAAGCGACGTAAAACCCCAATCAGACCCAGTCAAAGAATTGAGACAAACTAAATGTCTTGCAAATCTAGTTTCTCGGTGTTTACCTTGCAAATGAAACTCAATTATTCTTTTCCCCAAAAACTTTTGATTTTAACCCAAATTTAAATAAGCTTTTCCTAATTTTATCTCTGAATATACACTTCGAACAGTCTAGTTTCTGGCATATGCAGGCATAGGTGAGCACTGTGCCTGTTGTGCCCATAATTAATTTACTATTGCTTATACTCTAACCGCGTATATGTTGCAAATATTGGTTGAGTAAATGGGATCTTGTTTTTGTACTGGCTCAAGTAGGGCAAACCATGTGTTTTTGTTTTTGTTATCGATTCTGCATACCAGAATAGCGATCAAAAAGACTTTTTTTTGTTTTTGTTAAATCAGACTTTTTTGTTTTTTGTTGAAATAAAAATTAATATTTTCATTTTTATTATTTTGAAAAAATCAGCCCCGCCTAGCTATTGTGACTCATTAGACAATATTATATATACTATGCTTTATTTTAAAGAATGTTCCTTTAAAAAAAATTATTACATGAATGAATTATGTTGTGAATGGATATTTTTGTTGACTTTAGAAGAAAATTGTCGGGCAGTTTTTTCCGCTCAGTATTGGGCACCCACTCCCATCCATAAGTCAGTTTTGGATGAAATTCTCCAATATTTTTATATTAATGAGGTTAGTTTTATTAATAATGCTTCTAAATAGGCTTTTTGATCAGTTGGTGACATTTTGTTAACAGTCTGGGACACAAAAGAGGTTATGAAAGCATTTGACACCCCAAAAAGTTGTGAGTACGATTAAATAGAGCTGATCAGCCAATTGGTTAAATATATTTTGACTTTGAAACCATTAATTAAAGTTTGGATTCCTCCACTTTACAAATGATTAATAAGTTTGTTTGTAATTTAGTGCTGGCATGTGTGAGAATCTCTCAAACTCATGAAGCATCAGTCTAGGGAGTATCACTACAAAACGAGTCCCTATGGATATAGGCCTCAAGCAGGGGTGTATCTTTTCACCGATTTTGTTTGCATTGTATGTTAAAGATTTAGGGGACGAACTAATTCAGAGTGCGGAGGGGGTAAATGTTGGAGACATAAAGATACCAGGCTTATTCTTTGCGGACGACATGGTGTTAATGTCTAGAACTGAACAGGGGCTAGAGAAATTGCTGGAAATTGTTGGTAGATATGGGAACACTTGGCGGCTCGAACTAAATGAAAATAAAAGCAAGGTAATACCCGTTGGACGCAAGGTAGATATGACGAAGAGATGGAGAGTGGGGGAGTTCTCAATCCCCGAAGGGGAAAGCAAACAAATCACTGTAGGAGAAACGGGAGAGTATGAGTATCTAGGGGTAAGCATAAATATAACGGGAAGAGGGGTGTACAGAAATTACTCAGCCAAACTGATTCTGAAGGGGAAAAGAATTCTGAACCAACTAAAACTTTTAGGGAAAAATAGTTTCAACAAGGTCTTTGTGGGGAAAACACTGTGGGAGAGGGTGGGTTTACCAAGTATAACGTATGGCACGGACGTGATTCCATTAAACCAAACCGTTATTAAGAAGTTGGAAAGTACTCAGAATGATGCCGGCAGATGGATAACAGGGTCGAGTAATAACTCTTTGGCCAGCCGCTGATTTGTCGCGGTCCTCATAAGAGAAGGCCATCATTCCCCCTGCACCCCACCCCCTCTTCCCCTCCTCTCCTCCCAGCATTCAGATATAAACTGCTTAATAGTGTCCCTCACTTCCTCTTTTTCAATTTCTTCAATAAGCATTCCTACCCTCTCCCTCGTGTCCCCCTTCAGCCATCTATCCTTTGTTTCTTCACCCCACTTCTGCATTATTCTTCCAGTAAATTTTATTCTATGAGGTATATACTGTGGGCATTCCAAGAGAAAATGTTCCAGGGTCTCCACTACTCCAGAGTGGCACATTTGGCATCCCTTTTCCCCATCTCTCCCAATTTTTCCCCGAAGCTCCAGTGATCTTGATCTCAGTTTGAACAGCAGTGACCCTCCAAAGGTGCCATCTAGGTACTTCTCAAAAGCTGGCTTTTCTTTATATTGTAACCCCTGCAGTGATCTTTTCACGCTAACGCCTGCTCGCCAGTTTCGATTGCAGTCTTCCATGACTCTCTCTTTGACAAACCTTTTGCCTTCTTTCATTCCTACTTCTATGTTTGTGACCTCTATAGAGTAATTGTCCATTAGTTCCCTCACATGTTTTGACCACCCCGTTTCTATATTAGAATTCCAAATGGTATCGAGCATCAATTTGCCCCACCGGTTGTCAGGCAGGTTTCTCAAGTAGTTAAAGTAACACAGTTTTCCCAAATCTACCCTGTCCTTGATTTTCATCCACCCAAGCTCCCCCCTTACTGCTTCCAAAGCTGCAGCATTACTCGACCCTGTTATCCATCTGCCGGCATCATTCTGAGTACTTTCCAACTTCTTAATAACGGTTTGGTTTAATGGAATCACGTCCGTGCCATACGTTATACTTAGTAAACCCACCCTCTCCCACAGTGTTTTCCCCACAAAGACCTTATTGAAACTATTTTTCCCTAAAAGTTTTAGTTGGTTCAGAATTTTTTTCCCCTTCAGAATCAGTTTGGCTGAGTAATTTCTGTACACCCCTCTTCCCGTTATATTTATGCTTACCCCTAGATACTCATACTCTCCCGTTTCTCCTACAGTGATTTGTTTGCTTTCCCCTTCGGGGATTGAGAACTCCCCCACTCTCCATCTCTTCGTCATATCTACCTTACGTCCAACGGGTATTACCTTGCTTTTATTTTCATTTAGTTCGAGCCGCCAAGTGTTCCCATATCTACCAACAATTTCCAGCAGTTTCTCTAGCCCCTGTTCAGTTCTAGACATTAACACCATGTCGTCCGCAAAGAATAAGCCTGGTATCTTTATGTCTCCAACATTTACCCCCTCCGCACTCTGAATTAGTTCGTCCCCTAAATCTTTAACATACAATGCAAACAAAATCGGTGAAAAGATACACCCCTGCTTGAGGCCTATATCCATAGGGACTCGTTTTGTAGTGATACTCCCTAGACTGAGTTGGCTTTGCACATCTGTATACAGTGCTTTCATGATTCCCACAAAGTCACCCCCCAGTCCGATGCCCTCGAGCTTTCGCCACATTCCTTCCCTCCACACTCGGTCGTACGCTTTTTTCACATCTAGAAATGCCAGAAACACCTTTTTCTTTTCAGCCTTTGTTGATTCTATCAGTTGGGTGAGTGTAAATAGGTGATCAGTGACTCTTCGTCCTTTCCTGAAACCATTTTGAATTTCTCCTAAAAAACCTTTCTCTTCAATAACTTCCTCTAGTCTACCGTATATGACCTTACAGAATACTTTTCCGATGTTACTACTAACTGATATCCCCCTATAGTTATCTAGAACTTCCTTATCCCCCTTTTTGTGTATGAACGACACCTTACTTTCCCTCCACTCTCTGGGGACCTCTTGCTTTCGCAGAGCCAGGTTGAAAAGGTTTGTCAGGACTTCAATAAGTGCCTCCCCTCCATTTTTGAGGAATTCGTTCGGAATTTCATCAGTCCCTCCCGCTTTACCATTTTTTAATTTCGAGACCACGTTCCGCACTTCTTCTGCCGTTATTTCGCTACATACACGATTGGATAGGTTCTCCTCCACCAGTGTATTTCTTTTTGGTGGGGACCCACTGCCCCATCGCCTATCGTTTATCTTTTCCCAGTGCTTGACTAACTCTGAAGCGATACGGCCTTTATCTTCTGTACTTTCCCCATCCACTTTGATACTCTGCACACTACTTTTCCCCCGTTTATTTATCCAGTTCCAAAATACGTTTGAGCTCGAACCCCCCGTTTTCTTTATTGTTCTGGCAAGACTGCAATTGTGCTCCTTCCTATTATTATTCTTTATCTCATTCACCTTTCTCCGTGCCAGTTCATATTCTCCTTTCATTAGTCTCGTGTCATTGTTATCCACCCCTTTAAGCTTCCTACTTCTTCTGTAAGCAGCGCATTTTACCTTCCTTTCTTTTATAGCCTTTTTCAGTCCCTCGTTAACCCTGTATCCAAGTTCTCTCGTTGGGACCCTCACCCTTCCTATACAATCCCTCCCTGCCTCTGTTAGGCTATTTACTATGCCATCTGAAATACTCTGGACATTTGCATCCCTAGGTATACATTCAAGATTTGGTTTTAGTTTTTCCAGAAACTGCTTCCAGTCGGTTCCTTGTTTTAGTCCCCAAACTTCCTTGAAGGTATTTCTGTCTCTATTCGTCTTTTTGCCCATAATCTTAACTGTTATCAGGTTGTGATCACTACCCAAGTCATTTTTTCCCTCGTCATCTATTTCTACATCTATAACCTCCCTCCATACGCTAATGTCAGTGAGTATATAATCAATTATTGTTTTCTTATCGTTCCTCTCCCAGGTCCATTTACCCTTACATTTCGCATCCCTGTTCAGGATCTTTAAACCAAGCTCTTTTGATAGGTCCAACATCTTCCTCCCATTCGTGTTAATTTTCCTATCACCTCCCTGTATGCCCTCCTCCTTATCCCCGATGTGCCCATTGAAGTCCCCCATTAGGACAATACTGAACCCTCTGCTTCCAAGCTCTGTGATATTCGATCTAAGAGTTGTATATATTGAATCATTCCACTCAGGCTTACTTCCCTCCACTGCTAAGTATACAACACCAACGGCAACACTCCTGCTTCCTAACTTGATTTTTGCCCATACTATTTCGTTGGATACTGGAATCTGAGTCCTTGCTTCTGTGAGATCTGTAGTCAATGAGGGCTGTAATTCCTCTTTAGCGTAGATGCCAACACCCCCACCCCGTTTCTGACCCTCAGTTCGCCCAGCTCCTATCCACACGCAACCCTTCATCTGATCAACCCGCTCATCCCGTCGTATCCACGTCTCACTTAGACCCATTATATCGAAGTCTCCTTCGTCCATCATTGTTGATATTTCGCTTACTTTCTTGTGCAGACCCTGGATGTTGCAGTACCCAAACTTAATGAATCTGTTTTTTTGTTCTCACTGGCACATTATTATACCCCTGGTATGTCCCTGTGTTGTGCATGTTTGTTGTTCTTCCTATGTTCCCAGCATTTGTGCCCCTCTGGGTTATCGGCTGTGGTCCCCTACCCCCCTTTTCTCCAAAAAAGGCCCAGTCACCTGCAAAATTTTTTGGCCCAACAGGTCTGTACCCATCCTACTTAAATGCAATCCGTCTCGCCCATACAACTCTCCTTGTCCCCAGAATGAATCCCAGTGGTCAATGAAATGTATTCCCAAGTCTTTTCAGTGCTCTTCCAGCTCCTCGTTTAGTGCCATAATCCGCGAGTTTCTCTCATTCCCACCACCCATAACGGGGAGCACCCCTGAAACGATGGTCCGAGCATTCCTGCTAAGTAGCTTACTAATTAGGTCCTTGTATGTGTCCACCAAACGAACTGATTTCCTCTCCCTGATGTTATTGGACCCCACATGTAATACCACTACCGGATCAGGCCCCGACCCAGCTACAATACCGTCCACTCTATCCCTCAGGTCCTCCACTTTAGCCCCCGGAAAGCACGGAACTGTTCTATTTTTACTGTCCGGACCACAGACAACCTTGTCGATCCCCCGAACTATGCTACTTCCCGCAACCACCAACTTACTTTTGGCCCTCGCCCTATTTATCTCCTCTAGTCTCCTATTGTTTACAGCGTCCTCTTCCTCTCCAACAGCCCCACTCGGAATCAATATCGGTATCGGTATCTTTGACCTAGGATTACTCCTATCCTTGTCCCTCCGTCTCTTTCCAGGCCCTGAACTACCTGGACTACTCCCCTGGTCTTCTCCCGTATCCCTCCTCCTTTTTCCTGGCCTAGACCCCAAGCTACTATCTGTTTCAACTACCTCCATCTCCCCCTCTGTCTCTTCCGAATCGAGCACATCAAATCTGTTTCTGGTGCTGCACTCCCCACTGCCTTTGGACTTTACACCCCTATCTACCTGCTTCTCTGGCCCCCCTTTCCTACCACTTTTGATAGTCCACGCCAAACGCTTTACAGCATTGCTCCGGCCTGGGCCCCCCTCAACGGTCCTACGTACTTTTCTAGCAGCCCCCACCTCATCACCTACCTCATTCACATCAAAGGTTCTACCCCCATGTTTCCTCTTGGAACCACCGACAACCTTCCATCCTTCTCGGAAAGCTACTTTCACAGGCGTAACTCCAGACAGCCCCGCCCTACCAAGTTTTCCCTTCAGCTCAGCAATCTCCCCCTCAAACTTAACAATTGTCTCAAGTAGGCGGAGGATTTCCTGGCAGTTTGCACATACCTCTCCATATCCCACCGAGCGACAGTCCCCATACATCATAGAACACTGTTTACAAACTTCAAGCCCAATATCGCCATCGGTGGCCCCACCAACCCGGCTCTGACCGACACCCCCAGTGACCTCTGTCTGCACACCAATACTTACCCCGTTGGCACCGTTGACCTGGACCGCGATATTACACGTATTTACCTCCATACTTACCTCCGTCTGAACGAGTAATGCTGCAGCTTTGAAAGCAGTAAGGGGGGAGCTTGGGTGGATGAAAATCAAGGACAGGGTAGATTTGGGAAAACTGTGTTACTTTAACTACTTGAGAAACCTGCCTGACAACCGGTGGTGCAAATTGATGCTCGATACCATTTGGAATTCTAATATAGAAACGGGGTGGTCAAAACATGTGAGGGAACTAATGGACAATTACTCTATAGAGGTCACAAACATAGAAGTAGGAATGAAAGAAGGCAAAAGGTTTGTCAAAGAGAGAGTCATGGAAGATTGCAATCGAAACTGGCGAGCAGGGGTTAGCGTGAAAAGATCACTGCAGGGGTTACAATATAAAGAAAAGCCAGCTTTTGAGAAGTACCTAGATGGCACCTTTGGAGGGTCACTGCTGTTCAAACTGAGATCAAGATCACTGTAGCTTCGGGGAAAAATTGGGAGAGATGGGGAAAAGGGATGCCAAATGTGCCACTCTGGAGTAGTGGAGACCCTGGAACATTTTCTCTTGGAATGCCCACAGTATATACCTCATAGAATAAAATTTACTGGAAGAATAATGCAGAAGTGGGGTGAAGAAACAAAGGATAGATGGCTGAAGAGGGACACGAGGGAGAGGGTAGGAATGCTTATTGAAGAAATTGAAAAAGAGGAAGTGAGGGACACTATTAAGCAGTTTATATCTGAATGCTGGGAGGAGAGGAGGGGAAGAGGGGGTGGGGTGCAGAGGGAATGATGGCCTTCTCTTATGATGACCGCGACAAATCAGCGGCTGGCCAAAGAGTTATTATTATTAGGAAAAAAAAGTGTGAAGGTCATTTAGTGCAAGACCCTACGGTAGTTGTGAAAATTCGAAATTTAAACTGAAATTTCATGTGGTAACATATATTTTTTTCCAGTTTAGTTTTTTCTAGAGATGATGTACATTGTGCATGTATAGGTATTTTTTTTCACAACAACTTGGTGTGTTGTACAGAGAGTGAAATGTTAGCACTGTGGTCAATGGGATTTATTTGGGCGTTCATAACCAAGAGCTATAAAATAACGGGTCCCACTAAATACCGAAACTGATCGAATTTGACTTAAAATACAGAATCTGACCCTCCAAAATGTAATTATATAGATTTCTCACTTAATTTCTTGCTATTATGGGTGTTCAGTAATGGTAAAAAATATTTTAAATGAAAAAACAAATGAAAAAGTCCCGGAAAATATTGGTTTTTAGGTAATAAGTTCCATTATTGGGGTCGTTCTTACGTTCATTTTGTGCTCCCAACAACCTCCCTATTTCGGTTCCTTCTCATTTGGTCAAATCTTATTTGGTCAAATCCCAGTTGGCCAAATCTCCATTGGTCAAATCCCAGTTGGTCAACAACTTTTTTTAAATTTTATAAGTATTTGTAATGTATTTCTGTGATGGATTTTTTAACTTTTTTTTTACTTTTTTTCACTTTTGCTTGTGATATTTCCAGCTTGTATTGAAGCTTAGTTGTCAAGTCTGCCTTAATTACCATTACTGTAAGTGTTTTATAACAATATTCTACTGTATACTGAGAAGTTGGCCTGCTTTCAGCTATAATGACCATTACTGTCAATGTTATTATAACAATGGTCTACTGTATACTGAGAGGTTTGGCTCTTTTCTGCCTTAATGATCATTATTGTCAGCGTTTTTATAACAATAGTCTACTGTATACTGAGAGGTTTGGCTGTTTTAACAAGAATATCTTCTTCGGTTTATACGGATTTAGAAACCCAGGCTATGTAGAAAAGCTGTCAGATTGGGTAGAATAAAAACGTTTTTAAAGTTATTTTTTAAAGAATCTTTGAAATTCTTTGATGACATACTTCAAAAGAAATCTAAATCTATATATTTCTTCAGTTTCTCTTCAAATATCAGTCTTAGGTACATCATGGAGAAGGAGGTTAACTATATCCTAACGTCTATATGGAGACTATTTGGATTCTTCAGACAGCCACCTTTCCTGTGAAATTGTGGAACCATGATAAGACCGAATCCTGTAGAACAAATAATCACGTAGAGGGTTGGCATAATAAACTGAATAAAGTTGTTGGAAAGGCTCATCCAAACATATACAAACTGGTAGAAATTTTTAAAAGTGAGAGCAGAATGAATACACTTAAAATTACACGATTACATTGTGGTCAACCACCACAAAAAAGGAAAAAGAAATATGTGGCTGTTGATGAAAAACTGAATAAGCTCAAAACTAAACTTTCAGAAGGTCATCTTTCTGTAAAAGAGTTCTTGGATAGAGCCAAATATTTATGTTCACTTTGAGTAGAAAAAAAGATGTGTTTTGTGTATTCATTTTTGATTATTATTTTCACAAAAACCTGAAATTTGTCGCCGATTACTCATTATTTAAATTTTAATATTTCTCCAGTTTTATTCATTTTTTTTTCTTCCAAACTGCATCTTATTACCCTCTTATAGGGTCATAAAATAAATTTTGGAAGACAAAAAATGAATAAAACCAGAGAAATATTAATTAGTGACCATTTGTCTCCGAATATTCATTAATTAATATTTCTCCAGTTTTTTTTCATTTTTTTTCTTCTAAACTGCATCTTATTACCCTCTTATAGGGTCATAAAATAAATTTTGGAAGACAAAAAATGAATAAAACCAGAAAAATATCAATTAGTAACAATTTGTCTCCAGTTATTCGTAAATTAATATTTCTCCAGTTTTATTCATTTTTTCTTCAAACTTTGGAAGACAAAAAATGAATAAAACTAAAGAAATATTAATTAATAAATAAATTAATAAATATGAAAAGTTATTAAGATTTGTTTTCTATTCTATTTATTTGACATCTCCACCTCCCCATAAATCTCAGAAAATTTTGAAAATGTTATTGACCAACTGAGATTTGACCAATTGAGATTTGACCAACTGGGTTTTGACAAAATGATATTTGACCACGTATACCTTGGTAAATGTACCGTGGTACCAGCTCCAATGTACCGTGGTACCTTTACCATGGTTTACCGTGTTATTTATTCCATGGTATACCGTGGCATTTTTTTTTTTATAAAGTGCTGATGCTCTAAATCGTGCTGTCCGTGTTGTTTTGAGAATCAGTTTCACGTCATTAACTTGATATTATCCGCTGAGGTATCTATGCTGCAGATCTATGTTTTGGGGATGGGTGGGGTGGGGAGACTTGTGGGATTTTAGGGGGGGGGGGCACAGCAGTGGCGAAGCCAAGAATTTGAAGTTAAGGGGAGGAAGCAGGTACATTCTGTGGGGTTCATCAAATGACTGAAAGGACAAAAAAGGACGCGTGGAAGGACACAAAGAGCTCCTACCACGGATGGTGTAACCCTAACAAAACTTCTTACTATATTTTAGAGGGAAGACCATTATCCAAAGCCTCTGCCAGACCACTTACCATCTTAAGCCATTTCAAAATCCGTGATATCTCCACCGTTTCGAGAGGACCCATGCACACACCCAAGAACCAACGAAATTTTCTAAACACCAAATTAACCCAGCGGGGGGTCAGGAATTTGAAGTGTGTTTGGGGGGGGGGGGGGGGACATTCCAGGTAGGATGGTAAGTGATCTTACTGAGACTAGGGGTGGGATGGGAGTCTTACTGGGAGAATGTTTTTTAAAAAAAACGTGCTCCAAATCATGCTATCCGGAATGTTCTGAGAATCAGATTCACATCATTAACTTGATATAATCGAACGCCGGACATAATCCCATCGGACATAATCCCATCCGGACAAAATCCCAGCGGACAAAATCCCACATCATTTTTTATCCCATTGGATTCAAGTACTTTTATTTCTTAATATCAATAATATTAACATTAACAGCAGAATTAATATAAGCACAGTAACTATGTTCTTCAAAGTAACTAGTGATTTATTATAACAATACCAGCGATAATAAGTATAAAGAACAACAATAACTATAGGTTAAGCCAGGTGTGTTTATACTAATTTATGATAAAAAATATGCAATACTGTGACACTTCTAATAATGAAGGCAGTATGTTTTGATAAGATTAAAAATTGAGAACAGTTCTACCGTAATTGGCCAAGGTTTATTGTTTTTCCAGTGCTATTTTCAAAGGTTGGTGTTTTGTTACCAATTCACAACTTCTTCACAGCTTCTCAGGCGTCGCTGGCCAATGGTTTTGGACTCGGATAGTTATTAACTGAGAGAGCTTACCAAGAATTAATGTTAATGACGACTGGTATTTTAAAACAAAGTGAGAAGTTTGAGAACTGGCATGATTGAAGTTTCATTGATGAAAAAATAGGCGGACAGGCGGTTTAAAACAAAGTGAGAAGTTTGAGTAAAACAACAACCAAAACACTGTTTTTGTAAATCAAAAATATTTCCTGGCATTTTGTCCGCTTTTGCCAGAAAAAAAATACTACCTGGGATTTTGTCCGCTTTTTGTGAAAAAATATTGCCTGGTGTTTTGTCCGCCCATGTCTGGGATTTTGTCCGCTGGGATTTTGTCCGTATAAAAAATCTGGGATATTGTCCGGATGGGATTTTGTCTGATGGGATTTTGTCCGCGCACCGATATAATCAGCTGAGGTACTTATGGGCAGATCTATGTTGGGGTGGCTTGTGGGATTTTAGGGGTGTAAAAACACGAAAGGTCCCTACCATGGGTGGTGTGAACCCAACAAGACGTCTTACTACATTTCCTATGGAAGACCAATAACCCAAAGTCTTACCGCCCTCTTCCTATGCCACTGTTTTCAAACCAATTTTGCTGAAATAAATTGTCGCATTTTTTTAAACTGTTACGCATCCATGGCGCAAACCTTTGCAAACATCCGGACTTGGGTTACAATGCACTAATTACTATTCATTGACTTGAACAGTGCTGCCACTTTTCAACCTGCAATGGACGCCTTAGCTTGTCGTCATATAGTCGTCATATCTACAGCCCAACAACTTAAGTGACTAATAACAGTGCCCCCCCCCCCCACCCACCCAGCCATCCTTTCTTCCTGTTTAGGCCGTTCTCGTTCTTATTTTTCCACACTTCTTGGGAGCTACGGGAGCTGGTAACAGTACAAAACCCCCTCAAGACAAAACCCCCTTAGACAAAACCCCCTCACTTTCTGCATTCAAAGACAAAACTCCCTGAAGACAAAACCTCCTCAAGACAAAAACCCCTCAGAAGAAATATTATTTATAGAATATGGTGAAAATAAATGTTAATATATCATTTTTGGGAAAGGGTGGTGGGGGGACTGTTTTGTTTAATTTTTTGAATTCTTTAAATCATGTTTTTGGAAGGTAGAGGAGGTGTGAATAAATTTTATTTTTGATTATACCAAAAGCATAGCAGAAAATAATAATAATAATAATAATAATAATAATAATAATAATAATAATAATAATAATAATAATAATAATAATAATAATAATATTATTCTTATTATTATTATTATTTAGTAATTTTCTTGTCATCTTATATTATGTGGTTCAAACTGCATGTGACAGAAGAAAATGAAGTGCATAATATTGTGTGCTTTCAAGAAATATTATGTAAACAAAAGTTTTCATATATCAAAAGGTGTTTATTTGATAACATATATCAAAAGGTGTTTATTTGTTAACATATGCATGTTTACTATATTTTTATGGAAAATGAGCAAAAAAAAACAACAAAAAAAACCAATAAAAAAAATAAATTCAAATCGTGTTCATTATAATTTATTTTTCTGCTATGTGAGGGGGTTCTGTCTAAGAAGTCAGTTAAGGTGAGGGGGTTTTGTCCTGAACGGGGTTTTGTCAGTAAGGTTTTTTTCTGAGGGGGGTTTGTCCTGGATTCGCGGGAGCTACATATAAAGCGACCTGATGCCCCCTAGCAGGACCCACTCCAGCCTGTTCCAAAATAGACGGGCGACTTCTGTCTCTCAATCAACTGACACGCAGTTTGTGCATGTCGGCTAACTGGTCATGATTTTTCGCGGCCAGGGTGGCTAGGCGGTCTTTAATGGTGGGGATATCGGCCCTGTCGTGGAGTGTTTTGATGGGTGTGTCCCATGGGGCGCGGAGGGCGACTCTGAGCGCGTGATTTTGGACCTTCTGGAGTTTTCCCATATTAGTTTGATTGAGGTCAGTAAGTATGATTGCACCGTATTCGAGTACTGGGCGCACAAAGGCTTTGTATAGTTTGAGTAGGGTGGACTGGTTGGCTCCCCATGAAGTTCCCTTTAGCATTTTCAATAAGTTAATGCGTTTGGTGGCTTTTTTCGCCATGTCGTCGGTGTGTTTTTTAAAGGACAATTTTTTATCAATGGTGATGCCCAGGAATTTCGCCTCTTTGCATTCTGGTAGGATGTTATCATTAGTTTTAGGTCAAAATCACGTTTATTTGTCTTGCGAGTAAAGGTGATTCGTTGGGTTTTATTGGCGTTTAGCTTAATTCTCCATTTGGCACACTATTGTTCTAGGTCATCGAGAGCGCGTTGCAGGGGTTTTTGGAGCGAATTGGCCGTATTATTAGAGCCCCAGAGACCCTTATCATCCGCGAATTGGGAGACTTGAACAAGATCTTCAGAGAAATTAAGGTAGTTTACATAGAAGATGTAAAGGAGGGGGGCTTAGGACGGATCCTTGGGGGTGCCTGCTTCAAGGGGGACACTGTCAGACATTTCATTGTTCACTCTGACTTTAATTTCGCGATCATTTAAGAAAGAGGATAGTAATCTGAGCAGCTTCATGGGGAGTCTCATTTTTGATAATTTGTAGCGCATTCCATTGTGCCAAACAGAGTCAAATGCTTTTTCGACGTCTAACAGGACTGCCGCGCCTATTTGCTGATAGTTGATAGCGGTTTTCATTTGGATGACTAGTCGGTAGACATGCTCGATGCCTTCTTTGCGGTTTCTATAGGCTCTTTGCCATTTATTGAAAAAAAATCGTTGTCTTCAAGGTGCCCCCTGAACCGATTGGTAAGGATTCGTTCGAATGTCTTACCAATGCAGCTGAGGAGGCTGATTGGGCGGTAGCTGGCTGGGTCGGAGGGGTCCTTGCCAGGTTTCGGTATCATGACACCAATGGCTTTTTTCCAGCATTTGGGAAAGTAACCATGGGTGAGGCATGCGTTGAACAGTTTGTTTAGTTTTTCGATTAGGGAATTTGGGCTTTGTTTAAGAATTTTGTAGCTCACTTCGTCTTCGCCGGGTGAGGACGAATTTTTGCATTTTTTAATGACGTTGATGATTTCGTCATTGGTGATGGGGGTCTCGAGGTCATCGTCATTCCCGTCTTCTGGCTCGTTATCGAATTTGGGGTCACGGTAGATTTCAGGGTGTTCATTGATGAAGTCGTCAATTGCGTTTATGGCGGCGTCATCATTGCCCGTGCCTTGATACGGGCGATACGTTTTTCTTAGGAGGTCGGCAAAAGTGTCGGCCTTGTCTTTGTCGGTGCGCGTAAAGGAACCGTCTTCCCTTTTAAGAGGTTTGGCAGCGGCTTTGCTGCCCTTCTTTTTTTGCCCAGTAAGGATTTTGAATGAGTCCCAGAATTTTTTAGCATCTTGGGCCCCATTTAGATTGGCTGTTACCTTTTCCCAGTTGGCTTGTTTTTCAGCTTTGAGGGCTTCCTTGACTTCGCCATGAAGGCGGTTATATGTTGGTTTTTTTAGGACAGCTTTCTTACCGGGGTCAGTTTCGGTTTTAAGAGCGCGAAGAGCTTTCCGTTTAGTTTTGATTAGTGAGAGTGTGTCGCCCGAGATAGTATTTCTCCAGGGGCGCACTTCTTCTTTTGGGCATATTTCTTTTAGGGTTGAGTTAATGATTTTCTCTATGGGGTACCTGAGTGGCCCATTTCCTAGCTGCAGTGAGGCATGGACCGGGAGGTAATCGCTGCCTAAGTCATCATCGCCGACCCAGTGGTCATCGATGTGGTTTATCAGGGAATCACTGGTGATAATTAGATCGAGGATATCAGATAAAAATAGTGGGTTGTTACTGATATAGGTTGCTGAGTTGTCGTTCATAACTGCATGGAGGTTATGTTTTTTTGTTATTTCAAGGAGGGCTTCACCGTTGGGGCTGGTTTTGTTGCAGTCAAAGTACAGGAGGTTGGCATTGAAGTCGTCGAGGAAAATGCAGTGTTTGTGTTTCCTCGTAAAGAAATCAAAGACAGTGTCAGAAACAATTTTGCTTGGGTCGTTATAATAGCAAACAATAGCGATGTTTTTATTGTCGACTGTGATTTCAGTTGCAATCACCTCTGCATCGAGGTGATTGGTTTTTATTGTTTTGGTTTTGATGTTGTGCTTTATTAGAAGAGCGACGCCACCACGTTTAGTGATTTGTCGGTCTCTTCTAATAGTGCTGAACCCGCTAACTGAAAACTTTTTACTGGGTTGAAGCCAACTTTCGCAGATACAGACAATGTCTGTATCTTTGAAGTATCGGCTGATCTGAGGCTTTTTTGTTATTAATGCTTCTAGCGTTCCACGCGGCTATTTGTAACTTATTCATGATGGGGTTGTAATTTAGTCGCGGTGTTTGGTTGGAGGTGATTAGTGGCTTTATTGGATGTTGATTGCGGCTTTAATTAAAGATTCGGATATTTGGGTTTTGAAGAGCCGGGACGCTGACCGACTAACGTCTTGACAGATGTCAGACAGACTAGTGCTGACATGTTTGTTTAGAACTGAGTAGAGCGCTCCCACGACAAGGGAGCATATTTTGTGGGGTGAGGGAGCGTTGTCGGGTTTATTTAAGTTAAGGTTTTTCAACTCTATGTTGGTTTTCACTTTTTGAAGTGGGGGCACCCCCGATAATTACTGGTGTGGGGTCCCTTGCAGTTAGGACAGGAGGGGGACTTTGACCTACATGCTTTGGTGAGATGGTTGTCTCTACATTTCGTGCAGGCCAGAGTGCCCCTGCATCTGTTTGCTACGTGTCCAAATTTTTGACATTTATGACATTGGATTGGGGGAGGGGTTGATCAGTACTCCTCTGTAACGTGCTTTCTACCATTGATGGTCACCCCTTCCGAAATTATTTTTCGTTTAGTTGTACTGTTAGGGCAGATCACCTTCAGCTTCCACGTGTTGATGGCTTCTTTTGGGGTGTCAGGGTGTACCCTTGTTACCACGGCAATATTAATGGATATTTTTCCCCTAGAGGTTGTGTAGCCTGCTTATCTTGTTTTTTGTTTTTGTCCATAGGTACCATCGTGGATATCTTCTGTACAGCCCTCGTGGGTGTCCTTTTTATGGCCGCGGAGAAGTCTAAACTCATAAGTTGAGTGACTTCCTCCAGGCTGGACTCTCTGGCTGTAATGTTTTTGTTGGCAGTGAGATCATTATCGTCAACAGTTAAGTTTATCTTATTGCCATTATGAGAATTAGTCCTGTTAGTACTGTTGACCTGAGAGGAGCTGGAAGAGGAGGGATGCTGGAGGCTTCTGCACTTCGTTACCACTCTAGGTGTCAAAGTGGAGAAACCATCAGCACCCGTCACCTCCTGCAACTCGCACTCAGAATCGCAACTATTTTGTTTTCTTTTTAGGGGGTTTAGCTGGGGCCACTAGCGGGAACAGACTCCCCGCTGTGCTCAGTATCGTGACTGGAACCTATACCACTAGCCTGCGTGTTAAGTAACTGTGACAGAGATCTATCCGGGTTAAAGGATTTGGTTCCCAGAGGATCCACTGTGATTTTTGTATTTGCTTTGGAGTTGACTCCACGAGCACGTGCAGCCTAGCATAGGATTTTGGGCTGCTACCCTCCTCCGATGCTGTAGCTGCGGAACTTGTGGAATCTCTTTTACTTGTCTTTCCGGCAGCACGACTATTGGCATTATTGTTGGCGCTAGTGACGCTACTGCTTTCTTTTTCAGAAGGAATGCCCTCAGAGGCAGCCAGGACCTCTATCGGGCTGGACTCATTACTGTCAGAATGGATCTCTGCCACTACTTGGATCCCTTTAGCTGGAGATCCAGGTGATAGTGGGGATGGCATAATAAAAGAATTTCTTAGCATCTCAGAAATTTGGAGGTCTTTGGCCTTAAGCGCCTCCCTCATCTCGACATCCTTTGCTTTGAGTTCTTCCCTCAATTCGGCAATCTGCTTTGTTAGAGCTTCTAACTGCTTTCCCACAAACTCATTGCTCCCCCCCCCCCCCCGACTCCCTATTCGCTTGCCCCCCGGAATTTTTAAAATTACCAGCACTAACCTTGTTTCCTGCTGACTCTCGTCTTGCCGCTATCTCCCTGTCCTTCTTGTTTTTCCTGTCATCCTTCTTCTCTTCTCTTTTCCTGAGTGTTTAATGATGATTTAGTGAACTGCGTCATTTTCCTAGGTTTAAATCTATGTGTGTTAAGATCTATGTGTATAAGTAAGTTATGACTCTTTTAAATTTTCCAGAATATGATTGTAATCACTTTCCTGGAAGGCTGATGAAAATTTTGAGGTGTTAACAGCTTGACAATAGGGAGGTGCATAAGTTAATGAAAGTCTTCTCCTAATTATATATAAGGTGAAAACACTAAGATTTTTAAACAGCGTGATTTGTTAGTTTATTGTATTATATTCGTTAGTAGTTAGGGGTGCCACTTGGGACCCAAGCATTTTTTAACACCGAGTTTTCCATAGGCTCCATAGGGTTAGTGTTAAATTGTGAAACTTCTAGACCTAAGATTTTTAACACTGGTTTTACCATAGGCTCCATAGGGTTAGTGTTAAATTTCTAGACCCAGGAACTTATAGGGACAAACCTGAATGCACTGTGCCACCAATAATAATAATAACTCTTTGGCCAGCCGCTGATTTGTCGCGGTCCTCATAAGAGAAGGCCATCATTCCCCCTGCACCCCACCCCCTCTTCCCCTCCTCTCCTCCCAGCATTCAGATATAAACTGCTTAATAGTGTCCCTCACTTCGTCTTTTTCAATTTCTTCAATAAGCATTCCTACCCTCCCCCTCGTGTCCCCCTACAGCCATCTATCCTTTGTTTCTTCACCCCACTTCTGCATTATTCTTCCAGTAAATTTTATTCTATGAGGTATATACTGTGGGCATTCCAAGAGAAAATGTTCCAGGGTCTCCACTACTCCAGAGTGGCACATTTGGCATCCCTTTTCTCCATCTCTCCCAATTTTTCCCCGAAGCTCCAGTGATCTTGATCTCAGTTTGAACAGCAGTGACCCTCCAAAGGTGCCATCTAGGTACTTCTCAAAAGCTGGCTTTTCTTTATATTGTAACCCCTGCAGTGATCTTTTCACGCTAACCCCTGCTCGCCAGTTTCGATTGCAATCTTCCATGACTCTCTCTTTGACAAACCTTTTGCCTTCTTTCATTCCTACTTCTATGTTTGTGACCTCTATAGAGTAATTGTCCATTAGTTCCCTCACATGTTTTGACCACCCCGTATCTATATTAGAATTCCAAATGGTATCGAGCATCAATTTGCACCACCGGTTGTCAGGCAGGTTTCTCAAGTAGTTAAAGTAACACAGTTTTCCCAAATCTACCCTGTCCTTGATTTTCATCCACCCAAGCTCCCCCCTTACTGCTTCCAAAGCTGCAGCATTACTCGACCCTGTTATCCATCTGCCGGCATCATTCTGAGTACTTTCCAACTTCTTAATAACGGTTTGGTTTAATGGAATCACGTCCGTGCCATACGTTATACTTGGTAAACCCACCCTCTCCCACAGTGTTTTCCCCACAAAGACCTTGTTGAAACTATTTTTCCCTAAAAGTTTTAGTTGGTTCAGAATTCTTTTCCCCTTCAGAATCAGTTTGGCTGAGTAATTTCTGTACACCCCTCTTCCCGTTATATTTATGCTTACCCTCGATACTCGTACTCTCCCGGTTCTCCTACAGTGATTTGTTTGCTTTCCCCTTCGGGGATTGAGAACTCCCCCACTCTCCATCTCTTCGTCATATCTACCTTGCGTCCAACGGGTATTACCTTGCTTTTATTTTCATTTAGTTCGAGCCGCCAAGTGTTCCCATATCTACCAACAATTTCCAGCAATTTCTGGAAGAAAGTGCATTCAAGTTTGTCCTTATAAGTTCTTGGGTCTAGAAGTTTCACAATTTAACACTAACCCTATGGAGCCTATGGAAAACTCAGTGTTAAAAATGCTTAGGTCCCGAGTGGCCCCCGCATCATGCTTATGACTAACTCCTATAGTACATTTTTGGCTTATAAGTTTTCACTGGAGGATAAGGGAACTGTTTTTTGTCTTTTTTTATAACAAAGACAGACTTGGTTGTGTACCTGAGAAGATATCTCTTTCTAATATTGTGGGTAGCCCTTATAAGGGCTGCCACGAAGGAACATTTTGAAATCACACTCATTTGTGAGAGTAACAAATTATTGATAGGTTAGTTTAAACATTATTTATTTCCAAGTTGCATTATTATACAATAATACATAGAATACATATTTGTGGATTCAACAAAAAGCTAAAAGCTTATGTTAAGCTGTTTCCACGCTATAAATATATTTCACATTTTTGGCAAATGTGGCGGCGTTTTACAGTCAACTTGGTAACAACACACAAACAGATTTAAAGGAGATCAAAAAGAAGAAAATGAGAAAGTGTCTGAATGAAGCAGGAGCAGGGACGTGGCGGGGGGGGGGGGGGGGGGGCACCCCAATCCTGATAAAAAAATTTTACAATTGGAAATTTGTAGGGCAAATCATGAATAGTTGGAAATTCCACCTATCTGGATTTTAGAGCTTCTTTCTTGATGCTGATGTCTCATTTACCTCCCAAAATTCCAACCCGAATTCAAATCAGCAAAAATTCCATCTGGTACTATCTACAAATACAGCGTACGTAATGTCGAGCTTCAAAGGTATGTATGATATCAATTGGTATGAGTTTTCTATAGTACGTTTACTTTTCTCAAAAGTCGAAATGCATTTCAAGAAAATCACGCCGTGTACCGTGTAGAATCCTGAGTTAATTCCTTCATTCACAATCGAATCGGTACGAGGATTCTATTGTATGTTTATTTATTGTAAAAAAAACATCGGAAAGCACTTCAGGAAAATCTCTTCATGTAAAATCGTTATCCTGAGTTACTTTCATTATTCACACTTCCAAGATGATTAGAGTTCTGAGCTTGAGCATTTGTTTAGCACATATTCAATTCCCAGAATAATACCAATTAGTAACCTGATAATTCTATCATAAATATGTTGGCATTCCAGTTACTAGAATCAATTTTATGCCCATTTTCATGGCTTCATTTTCAAATTGTTTCTCTGATGTGAATTTCCAGCTATGGGGAGGGACCGGGGATGTTTCCCCTCCCGGACCCTCCCCAGCCCGGAATTCACTACCCTACACCCATTCCCTCAAACGGAAACCTCTAGCCACGTCCCTGAGTAGGAATAACAGGGAAAGTGATATACATTTATAGAAATAGAACAAAAGATAAGCTATTGGGTTGGAGAATAAAGAAGAAACTGGAGAGAGAGAGAGAAAGAGAGAGAGAGAGAGAGAGAGAGAGAGAGAGAGAGAGAGATTGCAAACGAGAAACAGAAACAACAAAAAACAAAAAAAAAAGAAAAAAAAAAAAAGAAGCATCAGAACTTTGTTAATTCAGTGAGTAATTCTCTTCAAATTAAATGTGTCCATTTGATAGATTAGGACTGCTCACACTTGGTATTGACGCCAACCTGTCTAGGGTTTGAGGCCTGAAAGTAATAGAGTATTGTCTGCTATGTAGAATTCCTGATCTTATTTGAAACGCTCTGTTTTCAGAATGTATGACTGGACAGTTTTAAATATACTTCTGTTAATGAAGTCATCATAAAACTCAGATCCATACAGGAGAATATCACTATCTATGCAGCACGCCAGGGTTCCAATAGTTTCAGTCCTTATTATGTTGTACATTGGACATTCTAACAAAAAGTGGTCTGTAGTTTCACGGTCTCCACATGCACATAAAGGCGAAATAACCAGGTTGTGCATATAGAGGTGGTCGTTCAGATTACTACATTGAAGCCGGAGTCTACAATGAAAGATTTGAGCTTTTCGAGATTTAGATTTTTTATAAAAGTTGGGAGGACGTCGATTATTTCGATTGAGATATCTTTTGAAGTTCATAATTGAATGATTTTCCCTTATTGGTTGTGGAATATCATTCCAGAGTTTTGATGTCGCTGGGAAAAATGACATTTGATGGGATGTCGTACGACAAAAGGGTACTCGAATATTTTGATTAGATCGAAGGCTATATGATTGCACTTCTGAAATGAACGGATGAATTCGGCTGGAAATAAATTGTGGGGTTAAATTATGGTACATTTTAAAGAACTGGACAAGTTTGTGTTTTTTTTCCGTCGAGATTCCAATTTTTCCCAACCTGTTTCAATATACAAGGATTCTTTGCTGGCACTTTTTGTTGCACCAGTAACAATTCTTGCAGCTGAAATTTGTATTTTCTCAAGTTCATCTACTTCCTTATTTGTACAATTATCCCAGACGGTGTCGGCATATTCTAAAAGGGGACGGATAAATGCAAAATAAATTTTTTCTAAAGTACTTCGATCAAGATTGAATTTATTTTTACGGATGAGGTCAATGCGTCTCCAAGCTTTAACACTAATATGATCGATATGATTTGTCCAGGTACCTTCTTGGTTAAAAACAATTCCTAAATGTTTATGGTTGGGGACTTCTTTTATTTGTTCGTTGGACATTAGTAATGGCGGATGAGGAACACGGCCTGTTTTACGCGAAATTAATAAAGTTTCTGTTTTCGAAGGATTGAAATCAACAAGCCAAATTCGAGCCCATTCTTCGATATTTGCAATATCCCTATTCAATATAAGTGACGTTTGGTTGGGGTCCTCTACAATCAAGTAGAGTGTAGTGTCATCAGCAAATAACCTAATACTACTGGTCACATTTGCCGTGATGTCGTTGATGTATATTAAAAATAAGAGAGGACCAAGAACAGATCCCTGTGGGACACCTGAATTGATACTTTTCCAAGTGGACGAAAAGGAGTTAATTATAACTCTTTGCGTGCGATCAGTTAGGTAGGATTCAAGAAATGTTAACAGTTTGCCAGTAATTCCAATTTTTTCGATTTTATTCAAGAGGCCTTTGTGCCAAACTTTGTCAAAAGCCTTACTAATATCACAAAATACAACGCGGATTTCCTTGCCTTCGTCTAGAGCTGAGCTAAAAGTATCATAAATATCAGTGAGCTGGAGAACAGTTGAGTCATGTGGCGTGAATCCAGACTGGTAGTGGCTTAATAAGTTATTTGCGTTGAAGAAATCCCAGATCTTTTTGAATATACATTTTTCAAAGACTTTTCCAAGGCAGCTTAGTAGAGAAATGGGACGATAATTAGATATTAAGTTTGGGGGATCTTTCTTCAAAACCGGAAACACATTTGCTCTTTTCCACACGCCCGGAAAATACGACTGTTCCAGTAAATAGTTAAAGAGATCAGACAGAGGATCACACAATGATGACGAACACTCTTTAAGCAATCGGGGATTTATAGCATCAGGGCCACAAGCTTTATTGGCCTTCATTGATTTTAGAGAATCAAAGACATCCCTAGCGTTTAATATAATATTATTGAGAGTTGAACGGGGTTCGAAGCACCTAGTGGGCATGGTAGCCTGGGAGTCATCAATAGTTGATATAGCACTGAAGTAGTCGTTAAATGCTTCAGCCTTTTCCAGGTCGAGTGAGAGTTGGGTGTTATTGTACAATAAGCTTGGAATTTCAGGCGACTTGCCACCCATAAACGTTTTTAATGTTTTCCACCATTCAGATGACTGGGTCCTTGGATTATCTAGAGTATTCTGAATTCGCGAAAAATAATCAGCTTTAGACTTCCTGATATTAGTCACGACTTCGTTGCGTTTAGCGCGGTATTTTGCCCATGCATTGGGATGGTCTGATCGCTTTGCAGAGCGATATAGTCTTTTACGTTGCCTAATTAGGAGTCTTATTTTGTTATGCATCCATTTTGGTTCGTCTTTTCTCACAGTAATTGTTTTGTTGGGAATATATTTTCCAGCTAAACTAAGCAATTTGGACGTAAAAGTTTCAATAACAGCATCAATAGAGTCGTTAGGAGTTATGAGATTCTGGGATTCTTCTCGTACAGCATTATTTAGTTCGGCATAGTTCGCCTCGTTATACAACCAGATAAGTCGCTTGGTATGTTTACGAGCATGTTTTTTCAAGTTGAAGTTAGTATACACAGGGCAATGATATCGCGTCAGGTCAGGAATAAATGGATCAAGGACACCACTGGATATGACCTGGAGGGAGTCTGTTACCGCAATTAAGTCCAAAATGGTAGAACTATGTTCAGTAAAAACGTTGGCTCTGTAATCAATTGTCTCAAATTGAAAGCCTGAATTAAATCTTTGAATTTATTGGAGTTAATATTCTGGTTGTCATTAAAATCCCCAGTAACAACTATATTATGAATGCCCGTGTCTTTAGCCTTGTCAATTGAATCATATATCCAATCCCAGATAGCAGCGTCGGCACCTGGTGGCCGGTAGAAGACACCTAAGAGAATTGGACCGCCAAGTGTTTCTATTTCAACCCACAGACACTCTAGTAGAGGGGTGTCCAGGTCATTCCTGTGTTTGAACATTAAGTCTGATTTAATAAAAACTGCCACCCCACCGCCTCTAGTGCAGCGATCTTTTCTAATTGGTTCATGATATCCATTTAGCTGGATTTCAATATTATTGTCCAAGGAGGTTAGCCATGTTTCAGTGAACGCACATACATTGAGGTCAGACAGTTCACATTGGAGGATATCGATTTTAGGTTTGAGACTTTGTATGTTCATGTGACAGATACTTAGGTTCGTAAAATTAGCATTATTATAATGAACGACATCCGAAGGAGGGGATGGACCGGGGTTTAATTCAATGTCACCACACATGTAAAGACGCAAAGGAATCCAAGGCAGTAAAATGAAGGCCGGACTCTCGATACCCAGATGTGCCACTTTGAATTTGTTAATCTTAAAGATGGGATCAAAAAACCTTGACATATAGAAAATGTGTTGGTCTTCTGGGTACACACGTACTACATGATGTAATAGTAACATTATAGTAATACCTGCCGTTCCAAATTTCAATAATAAATTCAACATCAGAAAACACTTGAGATCAAGTCGTATATTCGCGGGTACACGCCTAAAAGCCCTGTGGTGAAAGAGTCCCACCCGTATTCTGTATAACTGTATATCAATCATTTTTTAGTTTTACCACTTGGGATTTTAGTTGGAGGGGGGACTCTTGTATGTAGAGAGGGCCAGTGTGCACCAGTAGTGAGCAGCCGATTTCAATTTCTGTAGTTTTTTTAATACAAACAAACTTGGCAGAGAACTGATAAGATGTAATTATAACTGGGGTTGAGAATGTTCTGAGCTTCTGTAAAGACGTATAATGAAACAACATGAATAGGACATAATAAAACATATATACAAAAATAAGGAACACCAAGTGTGCCATTATTATTAAGTTGTAATAGAATCGGCGTCTGCAGCAAGGGAAGGATATTGATAGGTTAGAATGAGAAACAGAGATAATAAGAATTAGGATGAATGAGTTTAAGTTGTATCCTGACTTTTTGTCAAGCTAAAATTCAATAACTTGCATCCAGATTTGTAGGAATCCTCGTGAGATTTCACTTAAATCTTCATACAGGTTATTGGATTTAACCTCACATTTTTTATACTGTCTTTCTGGCTGCCAATTAAGATCAGGATACAAGTCAACTTTCTTCACCGGTATTTCTCCAGTTCATAACCGCAAGCAGCTAAGAACTGTCTTATCCCTGCCTTTCGCTCCAACTCATCAATAAGCTGCTGGCCCCACTGTCGAGTGTATTTCTGAGATCCACCACTTCTCATATGACCGAAAATATCTTCAGCTAATTGGCGTCTTCGTGCTTTCTCTCTCGCTCTACTCTGATTGATTATTCTTGTAATTGGCGATTCCAATCAGCGTCAGACATTTCCCCGGACCTCCACATTCTGTATTCGTTCATATCTAGAGAGTACTTCATGTTATCTCAAAATGAATTGTTCAAATCAAATGGTTTTGCGCGCCGAAGGCGCGCAGGGACGATTTGGGGAGCAAGCCCCTTTCGACCCTCATTAGCTGTAGAATTTGAAAGTGTCAGACCGTGGTAAAGGAGGAGAAGTTGTGGGTTGTTAGCGGCGCTTGTGTCTTTTCAGCTTCTTTTTCAGAGGTGGAGGTTTGGAAGGAGAGACAGTGGTAGTTGGTGTTGTTGATGGGCTGCCTGATGGTGGTAGCTGAGTTTTGTAGGGTCTGGTCCTAGCCGAGTCTGGAGTGGTTGTGGGTGATTGCTGAGTCTTTTGTTGTTGTAGATTTCTGGCGTCTATTAGTTTTTTGGCTTCTTCGACATTTTGGAGGAATATTTGGTATTGCCTGTCCATCTGTTGTCTGTGAAGGTCCCCTTGTATTTCGTGTTCCCGTAAGATGTTCTCTATCCTGTCGTCCGCGTCCTGGCATTCTGGTTTAGAAGGAAGAGGCGAGTGGGGATCAGGAAGAGGCGAGAGGGCAGCTTCCATTTCCACCTCAGTCTCCACAGATTCTTCCACATCCGACAATACCGACTGGGAAGCCGGTATTTGGAAGGGGCTGTCTGTTGGAGTGGGAGGGGAAGTGGTGGCCGCCTCTGGCTCTTTCTTTTCCTCACCTTTCTCTTTCTTCATCTCCAAGAATGCCTCCAAGCGTCAGGAATCCCTCCGCTTGGTGGACGGGCTCTTCTTTCTTCTCTTTCTCTTTTCAGGGCCTCCTTCCCTCTTCGGGTGAGGACCAGTGCGAGAGGAGGTCCTGTCAACAAAGGTACTACCTCTCCCCGAGGAGGGCGGTGATATTTTCTCTTCTTCAACTAGGAATTCCATAGAAAGGTGGACTCTCGTTCCTATCTCCTGGACAGTCGAGGTGATAGGACGAGAGACCCCTAAGGCTGAAATAGTCTTCAACAATATATCCGGTATTTCCATGATTGGATGTTCGCTCTCTGAAATCAGAGGTGCGAAATGAGAGCCATGAATTGTTTCTAAGTCTAAAGAATAGTTTCGCGCGTCGAAGGCGCGCTGGGACGATATGGGGCATGCCCTTTCGACTCTCAATTACTGTATATTAAAGTTTCGATAATTTTTGAGTCATCATCACCCGCATCATGTCTGGTCGGTGTAAAGGAGGAAGAGGATTGGAGTTGATGTTTCTGGTTGTTGTTCTTCAGGCAAGTATAGTCTGCCGCTTGTGATTTGGAGTTGAAGATGGGCCTTCATCGGCAAGTATAGTCTGCCTTGGGCTCTTTCGCTGGCGTGTATGGTTTCGGCGATAGACAATTTGAAAGAAACAAAACGGACCTTAACAAGGTGCCACCCAACCTGAACATTCCTGGTTCAGGTAATAGGCCTGCGATTATCATGGGGTCGGGACAGATTGTGCGCTAGAGGAGCGCTTTACAAAAGGGGCTAGGAGATTGGGGCGCAGGACCAACGCTCGCCTCCCTGGGGGTGGATGCCCACCTCCAAGGATGGAGTGAAGGATGTGCTGAAGCCATAACGGTTATTGTGCTGCCATAGCGGTTATTGATATCCGTAGCGGTTATTGATATCCATAGCGGTTATTGGGGAAAAGGTAGAATATGAAAGATAGTAAAAAAACTTAGACTAAAAGCGGCAAAAGGTAGAATACAGTGAAGAAGTGTGTGCATTTGCAAGGTCTTTTTCTGGATGTATTTCTGTTGAGTGTGATTTTCAGGCAAGTATAGTCTGCCGCTTAAATGAGTGTTGGAGCTATCACTGGCAAGTATAATCTGCCTCAATCTCTTCTGTTGTTGTTGTTGTTGTTCGGGCTGTTGTTTCGTTGTTAATTTTGCTGGCGGGGAGTCTATCTTACGGCGGTGTATTGGTCTTGTGCGTGCAATTGCAAGGTCTTTTTCTGGTTGTTGTTGTTCGGGCTGTTGTTTCGTTGTTCACTTTGCTGGCGGGGAGTCTTTCTTGCGGCGGTGTATTGGTCTTGTGCGTGCATTTGCAAGGTCTTTTTCTGGATGTGTTTCTGTTGAGTGTGATTTTCAGGCAAGTATAGTCTGCCGCTTAGGTGAGTGTTGGAGCTATCACTGGCAAGTATAGTCTGCCTCAAGCTCTTCTGTTGTTGTTGTTGTTGTTGTTGTTGTTGTTGTTGTTGTTGTTGTTCGGGCTGTTGTGTCGTAGTTGATTGTGCTGGCGGGGAGTCTGTCTTACGGCGGTGTATTGGTCTTGTGCGTTAATGATGCTAGATTCCATGTCTCAGTTGTTGTTCTAGCTGTTGTGACTTTGCTGTGTGGTCTGTGGGGTGGGGGGGGGAGTCTTTCTTGCAGTGGTGTCTGGTCTGGTCTGGTGTGTTTTGGGTGTTTGCTTTTCGGTCTCTGCCGTGGCTGAAATTAAAAAGTATAAGATGATTAAAGTCCCCCCCCCCCCCCCCCCCTGTCTTCTGTTCCCGTGTTGTAGTGGTTTGGCTGTGTGGCTGTTCTGTCGGATGCTGTCGTGGTTGATTGTCTTTCATGTCTTGTGTGTTTCTTCGGGCAAGTATAGTCTGCCACTTGGGTGAGTGTTGGAGCTATCACTGGCAAGTATAGTCTGCCTCAAGCTCTTCTGTTGGTGGTTGATGGCTGGGTCTGAGTGCTTTTGGTTGAACGAGTGTCTGCTTCTTTTGTCGGGGTGTCTATGCTGTGGCTCTTGGTGCTGCTGAAATAGAAATGATGAGAGATTAGTAAGCCCCCCCCCCCCCCCCACACCCTTGCCTGGTTGGGTCCTCCCGTGGTCGTACTGCGATTCTTACCCGAGTGACAGAGCTTCCGGGGCTGAGCGAGGCTGCCATTGGCTTGTTGTAGCGGGAGGGTTAACTAGTCTAGCCCACAAGACTGTCTCTGGTTGGTTGGACTCTTTGGACGAAAACAACAATGAGTATGAAATGCACGAATTTTTACATTCGTAAGGGCAGTAACATACTCTCGTGTTGTATTGCGCTGTGTATTTGCTTGTCACTATGGGGGAGAGTATGAGATGCACGAATTTTTACATTCGTAAGAGCAGTAACATTCTCTAGCGCTTGGGACCCCAATCATTCCCTATTTAATATTTAGTTTTAAGGTGCCGGGGATCGCGAGCGTTTTGGGTGGGCTGAGCTTCCTAGTCTGCGAGTGAATTTGCCTGTCTCTATGGGAGAGAGTATGAGATGCACGAATTTTTACATTCGTAAGGGCAGTAACATACTCTCGCGTTTGGGACCCCAGTCATTCCCTATTTATTATTTAGTTTTGAGGTGCCGGGCATCGCGAGCGTATTGAGTGGGCTGAGCAGTTTGTTGCTTTGGCTGGTTGAGTCGCTTTTTGGCATGTTCTTGGGTTTTTGTCTACTATCGCATATTGCCTTGAGTTGAGGTATCAGCGTGCTGCCTTCGAACCGTTCTAGGTTTTTGGCAGCTAGTGTGGCGAGGCGTTCTTTGACGGTTGGGATTTTGGCCCTTTGGTGGAGGATCTTAATTGGGGTGTCGAATGGAGCTTGGAGGGATATTCTTAGTGCGTGGTTCTGGACTCTCTGGAGTTTGGCAATATTGCTTGTGTACGTATTGGTTAGGACCAGGGCCCCGTATTCGATTATTGGCCTTACAAAGGCCTTGTATAGTTTGAGTAGTACCGTTTCGTTAGCCCCCCAGGTGGTGCCCCTGAGCATTTTCAGTAGGTTAATTCGTTTGGTAGCTCTCGCGGCTACGTTATTAGTATGTTTGGTGAGGCTTAGTTTCGAGTCTAGGGTGATTCCCAGGAATTTTGCTTCAGTGCACTTTGGGAGGGTTTGGCCTTTTAGTTGCAGGTCAAAGTCGCGGTTTTTCCTTTTGGCGGAGAAGGTTATCCTCTGGGTCTTGTTTACATTTAGTTTAATTCTCCATTTATCGCACCAGAGTTCGAGGTCGTCTAGAGCGCTTTGAAGGGATTTTTGGAGGGGGAGGGGTTGGCTGTTGGAGTCCCAAAGGCCCTTGTCGTCTGCAAATTGTGAGATTTGGACCCGGTCCGAAGAGATGTTGAGGTCGTTTACGTAGATTATGTACAGGAGCGGGCTGAGAACTGACCCTTGGGGCGTTCCGGCCACAAGTGGGATGCTTTTTGATATTTCTCGGTTGACTCTGACTTTGATTTCGCGATCGTTTAGGAAGGAGGAAATTAGTCTATGTAACTTCTTGGGGATGTTGAGTTTAATGAGTTTGTATCTGATGCCGTTGTGCCAGACTGAGTCAAAAGCTTTTTCCACGTCAAGCAGAACGGCGGTACCTAGATTGTTGTTATCGATCGCGTTTTTCATGAGTTCTACTAGGCGATAGATATGCTCCATGCCTTCTTTGCGGTGCCTATAGGCTCTTTGCCAATCATTAAAGAAGTTAGTTTCTTCGAGGTGGTCCCTTAGCCGATCGGCAAGGATTTTCTCAAAAACCTTGCCGATGCAGCTAAGGAGACTGATAGGGCGGTAGTTGGCTGGTTTGGAGAGGTCTTTGTCGGGTTTCGGAATCATGACCCCTATGGCTGATTTCCAGCATTTGGGGAAGCAGCCATGGGTGAGGCACACGTTGAATATGGCCTCTAGTCTGGTTATATAGGAGTTGGGGCTCTGTTTGAGGATTTTATAGCTTACTTCGTCTTCTCCCGGGGAGGAGGAGTTTTTGCATTTTTTTATCACGCTGATTATTTCGTCGGCCGTGATGGGGTGAGCAGGTCATGTTCGTCCCCGTCCTCATATTCGTTGCCGAAGTAGGGGTCGCGGTAAACCTCTGGGTGGGAATCAATGAAACTGTCGATGGTGTTCATGACTGAGTCGTCATATTCCGGCCCTAAATGGGGTTGGTGAGTTCGGCTCAATAATTCCTCGAAGGTGTCGGCTTTTTCCTTGTCGCTGGCGGCGAGAGTGCCGTCAGTTTTTTCGAGCGGTTTGGGCTGTCTTGGGTTGCTTTTTTGACCTGTGAGCACCTTGAAGGTGTTCCAGAATTTTCTCGCATCTTTTGTCGCGTTCAGGTTGGATGTGGCCCTCTCCCAATTGTTTTGTTGTTCGGCCTTAAGTGCTTCTTTAACCTCGCCATGAAGACGGTTGTAAATTTTTTTGAGTTCCACTCGCTTGGTGGGGTCTTTTTCGGTTTTGAACTTGCGCAGGGCTTTTCGCTTTGTTTTTATAAGGGTGAGTGTGCTCTCGGAGATTGTTCGTCTCCAGGGGCGCACTTCCTCATTGGGACAGATTTCGTCTAGGGTGGACGTGATGATTTTGCTGAGGTCAGCGCATTGGTCTTCAATATCGCTTGCGTTAGGGGATTTACTAGCTTCGAGTTTGGCGTCTACAATTTCTCTGTATAGGTCCCAGTTCGTTTTGCTCAGGTTCCGTGAGATTTTGGGAGGGTAGCGTAATGGACCGGACTCAAAGCTGATTGTGGCGTGTACTGGTAGGTGATCGCTACCTAGGTCGTCATCGCTCACTTTATGATTGATAACGTTTTTGCTTAGGGAGTAGCTCGTTATTATGAGGTCGAGGATGTCGGAGCGTTGGAGGGGGTGAGAGCTGATAAAGGTATTGGATGGGTCTTCGCTAATGATTTGTAGGTCGAGCTTTTCGGTTATGTCGAATAGGACATTGCCGTTTTGGTTAGTGTAATTACACCCAAAGTATATATGCTTGGTGTTGAAGTCTCCCATGTAGATACAGTTTTTGTATTTACGTGAGAAGAATTCAAACACTTCGTGACTGACTGTTTGGTTCGGGGGGGGGGGGGGGGGTTATAGTAACAAATGATTGCTATTATTTTATTATCGGCTGTTAATTCCACGGCTACCACCTCCGCATCGAGGTGATGAATGAATGAAAGGTTTTAGCGCGCCGAAGGCGCGCAGGGACGATGTGGGATTTACAAATCCCTTGCGACCCGCATCGAGGTGGTCAGTTTTTATCGGTTTATGTTTCAGATTATTTTTAATTAAAAGGGCTGCTCCGCCGTGAGTGGTGTGGGAGCGGTCCCTTCTGATTACATTGAAGCCCCTAAATGAAAAGCTTCTTTGTTTGCATAACCAGGTTTCGTAAATTCCCCAAATGTCAGTGTTTTTATAGTAATTACTAATTTGGAGTTTTTTGTTATACGCGCCGCGGGCGTTCCATAGAGCTAATTGGAGCTTATCCATGATCGGGTTTTGATTATTTGGGGTGTTTGTTTAGTGATAGACTGGTTTGATTAGTAATTTTTGTTGATGGCGGCTTTAATTAAAGTGTGGGAGATTTGAGTTTTGAATAGCCTAGATGCCGATCTGCTGACGTCTTGACAGATGTCAGCCAGATCGGCATTTAGGTGATTCTTTAAAACTTCGTGCAGACTTCTGGCTATGAGGGAGCAGAGGGGGTATGGGGAGGAGGCATTAGCGGGTTTCGTTAGATCTACCCTCTTGAGTTCTGCGCTTGTTTTAACCTTTTTATAGTGGGAGCACCCTCTATAATTAGCCGTGTGCTCACCTTGACAATTGGGACATTTTAGGGTTTTTGGCTTACATGTGCTGCAGATGTGATTTTCGCCACACTTCATGCATTTGAGTTGGCCCCTGCAATTATTGGCGATGTGTCCGAATTTTTTACATTTATGGCACTGGACGGGTGGTGGGCTGGAGCGTACTCCTCAGCGGAGTGCCGTCTGCCATTGATCATGATTCCCTGAGCCATGATGGCCAGCTTCCTTTCACGGCTGGGACATTTTACCTTCAATTTCCACGTTCTCTTCCCCGTGGCTTTTGAGGTGAACCTGTCCCAGCTATGACCCGGGATGCTGGCGCTGATGGCTTCTTTGGGCGTGTCCGGGTGGACCCTGGTCACGACCACGTAGAACTCTGTGTCCTGATTTTTATGGCGGCTTGCCTTACGCGGGGCTTGAGGTCCCTTGTTTACGGTATATTGTGTCTTACTGGGTGGTTGTTGGAGCGCCGCGGCATAACTCAAGGTGGTATTTGTGCTTTGGCCAGTGGGAGGCTGGTCCGCGCTACTGGCAGACTGTGGAGTTTTGAGATTAGCTTGAGAACCCACTTGAGGACCCGCGCTGGGGTTGTTATGATGAGGGGTCCTGACCTTTTTGTATCTTCTGTTCACTATCTGCGAGAACCCTTCGTCCGTTGTTAATTCCTCCAGCTCTGGCTCATTGTTGAGCTTTCTTTTAGCTGGAGTGTGCTGGCTCCTGAGCATTTGGGACAGAGTGGGACCCGTATCGGCCGTGTCCAGTGGATTTAGGGTTTGATTGAGGCTATTAGTTTTCTTAGTACTATTGTTGGTTCTAGTGACCAACTCTTTTTCAGGTACTGAATTGTTTGGAATGCGTGTTAGATTTTATAGACAATGCGAGGATCGAAAATTCACTGAAGAACGCTCACGTGACAATTCGACCGAGTGCGGGAATAATAATAATAATAACACTTTGGCCAGCCGCTGATTTGTCGCGGTTCTCGGATGAGAAGGCCATTGTTACCCCTGTACTCCCAACTGCCTCCCTATTCCCACGCTTCTCCTCTCCTCCCAACACTCGGAGACGAACTGCTTGATGATATCCCTTGTCCCATTCTTCCCAATCTCTCCGATTAGCATATTAACCCTCTCCTTTGAGTCTCCCCCTAACCACATGTCCTTCATTCTCCCATCCCACTTTCCCATTATACTCCCAGTGAATCTCATTCTTTTAGGCTGATACTTTGGGCATTCTAGAAGAAAGTGTTCCAGGGTCTCCACCATGTCCAAGTTACACATCTGGCACTACCTTTCATCGTCTTTCCCAATTTTTCCCCTCAGCTCCAGGGATCGCGACCTCAGCTTGAACAACAGTGACCCCCCAAAGGTGCCATCAAGGTACTCTTCAAAACCTGGCTTCTCTTTATCACGCAGGCCACCCAAAGACCTCTTTGATTTGACCCCCTCTCGCCAATTACGGTTACAATCCTCCATGACCCTTTCTCTGACGATTTTTTTATCCTGGTTTGCCCCAACGTCCAGGTCCGAGATCTCCAATGAGTAGTTCTCTGCTAGCTCCCTCATTTGGACCATCCACCCCGTTTTGATATTTGAGTTGAAAATTCTCAGGAACATTACTTTACACCATCGGCTGTCGGGGAGATTTACCAAATAATTAAGATAACCGAGCTTTAACAGGTCTATCCTGTCCTTGATCCTCATCCACCCAAGCTCACCCCTGGTTGCTTCTAGCGCTGCGGCATTACTCGACCCCGTTATCCATCGGCCTGCATCGTTCTGCAGGATTTCCAAGCTCTTTACGGCCGTCTGGTTTAGGGGTACCACTTCCGTACCGTATGTTATACTTGGCAGCCCCACCATTTCCCAAATGGTTTTCCCCACGAAAACCTTATTGAAACTGTTTCTCCCTATAAGTTTCATTTGGTTAAGGATTCGCTTCCCCTTCAGAATCAATTTATTTGTGTGGTTCCGGTAGATTCCTCTTCCTGTAATGTTTATATTTACCCCCAAATACTCGTAATCACCCGTCTCTCCCACACTGAGAAGTTTGCTGCTCCCTTCCGGAATGCAGAACTCACCCACTCTCCACCTTCGAGTGGGGTCCACTTTGCGGCCCACAGGTATAACTTTGCTCTTGCTTTCATTAAGTTCGAGTCTCCATTTGCTCCCATATTTCCCAACAATTCCCAGCATTTTTGTTAGCCCCTCTTCGCTTTCTGACACTAGAACCATATCGTCTGCAACAAATAGCCCTGGGATCTTCAAGTCACCAACTGCTACCCCCTCCTCGCTACGCAGGAGTTCATCTCCTAAACCTTTGATGTACAATGCAAACAGGATCGGCGAAAGGATACACCCCTGTTTTAGGCCTATCTCCATAGGCACACGTTTCGTTGTAATGTTTCCCAGGCTAAGTTCACTCTGTACATCTTTATATAATGCTTTCATAATTCCAACAAACTCGCCTCCTAAGCCCATAGCCTCCAGCTTGCGCCACATACCTTCCCTCCATACTCTATCGTATGCCTTCTTGATATCCAAAAAGGCCATAAACATCTTTTTCTTTTTTTGCTTTGGCGGATTCTATCATTTGGGATTTGGGAAAAAATATTGACATCGGACGGCTGTGATAGTAAACGTCTGTTATCAACATTTTTTTCCGCACTCATTCGAATTCTTTGAGATCAGTTGATAGTATTCTAATCAGACGAGGTCTTGAGAAAGTGATTTTTATCATATCTCAGATAAAGAGTAACTTAGTAACACATTTGCATCTTCTGTCTGATTTCAATTCTTAAGACTCCTCAAAGAAACTTAACTTAATTAAATTCCAACCATGGCTAGTAACAGCATCATTAAACCATCCAGCTTTAGTTCTATTGAGAGAAAGAAAGAAGAGACCAGAGAAGAAAAGAGAGAGAAGGAGAGGAAAGAAAGAAAGGAAGGAGAAAGAGAAGGAGAAAGAGAAGGAGAGAGAGAGAGAGAGAGAGCAGCCCGCAGAGAGTCGGCGGCAGGACTGCACAAGGTAAGTCACAATACCAGTACTAAAGGGTCAGGGGGGTCCCAAAACTTATGGAGGAAAGAGCCCAAGATAGGGAGGATAGAATAAGGGAGAGGGAGGAATGGCGTCTGAGGTATGCTGAGATGGAGCGAAAACATGCTCAGCAGGAAAATACCATAGATAGACTCACAAGAGTGATGGCAGAAGAAAGAATAGCTGCTCATGAGAGGTTTGTCATTATGACAAACCAAATCAATAACCTTTCAGCCCAGCTGGGCTTGCAGAGACAACAGACTCTGCAAATCTCTCTGGACAGTAGTGCTGCATCAGCAGATGTTCCAGCAGCCACTGCGGCTTTGGCTGGGTCACCTCCTTATAGCCCAATCAAGGTCATTGCCATTGCAGAGGTCCACGCGGAATCAGATGCCTTGGACAATTTGGACAATCTGGACAATCTGGTCAACTTAGATAATTCCTTTATTAGAGAGATTCTTCCCACCGAACTCCAGGTGGTAGCCTCTGGGGGACCTGTCCCTGAGAAGCCATCAGCTGGTCGGGGGGACACATGCGACACTAAGGAAACTTCTAAAGATCTAGCAGATCCTTGCGCACTGGATACCATCTGCCCGGACAAAAACCTAGAAACTATGCTTGCCACACCGTTGGGCAGTATACCTAGCATAACAGCGACCCCGTCTCGAAATAACAGCAAAAGAAAGAAATCACTAGATCTTGAGAGCGAGTTGGTGGAGGTGGTGGATAGTCAGGGCTTTCATCACACCGTTGACCGGCAGGTCAAGAAAGTGAGGAACTGCCCTCCACCCACCCCCTCACCCAAACCACTCTCTCATCCAGAAACCAATGATGAGCCTCAAAAAATCTGCCAGGGCCTCTTCCACTCATGGAGACACCCTGGTCAACTGTCGTCTCTAGGAAGAAGGGTAAAAACGTGACACCCAACAGCCAAAATCAAGCTAGCAGCCAAAACCAGAAAGGGGAGCAAAATCCAGGCAGTCTCCCCTATAATAATAATAATAATAATAATAATAATAATAATAATAATAATAATAATAATAATAATAATAATAATAATAAAAACAAAACCAACGGCATTAGGGAGGGCAGGGGTAACACCCCCCCCCCCCCCCCCCCTCAGCCTCACTGCGGTACTAACTAGGGTTCATACCGACACACCCAGTGGAGCCATAAACCTTAGCCTAAATAACTGCAAGTGGGAGAGATTCCACTCCAAAGCCACGGGAAAGGTCACGTGGAAAATAAAAGTCACCTGCCCCAACAAGGAAACTAAAGTAAAAATAATCAAAGATGGGATCCACATCAATGGCAGGTGGCACGCCGGGGAGGAATACAATACCTCACCAACGCCCATACAGTGCCACAAATGCCAAAAGTTCGGGCATATCGCCAACAAATGCAGAGGGAATCTAACCTGCATGAATTGCGGAGAATCACATCTCACCAAGTCATGCAGGTTAAAATCCCCCTCTTGCCCCAACTGTAAAGGAAGTCATCCCAGCAGCTACCGGGGGTGTCCCCATTTTAAAAAAGTTAAAACCGCCATCAAGCTGAAAAGCCTAAATCTCATCAAGCCCGACAATGCGTCATCTCATCATACCGTCTGCTCCATTATCGCTGGATCCCTTTACTCAGTAATAAGCAAACACGCTAAAACCAATATGTCCGACATCTGCCAGGATGTCAGCCGATCGGCGTCCCGACTTTTCAAGACGCATATTTCGGAATCACTAATCAAAGCCGCTATCAGCTCAGACTAAAGCACCTGTCTAAACGGGTTCAGCACTATTAGAAGAGACCGACAAACCACCAAAGGTGGCGGCGTCGCTCTTCTAATAAAGCAGAACATCAAAACTAAAACAATAAAAACCAATCACCTCGATGCAGAGGTGATTGCAACTGAAATCACCGTCGACAACAAAAACATCGCGATTGTTTGTTATTATAACGACCCAAGCAAAATTGTTTCTGACACTGTCTTTGAATTCTTTACGAGGAAATACAAACACTGCATTTTCCTCGGCGACTTCAATGCCTAACACTTGTACTTTGGCTGTAACAAAACCACCCCTAACGGTGAAGCCCTCCTTGAAATCACTAAAAAGCATAACCTTCATGTGGTTATGAATGACAGCTCTGCAACTTATATCAGTAATAACCCATTATTCTCATCCGAGATCCTCGATCTAATTATCGCCAGTGACTCTCTGATAAATCACATCGATGACCACTGGGTCGGCGATGACGACTTAGGCAGCGATCACCTCCCGGTCCATGCCTCACTGCAGCTAGGAAATGGCCCACTCAGGTAACCCCCCCCCCCCCCCCCCCCCCACTCTCCGCAGAAATTTTAGAAAAATTAATTGGAACCTCTATCGTGACATCATCGATGTCAAACTAACAAACACCCCACCCCCCACCCCCCCCCCCCCCCATACCCAATGCAGCGGAACTCGAAACCCAATGCGAGGGCATAGAGAAAATCATTAACTCAACCCTAAACGAAATATGCCCAAAAGAAGAAGTACGTCCCTGGAGAAATACTATCTCGGGCGACACACTCTCACTAATCAAAACTAAACGGAAAGCTCTCCGCGCTCTTAAAACCGAAACTGACCCCGGTAAGAAAGCTGACCTCAAAAAAACATACAACCGCCTTCATGGGGAGGTCAAGAAAGCCCTCCAAGCTGAAAAACAAGCAAACTGGGAAAAGGCAACAGCCGATCTAAACGGAGTCCAGGATGCCAAAAAATTCTGGGACTCCTTCAAAATCCTAACTGGGCAAAAAAAAAAAAACAAAAGCCGCAAAGGCGCAGGCAAACCTAAGAAGGAAGACGGTTCCTTCACGCGCACCGACAAAGACAAGGCCGACACCTTTGCCGACCTCCTAAGAAAAACGCATCGCCCGCATCAAGGCGCGGGCAACGATGACGCCGCCATAAACGCCATTGATGACTACATCAATGAACACCCTGATATCTACCGTGACCCCAAATTCGATAACGAGCCAGAAGACGGGGATGACGATGACCTCGTCACCCCCATCACTAATGAGGAAATCATCAACGTCATAAAAAAACTGCAAAAATTCCTCCTCACCCGGCGAAGACGAAGTAAGCTACAAAATTCTAAAACAAAGCCCATTCTCCCAAATCGAAAAACTAAACAAACTGTTCAACGCATGCCTCACCCATGGCTACTTTCCCAAATGTTGGAAAAAAGCTATTGGTGTCATGATACCAAAACCGGACAAGGACCCCTCCGATCCAGCCAGCTACCGCCCAATCAGCCTACTCAGCTGCATTGGTAAGACATTCGAACGAATCCTTACCAATCGGTTCAGGGGGCGCCTTGAAGACAACGATTTTTCAATAAATGGCAAAGAGCCTATAGAAACCGTAAAGAAGGCATCGAACATGTCTACCGACTAGTCACCCAAATGAAAACCGCTACCAACAATCAGCAAATAGGCGCGGCAGTCCTGTTAGACGTCGAAAAAGCATTTGACTCCGTTTGGCACAATGGAATGCGCTACAAATTATCAAAAATGAGACTCCCCAAGAAATTGCTCAGATTACTATCCTCTTTCTTAAATGATCGCGAAATTAAAGTCAGAGTGAACAATGAAATGTCTGACAGTGTCCCCCTTGAAGCAGGCACCCCCAAGGATCCATCCTAAGCCCCCCCCCCCCCCCCCCCTTTACATCTTCTACGTAAATGACCTTAACTTCTCTGAGGATCATGTTCAAGTCTCCCAATTCGCGGATGATAAGGGCCTCTGGG
Source organism: Pictodentalium vernedei (assembly GCA_031216915.1). NCBI lineage: Eukaryota > Metazoa > Mollusca > Scaphopoda > Dentaliida > Dentaliidae > Pictodentalium > Pictodentalium vernedei. The sequence continues at coordinate 529,985,045 of CM062297.1, read as the reverse complement.
ACTCTAACAATACGGCCAATCTGCCCCAAAAACCCATGCAACGCGCTCTCGATGACCTAGAACAGTGGTGTGCCAAATGGAGAATTAAGCTAAACGCCAATAAAACCCAACGAATCACCTTTACTCGCAAGAAAAATAAACGTGATTTTGACCTAAAACTTATGGATAACACCCTCCCAGAATGCAAAGAGGCGAAATTCCTGGGCATCACCATTGATTAAAAATTGTCCTTTAAAAAACACACCGACGACATGGCAAAAAAAGCCACCAAACGCATTAACTTACTGAAAATGCTTAAGGGACCTTCATGGGGAGCCAACCAGTTCACCCTACTCAGATTATACAAAGCCTTTCTGCGCCCAGTACTCGAATACGGTGCAATCATACTAACTGAACTCAATCAAACTAATATGGGAAAACTCCAGAAGGTCCAAAATCACGCACTTAGAGTTGCCCTCCGCGCCCCATGGGACACACCCATCAAAACACTCCACGACAGGGCCGATATCCCCACCATTAAAGACCGCCTAGCCACCCTGGCCGCGAAAAATCATGACCGGTTAGCCAACAGCGAACTAGTCTCCGAACTTGGAGCCATTTGCGAAAGCCGACAAAAGCCCAAAAATTGCAATCAAAAATAAGACCGCTAGAAAAAAGAAAATAGGGAACGAGAAGGTGAATAAACAGGCAGAAAAACAGCTTAACTGTGGCCTTCTACCAGAAAGGGCTGCCTTGACCGACTCAACTAAAAATTCCACCATGATTAAATACTGTTATAAAAACTAAATAACAAATAGGGAACGAGAAGGTGAAGAAACAGGCAGAAAAACAGCTAAACTGTGGCCTTCTACCAGAAAGGGCTGCCTTCACCGACTCAACTAAAACTAAATGACGATTGGATACTGTAGATCTCATTTCCGGCCGGAGGGGCTCAGGCCCACACAGGACGCTCGAGATACCAGGCGAGAGCGTTTTGTGTGGGCTGGGCCTCCCCGGTCGGGGGTGGGAATTGAAGTGTTTAATCGTGATCCTAAATTAACTCAAATTAACCTAAATATGGTCGAAACCAGCGAAGAGCATAACAGAAACACCCTCGGGTGTGGTTTAGTGTCTAAACCTGTTACCCTCCCGCTACAAACTCACCATCACCCTATGAAGGTAATATAACAGGCTGATCAACAGCTTAACTGTGATCACAATTAAAACACAATGTGCTACTTTTGTCTTTTATTCTAATGAAAACTAATTCTGCCTTCTTCTTTTAAGCAGTTACACAGAAGATGCTTTTTGACCAGCACACCAATAACCGCTACGGACAGTCCAACCGTTACAGAAACGGTAACCCCCATGGTTCCTGTACATCCTCCGCTCCATCCCTAAAAGTGGTCGACCACTTTAAGGGAGGCGAGCGTTGGTCCTGCGTCCTGCCTCGGCCCCTTTTTGTAAGCGCATTGTGCATCTTTTTGTCCCAACCCAATAGGATTACAATGCAGGCCTGCCCCCGAACCAGGGAAGTTCGGGTCTTCTTCTTGGTGGTCCCCGAAAGGGGTCGTTGTTGTTTTCCTTCAAAAGAGTCCAACCAAACAGAGACAGCCTGAGGCAGATTATACTTGCCAGTGATGTCCACCACTCAAAATCATCCTCGAAGCGGCAGACTATACTTGCCCGAAAATCCAGACCGACTGCACCCTCGGGGAGAGGTAGTACCTTTGTGAGAGGACCCAACCTCTCACACTGGTCCTCACCCGAGGGTTCAACCGACATCAGTCAAAGAGACCACCACGCCGCAACCGTTGACACCTGCCGAGTACCTGAACCTGTTCCTCCTTCAACACGAATAGACATGTGGAATTTAATCATTTACAGCCAATGAGGGTCGAAAGGGGCTTGTTCCCCATACCGTCCATGCGCGCCTTCGGCGCGTCAAACCCATTCCATCCGGCGTCATAACGGCGCGAAACCATTCCTTTCATTTTTTCTTATCATCAATCATGAGAATTGAGCTCTCCATCGAGGTAAAGATTCCATCACTAGAAGGTGAATGTGGGGGCCGAGAAGTGAAGAAGGAGAGAGAGGAGTGCAATACTATTCCACCACAAGAAGTGAAGATGGAGAGAGAGGAGCGTAATACTATTCCAAGGAGTAATCTGCGAAGATTGGCAAGAAAAGCTGGGGTGGATAATATCTCACCATTGTCACTTGATGAAGCTGAAGAAGCCTTACACTGTTTTGTTCGAAAAAATGATGAGAGATACCTATCATTGAAGAGGATCACAACATCTCGTTAATTAAAAGGATGTCAAGAGAGCCGCAAAGAGAAATGGAATAAAGTTGGTGAACTAAACATTTTTTGTTTAGTAAAAAAGAGATATCACGTTTACACACTTGAGTGGCACATTTCAGTGCTACCACAATGGAATGAATTGAATTTTTGTTCAATTGTAATTTCATTACTCAATTCAAAAGAGGTTAACCTCATAGCTCCCACACTAGATTTCCTTGTCATGACATATTTTTGTGTTTGCAAATTAATTTTGTTTCTTTACCTAAATGTTTTTGTGTGAAAACATTTAGGTAAAAAAACAAAATTAATTTGCAAACATTAAAATATATTTTGTGTTTGCAAATTATTTTTCTGTCTTGCAAGTTGTTTTTTTTATTTTATAAGAACAATATACTTGCAAGACAGAAAAATAATTTGCAAACATAAAAAATATTTTTTGTGTTTGCAAATTATTTTTCTGTCTTGCAAGTTTTTTTTATTTTATAAGAAAAATATTTTTTGTGTTTGCAAATTAATGTTATGAAAAAGTTTTTTTCATAACATTAATTTGCAAACACAAAAAATATTTTTTCTGTTTGCAAATTATTTTTCTGTCTTGCAAGTTTTTCTATTTTATAAGAAAAATATTTTTGTGTTTGCAAATTAATGTTAAGAAAAAAAACTTTTTCATAACATTAATTTGCAAACACAAAAATATTTTTTTCTGTTTGAAAATTAATGTTATGAAAAAGTTTTTTTTAGTTTTATAAATAAAAATCCTGAGTTGGAAAAAATTCTCCCCTGTTTAAATGAGAACAAAATATTATTACCTTTTTTCAAATCCGAAAATTTTATTCCATGAATATTTACAGATTTGTAAATATCTTTTATGAAAATGTCACTTTCAAAAACTGTTTTCAATGTTTCTTGGCAAGTTTTCCTATTTTAGAATTATTGTCTTTAGCTTTTCGTTTTCTTGTAACTTTCTTTGGTGGTTCCTCTTTCTCTGGAAATAATACTTCTAACTCATTATCAGTTTCCATTTTTGTTTCTTTGGGAATATCCATATTATATAATAATGTATCATCATTATCATCAAACTCTGGTAACACAGGTTCTGCTAAGTCAACTTTCTTATTTGTAAAGTTTGTTTGTCGAGGTGATAGTGATACCATTCTCATCCCCTGTAAAGTGTGGTTGTCAATGTATTTTTCATCAAGTGGTAAGTTGAAACCTGTAATTGGTAATCTATCTTCTGTACGCTCTATGCGTTCTGACCATGGATAAACTTTAACCGGTTCTCATTGAACAACACCTAGTTCCCCCCATCTTGATTGAGACACAGAGTTATCCGATACCTTTTTCAATCTTCATTCATTAATCCAATGACCTTTCTGATTGCAATAAAAACATGGCTCTTTGTCTGAACATGTATTCGCCCAGTGTCCTTTCTGATGACAGATGGAACAAATCATCTCTTTAGGTGTTGATATCAACTTATAAAGTTCATTCACAAGTCTTTTTACTTCACCCCATTTAGATGTTTTATAGTAAATACTTTTAGCATCACTTGCTTTTTCTAATCTTGGATCTGTAACTTTATCCATCTTTTAACTTTTGGAGCGTTTCAAAAATATGTCTTGTCTTCTTGAAGTCAAAAGCAAGTGTGAAACATCCTGAGATTCTTCCTCCTTTTATACTTTTTTAATGTACATTTAAATGTTCAATAACATGCATTTACACACAATTGTTTAAATATACATTCATTTGGTTACAAATAGTTATGCTATTTTTTGCACTAAACAACCTCTGGATACTATATAGCTGTAGTTAAATGTGTTTAGTGATTTTAATGTTGATTGAAAGATACACTAACAAATAAAAGCTATAAAATATTTACCACAGGAATTTTTTCCCATAGAGTTAATGGATTACATAATTGATTTTTCAAATGTGTATAAGAAACATTTATTAACAGTATAGTTCAGTGGGTATTAAATGTACATTTAAATGCTCAATTAAATGTACATTAAAGGAAAGTATAAAAAGCGAGGGAATCTTAGGCTGATTCACACTTGTTTTTTTTACTTCAAGAAGACAAGACATATTTTCACAGCTTTCCAGTTGATAAGAGACGATAGAAGAAAGGATGAAGAGAGCCATTGAAGAATATAGTGAGACAGAGAATGAAGTAGATAACATGAAACAGAGAGTAGAATCAGCAAGAGACTTATACACCATTCTCCCACTCCTACAAAAAACATCAAGAAAATTCCATTCCAAATCCCGTGTATGCAAAATAACATTTAAACAATTTAATCAGAAGAATCCATTTGACACCCTTGGAAAAGTCTTTGACAGTATGGTAGAAGATATTAAAGAAAAATGTGGTGTAGAAGACAACGATCCAATGAGAATATCAGTTAACCACCCAGGGTTAGCAATAGGTATATTTATCCCATTCACTAAGGCTTCATGTATCACTGGTAGCACCATATTAGATGAAAAAGAAAAAGTTGTACAATCAAATGATAACTTTACTATCCATGATGGCAATTATCTTTAGAAATAACACACACTTCTCTACCACAAGGGTCTGGGAAACACGGACCAATTTCATTTTCATCTGTTGATAAAATGGTTAAAAGAAAACAGAGTATTATTGAAATTAAAAATGTTGATGATTAAATGTGTCTCTCACAAGCCATTGTAGTGGGAAAGTGTCATGTTGATAGAGATAAATCAGAACTTTGGCAAAAGAAATGGAAAAATATGAAACGTTCTGATAGACTGACACAAGAGTTGGAAGCTAAGGCATTGATGGACAAAGCAGGTCTTGATTATAATATTCCTTGTGGATACGAAGAATATTATAAAATACAAGACCTGCTTTACCCAGAGTATGTCATCAAAATTCATCAACAGTATGCAAAAAGTGAATTTTTATTCAAACCTCCAATTACCACCACTTATAGTAAAGTTATTCATATTTACCACCATGACCAGCAGTTTAGTTTAAACAATATTTATTTGGAGTTTAGCATTTGTATACATTAAACAATACATAGTCAAAAGGCACAACAATACAAGTATACAGTATAACAAATAAGGAAGTAAACAAAGGTACAACGAGGGGATTCGACAGAAAGCCTATAGCTTATGATGGTCGTCTCCGTAGATCATTTTTCACTGGTTCAAGTGGATGGTTTAGGTCAGCAGGTAAAATCATATGTTGTTGTCCAAAAGCAGCAACCACATGTTGTACATCAGATTGGGCTTGGTCACAGGTTTGACTGCACCCACCCATTACAACATCAGGGCAGACTGCCGCACTCCAGCACTTGCTGCCAATTAGAAAGAGTGAGCTGTGGTAGAAGAGATTCATGTGGAGATGCTCCCATTAAAAATCTTAGAATGAATGAGTTAATAATCATTGACATAGCGATTAACAACATCACTCACACAGACAATACAAGTGCTGTGGTGGGGCAGACAGACACCCCACTGGAACAGAGTCACAACTGAGGCTAACCCTATTCAATAGCCAAGTAGTGGATGGGAACTAACATTATCAGGTCAGGCAACGGCATATGATATTGTTTAAACTGTGAATAAAGAAAAGGATGAGAAATTACGAGATAAAGAAAGGGGAGGGTGCCAGCTTGAATATGTAGTGCATTACCTAGAACAAGGAAAGTAGCCTATGTGAGGACAGATACATTCTTAAATTTGAGGCGGAGTTGAATGTACATATTGAGGTGTGTTAATTCAGTAGATGAGGGTGAGTAGTATGTATTAGTCAAAAAAACTTATGATGAACCTTACACGAGGGTTTCCGAATATGGCAACTATTAAAAACGCTTCGTAAGTAGAATGAAGTCGTGTACCACTTCAAAAATAAGACAGTTGTTTGTGTTGTCCAAAAATTCAGAGCCGAGCAGAAGGGTAGTTGTATCCACTTCAAATGGAAATAGATTGATCGTACAGTTACGAGCGTCTGAGTAGATTGAACAATGGAAAAAGAAGTGATCCGTCATCTCGTGCTCACCACACTGACAAAAGGGACTGGGTAATAAGTGGTTATCAAATAGGTGAGAGTTAAGGCTACTACAATGCAACCGGAGCCTACAATGGTATATTTGTGAGGAGCGAGACTTCGCATTACTGTAAAATTTTGGAGGCCTTTGCTTGGCACCATTTAGGTAAGTCTTAAAATTGGATAGAGTTGTGTTCAACCAGACGGATAAGGGCAGGTTATTCCATTGATCAGTGGTGCTTGGGATAAATGAAGACTGGCATAACTGAGTTTGGCAGAAAGGCACTCGGTGGTTTTGACTCGATCGAAGACTGAGTGATGGGTTAGTTGAGGAGACCGGGGGGGGGGGGGGGGGGACTTTGTTGGATAGGTAAGGAGGTGACATGTGATGATTCATTTTGAAAAACTGAATTAGTTTTTGTTTGCGATGTCATTCGTACAGGGGTTCCCATTGAGTTTCAGTATATAATAGGGACTTGCCAGCACTGACGGTTGCCCCCGTGACGATCCTTGCTGCAGCGATTTGGATTTTTTCAAGTTCTGCGGCTTGGGTTTCAGTACAATTGTCCCAAACAGGACCAGCGTACTCAAGAAGAGGTCTAATGAAAGCAAAGTATATTTTTTCCAAGACATTATGATCAAGGTGAAACTTGTGTCTTCTCAACAGATCTAAGCGAGCCCAGGCTTTGGAACATATATGGTCAGTGTGATCGTTCCACGTGCAAGTATTGTTAAGCGTGACTCCTAGGTGTTTATGCTTGGTTGCCTCTGAAATTTGTGAGTCGCCCAAAAATAAAGCAGGGTGGAAGCTGGGGTTGGTTTTGCATGATATAAGCATGCTCTTGGTTTTGTTTGGGTTGAATTCGACCAACCAAGTCGTGGCCCAATGTTCGATTGTGGTCAAGTCATGATTAATCAAAGTCGAAGCATATTCAGGATTCTCTTCAATTAAATATAGAGACGTATCATGGTCGAAGAGACGTGTATGTTACTGAGTAAATCTTTCGTTATGTCGTTAATATATATCAGAAATAAAAGAGAACCCAGAATCGATCCCTGAGGAACTCCGGCATTGATGGGTTTCCATGAAGATGTCTCTGAAGCTATTACAACTCGCTGCGACCTGTCCGAGAGGTACGATTTCAAAAACAGCAATAACTCACCTGAAACACCAATGTTCTCCAGCTTGTGAATGAGACCTGCATGCCATACTTTGTCAAAAGCCTTACTCACGTCATAGAACACCACTCTTACTTCTTTTCCTTGGTCAAGTGACAGAATTCATCATATATATCAGTCAGCTGGAGAACGGTTGAGTCACCGGGTGTAAACCCTGACTGGAATTGACTAAGGACGCTGTTATCATTCAAGAACTGCCACAAGCGCTTGAAGACACATTTTTCAAGTATTTTACCAACACAGCTGATCAAAGATATTGGGCGATAATTAGTAATAACATTTGAGGGTTGTTTTTTTAAAATTGGGGAGACATTTGCTTTTTTCCAGATTGATGGGAAATGGGAATTATTCAGTAGTATGTTAAATAAGATCGTGAGTGGCTCACTTAAAGAAGATTTGCATTCTTTAAGAAGTCGCGGGCTGATGAGATCAGGACCAGAAGCCTTGGACACTTCTAACGACTTCATTGCTGCATATACTTCACTACAATGTAAGGTGATAGTGTCAATGCCTTGTGAGACATTGGGAACTGAGTGCGGCAAGGAAGCATTCAAATCGTCGACTGTCAAGATCAAACTAAAGTATTCATTGAGCACTTCAGCTTTCTCAACACTAGTGGAATATATTTTGTTTAAGTGGATAATATTAGGAATTCCTGGTGCGCTATTCTTACCAATGTATGTTTTCAGAGTCTTCCACCAAGTTGATGGAGGGGTATCTTTGCTACTCAAGGCAGACTGGACTTTGGATAGATAAAACGCTTTGGCCTTCCTAATAGCTGCAACGACTTCATTACATTTGGTTCTGTATTTTGCCCATGCGGTCTGATGGTCCGTGCGTTTAGCTGTGTGGTACAAACGTTTTTTCTGTCTTATTAGTAATCGTATGTTGTTGTGCATCCATGTCGGTTGATTCATCCTTGAGGTTATGGTTTTATTAGGAATGAATCTGCTTGCAACATTAAGTATTTCATCAGTAAATTTGGAGACCAAAGTATCAAGATGCGGGGTGTCAAAGAGAGAATCCCAATCAAAGTTAGAGAAGGCTTCATTTAATGCCTCATAGTTGCACTGAGAGTACAGCCATACCCTCCTCTTGACAGAAAGAGGTGGTTTTTTTTAAAAATTCCACTTCAATTGCAATGGGACAGTGATAGCAGATCATGTCTGGAATAAGTGGCTCTAATACCTCACAGGTTTTAATGTTGACTGTGTCACTGACAGCAAAGAGATCCAGCAGGGTCGCCGATGACTCAGTAATGCATGTTGGCTCACTTGCAGCCTGTCTCAGATTAAAATAGTTAATAATTTCAGAAACACTACTTCGTAAGGAAGCCATTTGGTTGTCATTAAAATCGCCAGTTACAATTAAGTCAGCAATTGACGTGTCTCTGACTTTTTCTATCGATGCAGATATAGCATCCCAAATATCCTGGGGACTGTTAGCTGGTCGGTAGAATACCCCTAATAGTAATGGCTTCTTCCTTGTTGTAAAGACTTCAACCCAAATGCACTCAGTATTCAACACGTCAAGTTCTGGTCGGGGACGATACGAGATTCCCTCTTTAATGAATATAGCCACTCCCCCTCCCCTGGTCGAGCGATTAAAGCGTAGTGGTTCATGGAACCCTTGGAGCTGGATATCAGATGTAGAATCATTGTCGCACAACCAGGTCTCGGTAAAGGCTAAAATATCAAAGGCTTCGTGTTCACATTGGACAATATCTAACTTAGGTTTAAGGCTCTGAATATTAAGGTGCGCAATTTTTAGGATATTCTGATTATGACCCGAGTTAACAGAATTTGGACCAGGGTTAGTTTCGATGTCACCGGACAGTAGTAGGATTATAGCCATATTATGACCAGCAGTTTGATACCATCACTACAATTACAGGGGTTTTAGGATGTCACTACTATTGTGAACTTTGCAGTAAAGGGAATAATAACAGAGAACGCCACATGTGCCCTTTTGGTTGTGTTTGCTATGCTCCAACAAAATGTATTCCCGAACATCCCATCACCTGTTATGATTGTAATAGACAATTTAGAAGTCCATCATGCTATAATAACCATATCACTACAAAGGGGAAAGAAGAAAAAATAATTTGTCAATTAGTTCAAAAATCTGAACAGTGCAATTCACTAATATATCTAAAACGAAAACACATTTATGAAAGATTAAAAAAATGTAAATATTGTCAACAAGTAGTTAATTCTGATCACCAATGTTTCATTCCAAAATACATTTCACCCGAGGATGAAAAATTACCAAACATTCCATTTGTATTTTTTTGTTTTGAAACCACACAAGACTCAAGAGTTCATATCCCAAATTTCTGTGTTACTCATCGTGCATGTGGGGAATGTATTTGCAAATCTATAGATCAAGAATGTATTTCCTGTGACAAATTTGGATATCGGAAATCAATATTTAAAGGGCAATCTACTTTATCAGATTTTTGTGATTGGCTTTTCAGTAAGGAACATAAAGGGACAACAGCTATTGCTCACAATTTAAGAGGTTTTGATGGACAATTTATTTTAAGACACCTCATTGAAACTGGTACAACAACTCCTGGTGTAATTATGAATGGGAACAAAATTATTTCACTTAAAGCTTGTGGTATTAGACTTATAGATTCTTTAAATTTTCTTTCAATGAGATTGGCACAATTTCCTAAAACACTTGGCTTGACAGAATTAGGAAAAGGTTATTTCCCCCATTTGGCAAACACACAAGCTTATCAAAATTATATTGGTCCTCATTTAGATTCAACATTGTATATGCCAGATTCAATGTCTCCATCAGGTAGGGAAGATTTTATCAAGTGGTACAACCAAAAATTTACAGGTAATGCCAGATTTGATTTTCAAAAAGAAATGGAGCTATACTGTAAATCAGATGTAGATATCTTGCGCAGGGGGTGTGGGGAATTCAGACAAAAATTTATAGGTAGTGATGGCATAGACCCCTTGAGAGAAGCATTTACCTTAGCCGATGCATGTACAAAAGCTTGGAGAAAAAATTCACTTCCAGAAAACAAAATGGCAAACATTTCAGACATAGGTTACCCTGCTAAAGTCAAATACCCCATTAAAGCCATTACATTTTTACAGACAGTTGCACAGGAAGAAAACATACATATTCAACATGCACTTAATGGTGGGGAGGTTAAAATAGGGGGATATTATGTTGATGGGTTTCACAAAGACACAACTACAATCTTTGAATTTTATGGATGTATGTGGCATGGGTGCATAACATGTTACAAAGACAATACACAAAAATCCAATCAATTTGCAAAGTTACCAAACTCTATATAACAATACACAGGAACGCATACACCATTTAGAATCATTGGGGTATAGCATGAGAATAACATGGGAACATGAACTTGATCATTTTTGCGAATCAAATCCTGAAGTAAAATCAACATTAAATTCATTTTTTCCAAACTTGGATTCTATTAAACCACGTGAAGCATTATTTGAGGGGGGGGGGGGGGGGAGAACAAATGCCATTAAATTACATCATAAAATAGACCAAAACACAGACAACGAAATAAAATACATAGATATCTGTTCACTCTATCCTTATGTCAATAAACGCAGAGAATACCCAGTAGGTCATCCAAATATACTCACAAAAGAAAACATAGGCATGAACACTATAAGACAGTACAGAGGACTTATCAAATGTAAAGTTTTACCACCACAATCCCTACACATGCCAGTATTACCAATTCATTGCAACAAGAAAATGGTTTTTACACTTTGCAATACATGTGCAGAACAAGAATTAGACAAATGTGAACACACACCAGATGAACGCAGTATTACAGGTACACGGACATCTGTTGAACTTTTTAAAGCATTGGGGATGGGATACACATTACTTGACACTTATGATTTGGCATTGGGAAGAATGATCTTCAGAAATTTATAAACATTATGTGAACAAATATTTAAAAATGAAACAAGAAGCCAGTGGATATCCAGGTTGGGTGAAAACAAAAACAGACAAAGATACATTTAAGAAAGACTATGCACAAATTGAAAACATACATTTGGAAAATATTGAAAAAAATCCAGGACAAAGATCATTTGCTAAAACCATGTTAAACTGTTTATGGGGGAAGAGTGCACAAAACAATGTAAAAACTAAAACAGAATACATACAAGACCCATCAAAATATTTTGAGTTGATACAAGATAAAGACATCATTATTAAAAATGTTGAATTGTTTGATCCATGATAAATGTATTTTAGTCAATTACACAAAATCTACAGATGTTTATGAACCTCACAAATCAGCTAATGTTGCAGTTGCATCTTTTGTCACAGCTTATGCACGTTTGGAATTGTATAAAGTAATAGGGTGTTTGGGAAGACGAATATTATATTTTGACACAGACAGTTGTATTTACATCCATAACCCCTCATTTTGGAATCCACAAATTGTAAACAGTAGGTTAGGTCAATGGACAGATGAACATCCAGATGCAAAAATGATTGAATATGTAGGATTAGGTCCAAAAAATTATGGTTACAAATACATTAAAGATGGTCAATTACACACTTCATGTAAAGTTAAAGGAATCACATTAGATTACAATACATCACAGAAAGTCAATTTTGAATCCATGGTGGAATGTGTACAAGACAAACACAATTACAAATTGAACATTGAAGACACACATAGAATTAAACATAACAAGAACAGACAAGTCACAAGTGAAAGACAAACCAAAACATTCAGATCTGTGTACACAAAACGTTTTGTAGTGGATAATTATGATACAAGACCTTATGGGTTTAAGGTATAAATTACCCTTCAGATTTCTCATTTCAATTTTATATCTTACACATTCCAATGAAAACTAATCCTGCCTTCTTCTTTTAAGCAGGTACACAGAAGATGCTTTTTGACCAGCACCCCAATAACCGCTATGGACACTATAACCGTTATGGAAACAGTAACCCCCATGGTTCCTGAACATCCTCCACTCCATCCCTAAAAGTGGTCGACCACTTTAAGGGAGGCGAGCGCTGATCCTGCATCCTGCCTCTGCTCCTTTTTGTAAGCGCATTGCGCATCTTTTGTCCCAACCCAATAGGATTACAATGCAGGCCTGCTCCCAAACCAGGGAAGTTCATGTCTTCTTTTTGGTGGTCCCCGAAAGGAGTCGTTGTTTTCCTTCAAAGAGACCAACCAAACAGAGACAGCCTGAGGCAGATTATGCTTGCCAGTAATGGCCATCATTCAAAATCATCCTCGAAGTGGCAGACTATACTTGCCTGAAAATCCAAATCGACTGCACCCTCGGGGAGAGGTAGTACCTTTGTGAGAGGACCCAACCTCTCACACTGGTCCTCATCCGAGGGTTCAACCAACATCAGCCAAGAGACCATCACGATGCAACATGTGACACTTGCCGAGTACCTGAAGCCGTTCCTCCTTCGACACGCCTAGGCATGTGAAAATTAATCATCTACAGTCACTGAGGGTCGAAAGGGGCTTGTTCCCCATACTGTCCCTGCACGCCTTCGTCGTGCAAAACCATTCCTTTCGGGAATTATCATCATTTCAACTTTGAACACTGAGCAGGCAAGATGTCTCTACGACTTGATCCTACTTATCCTATATACAGAGTTAAGAAGACTTTCAAGTTTTGGTATGACTACAAATCCTATTTTAAAATCCAAGAAAGAAGAATTAGCTAAAGCTGGATTTTTCTATGTGGGAGATGGTAAAGTAAAATGTTTTGTATGTGGACAAGGTTTAATGAATTGTGAAGAAAAAGATATTCCTTTACAAGAACATGTTAAGTGGTCACCAAATTTTCTTATATTCAATTGATAAGAAATTGTCAATTATACAATCCACCAACATGTATGCAAACACCCCCAGATAAAATATTATCAGTGATGGATTATGGATTTACTTTAAATCAATTTAAATCAAATATTTTCAACAATGAAAAAATATGACAAGTGTTTAGATGATTTTCCAGATTCTAATTCTTTATTTGCACTCATGGTACTAAATGATCAAAATACATAATTTTGTACCATAAATGCAAGACATGCCGCAGAACAATTCAAAACTAAGTTAGATAAAATGTTTACAGATAATGTAGAAAATTATTTTCCTGATTGTCCTGATGTACAAAATACATGGTGTAATGTGGTACCTGGTGCACAAAATACATCAGAACAGACAAAAGAAACATCACTTTGATTTCAGCCATGGAACCAGTAAGACGTATCTTAGACAACAAGATTACACGTAAGGCATTATGAAATGCATTTCAATTGATCACTTCTGTTTATCTAACAATAACAAAAGAGTTTATTCATAATCAATTGGAAAAAGATGAAATGTATGGGGAATTTTGTAATGCATTACAAACCATGATTGCTTTTTACAAAGATAATGTAGAAAATATTTGGATAAGAGTTGTGTGGGGTAATATAATTTATGATAAAGAAATCATTAATTACTTGTATAGACAATGTGTACCACAAATAGATAGAAGAATAGATTCTTCAGAAACTTTATTTGAGTTAAAAGCACCCTTAAAACGAATACCTACTAAAAGACATGAAGAAGGTATGGAAACAGAAAGTATATAAGTGAATGATTTGACAACACTTTTTCACAAAAATACAATTATGGCATCGAGTGAATGTTTATTGTTTCAACACCCTTGTAATATCTTTATTTCGGGACCTAGTGGTTCAGGAAAAACAGAATTTGTTAAAAAGCTTATTGATATGAAACATGACTTATTTCAAATTCCCCCACAAAAAAATCATTTGGTGTTATAAAGAATGGCAAAATACATCTACTTCACTTAAAGAAAGTGAAGATATTAAATTCATAGAAGGTATCCCTGATGATGAATATCAAATTGTCCGTGATGTCACTATTCCACATCTTGTAGTTTTTGATGATATGTTAGGAGATAAAGATGAAGAAAAAATTAAATTATGGTTCACACGAAAAGGACATCATAGAAATGCAAGTGTCATTTACATTACACGAAATATGTTTCAACAATCTAAATCTAGTTGTACCATAAGTTTAAATGCACATTATATGATTTTATTTCAAAATACCAGAGATAAAGGACAAATTAAAGTATTGGCAAATCAAGTTCAATTACAACATTTAAATGCATGTTATCAAGATGCAACAAGTATTGATCATGGTTATTATTTATTAATTGATTTCCATCCTAGAACTCCTGAATCTTTGAGATTAAGAACTGATATTTTTCATCCTTGGGTAACACAAAATGAACATGGTCCCATCATTTATACAAAACTATAAATTCCCCATGTTCTAATGAGTTGGTGTTAGTTAGTCAAAGTTTGTCAACGACTACACATCATCATGATATCATCCATACATTTTTTGGAACAACTTGGTCAAGAAACAAGCCCATTTGCAAGACAAAAATTACTTAAGAAAGGTTTTAAAAATTTTGTAAAATGGTTTACATTAGCAAGTAGAATCATACTTAATAAGAAAATAAAATTGCCAAAACAAACTTTAACCTACATGGATAAACATAAACAAGATCTTGAACAACTTGCAAACCCCAGAGTTGATCTTGCAACAAAACGAAACATTATTTTAAAACCAGGAGGTGGTGGATTTTTTGGTGGTGTTATCATTCGTAATTTAATTCGATGGGATGGTCATAAGACAAGTAGATCATTCTATTCACCATTCAAAAAAACAAAGAGTAAGAAACAAAAGTCACCTAAAAGGAAACGAAAATCCCCTAAGAAAAGATCAAATAATTCTTCAAGTTCTAGAGAGATAAAAAATCAACGAAAGGTAGGACCTAAATATATGTACACAAATTTTGAAATTGCACCTCATATATCTCCATCTACAAAGCGTACAAAAACAAAAGCATTACTTGTGAAAAATCTTCAAAAACAAAGAAAAGTATCACCACTTAAGTTAACACATGTAGTGTCAATAACAAAAGATGGTGTAAAAAATCATGAACCAATGTATTCTCTACAAAATACTGAGCATGTACCATTAAAAAAAAAGATTCCCACAATGGCACGTTTTACAGCTTTAAATACACCTAAACCTGTTAAAGGGATAAGGTCTTACTTTAAGTGAAATAAATAAAATAAAGTTTGGTCTTTGCACATGTATATATAAATAGCATTACATTTTATATTTGTTTCATTTAATCATTAGATTCTATAAGAGCAAGATGGTGTGACAAAATAAGAAACAAAAAATTCCTTTAGTTAAAAAATATGGTGGTATGTTAATAGGTTTAAGTCAAACTCCTCCAGCATTTCAAAAACAAATTATGAAAAATGCACCTAAAGAATTAATTAATTGTGTGTCAGAATGCTGTCATAATCTTTTAAAAGGCAACATACATCTAACACAAAGTCAGAAACAAAAATTGCATCCAAAGCATCAACAACTACGAGCACTTGCTAGTAAATCAATAACTCTTAAAAAGAAAAAACAAATTTTAAATCAAAAAGGTGTTTTTTCACCATTACTTGGTTTACTTGGACCTGCTATAGAAGTTGCAACAAATCTTGCAAATAAATTATTGAGTAAAATATGAAAAAAGATGGCTACTGTATGTTATCAAATGTTAGAAGATATGCTACATTTTAGAAATGAAAAAGCTCAGAGATCAAGATTACCCCCAAATCCTCAAATTACAAATACAGCACAACTTCAGAATAATTTATCATCTGTGTTAGAAAATTCAGAGTTGTCCGAAAGTGAGAGAGAACAAAAGTATGGGGAAACTTTACAAAAATTTCAAATGTCACACAAGAAAGCATTACAACCAACATTGGTTCCATTTCCTGAGTCAGGAGAAAAATCATTATTTTTACGAGATCGCATTATAGAAAGTGTCCCTGTTACAATGGGACATAAAGCAACTTCATTATTATTTGCTTTATCATCTCACCCACACATGAGTTGGGATGATCAGGGTGTATTAAGTTATGATGGAGAAGTCATAAAATGTTCAAATATCATAGATTTAGTGAATGATGTTCTTAGACACTGAAAAGGTTTTAAACCGAGTGGATGGCAAATGTTTAGTCATGGATTAAAAGATATAAATATCCCTCAAGATTTTGTTGGAAATCGTGAACGTTGGTTATGGATGAATAGACAACATATACCCAAACCCAGTAAATATCAAAGTTCTCCAGAAGATAGCTGATCTGAAACTCCTCAATCATCCCCTCCAAAACGTAAAGTTTGTCAAGGTCAAAGAGTGCAGTGGGGTGAAGACACACCAAAGTCATCACTAAAATGTAAATTGACAAAACGTAGAATATCTGAAAAATGGGAGGCTTATTGAATGATTTATTAACTGAAATATATTACAATACAAAACATCCTGCTGGTTACGGAGGTTGAAAAAAAAATTGTACAAAGCAGCTCATAGTAAAGATAATTCCATCACAGTTGATCAAGTGAAAAAATGGTTGAAATGAGAAAGAACTTATACTTTACATAAACCCATCCATAAAAAGTTTTCAAGACGTAAGACTATAGTGGGTGGTATTGATCATCAATGGCAAATTGATTTAGCAGACTTACAAAGTTTACTATCTTACAATGACCAATTTCGTTATTTAGTTTGTGTTATTGATGTATTTTCAAAATATGCATGGGTAATACCCATTCACAATAAATCAAGACAGACATTAACAAAATCTTTTCAGAGTATTTTGAAAACTTCTGGACGTAAACCATTATCATTACAATCTGATAAAGGTTCTGAATTTAAAAATAAAGATGTACAAAATTTTTTAAAGAAACAAAACATTCATTTCTTCACAACAGAAAATCCTGAAACCAAAGCTAGTATTGTTGAACGTTTTCAACACACATTGAAAACACGAATGTGGAAATATTTTCACACAAACGTACATTAAGATACATTGATGTGTTGGAAAATTTACTTGATGGATATAATCATAGTTTTCATCGAAGTATTCAGAGAACTCCTGCTTCAGTATCATTAGAAAATGAAGTAGAAGTATCTCTACATTTGTATGGTAAAAAATCTAAAAAGAAAAAAATACAATTTAAAGTTGGTGATATAGTACGTATTAATAAAACCAAACGTACATTTGAAAAGGGGTATTTACCAAATTGGACAAAAGAGTTATTTAAAATTACTCATGTAAAACATACAATACCACCCACTTATAAACCTGAAGATATGGGTGGTGACAATATACAAGGGACATTTTATCCACAAGAAATTCAAAGTATAAAAGATGATAAAAAATATATAATTGAATCAATTCTTAATAGACGGTCAAGACGTGTGGGAAAGAAAATTATTAAAGAACTTAAAGTATGTTGGGAAGGTTATCCAAAGAAATTTGATAGTTGGATAGCAGAATCAGATTTGGTATAAAAGAATATGTCATCAAATGAAACTTCATTACCTAATGATACCACAAGTGTTGATGTACAGTCAACAAAGTCAACAATTTAAAATTTGTGGAAATCGTGTTGCAAAAAATCAAGTCACTTATTTCACACAGATTATTATCATTTAAGGTATTATAATTACTGCCATTGCACATTTGAGTTTACAAAGCCCTGATAGAGAATTGTGGTTAGTGTTATTAAGTAGTTCTTTAGGATATATTCTCCCAAGTCCAGGCTTAAAATATTTGAAACAACCACAAGATAAGAAAAATGAATTCATTTTACGTAACACTTCTGAGTGATAGTTCTATGAATATGTTTCCAAATAATAACCAATGTTGTTTTCAAACACAATTATCTAAACCCATTCATCTTGATAAAGAACATTGGGAAGTGGGATTAGTTGAAGTAATTTTACCTTCGGAAGCAAAAAATATTACAGATGAAGAATCTGCTTTTAAAATCTTTGTGACAGATAGCAAAATATCAAATCGTATTAATAAAACAAATTTGAAACAAACACTACACAAAGGTGTTGCTGCTGTTTAATTAAATATTTTATCAGGTGCATATGCAAATGGCACTCATGTCATAGATGCAATGCAAATAGAAATTCAAGAAAAACTTGGAGTCATATTTAAATCATTTGATGTATTATTTCATCTTGGATTTTCAAGTCTCCAAAGCTGTGTAAAAATAGTAGGAAATAGTATTGAGAAAGTGGGTATAAAAATGTCAGAAAGTTTATTACAAAAATTGGGATGTAAAGATGTTATGTATCCTATCATTTTTCCTGACACATCAAAAGGTGCATTTAAATATAATGTGGACTTAAATGTGGATTTCAATCAAATCTTTATATATGCTGACAAGCAGATTATACATTTGTAGGTGATATTGAAGCACCTATTTTACGTGTAATTCCATTTGAATCACATAAAGAGTCTCTACACACTCATAAAGAATTTGATAATGTACATTACGTACCAGTATCAAAATCTTATTTTGATCAGATCACTATAAAAATAAATGAGAACACTGGTAAACCCATTCAGTTTGCAAGTGGCAAGACAGTTGTCAAGTTGCATTTTAGACAGAGACATAAATTAAATTTGTAAAAATGATGCCGGTGTATCAAGGTGTACCACGGCGATATGGATATTGATTAGGGTCTATTTTTCGCACAGTAATAAGAACAGCTGCACCATTTATAAAACCAATTGCAAAAAATGCATTTCAAACATTAAAGAGAGATGGATTAAAACATGGTTTAGAAATAGCAAATGAATTGATAAAAAAAACGTAAGGCACCTAAAGACATTTTATTAACTCATGGAAAAGATCTTTTGAAATCAGTTGGTGAATCTGCTTTAGGTATAAAAAGACAAAAACAAGAACGAAAACGTCAGTCTATGATTCGTTCTTGTAGAGGTAAGACACGTCAAAGACAAGAATATTCAAAACGAAAATCAAGACCACTTGATATATTTGATTAAAAAAATCATGATGCTACATGGATCTTGCGAACATTTTGGTAGTAGTTTTGATCCAGATAATCTATCACCAACATCAAGTTGTATAGAAAATATTGGTGAAATTGAACAATTTCCTATTGCATCTTTAAATACTTCTTCACCAATAGAATTTTTAATTCCAAGACAAACAACCAAGTGGTTAGATCTTGCAGCTTCTACACTTGAAGTTCAATGTAAAATTACAAAACAAAATGGGAGTGTTTTGGGTGGAGATACACAAATTGCTCCTATTAATAATTTTTTTCATAGCATGTTCAGTAAAATTGATGTTACACTGAATGGCAATCTTTTCACCACCAATACAGATCTTTATCCTTATAGAGGATTTTTTGAGAATTTTCTTAGGTTATTCAAGAGATGTGAAAAAAACATGTCTAGCTGCTAGTGAGATGTGGTATACAGATACTCCTGGACACCACACAGAAACAGGTAAAGCTTCGTCTAACAAAGGTTTGACTGAACGAGCTAAATTAATTGGTGGTACCAAAAATGTACAACTAAGAGGAAAATTACATTTAGATCTATTTGTGCAAGATAAGTATTTACCAAATGGAGTTGAGATGAGAATTAAATTGCATCGTGCTCCAACTAAATTTTGTTTGATTGGTAGTGAAAATGGAAAAACAGAAATTCAAAAAGCCATATTCAGAATACCAACATTAGATTTATTTCCAAAATTTGCGAATGATCTTTATGCACAAATAGATCGAACAAATTATAAAATGCCCATAAGACGTAGTGAAATTAAAACTTTTACTATTGGAAGTGGTCTTCGTTCAAAAATAGAAGACCATCTGTTTCATAAAAAGATGCCAAAACGAATTATTCTTGGTTTAGTTAGTAATCGAGATATAAATGGAGATATTGACACTAATTCATTTAATTTTCAACATTTCGATTTGAATAATTTGGAAATCGCAATAGATGGCCATTCCATTAAAGCACGTCCCTTTGAACCGGATTTCGAAGGTGGACTTTATCTAAATTCATATTTATCATTGTACGAAGTTATGGGCTATTTTGGACAAAATCAATCATTTAATTTATCTTTGCAGGATTATGCAAAAGGGTATACCCTTTTGGGAATTGATTTGACACCTGATCAGAGTAGTAGTGGGCCCTTGGCTCACCCAATAAAGTCTGGCAATCTTAGTTTTGAACTTCAGTTTGCTCTAGCTCTTCCAGAGGTGATAGTGAGATAGAAATCAACAAATTCAGAGAAGTGATATTTGACTGTTAAACAAGATGAGTCAGTGTGAACACTGCAAGATGTGTAAAGAAAAAATACAAACATTATTTCAAGAATGTGTAGTGATAGAACTGACAAAATCCATTCAACAGAAAATGAAAAATATCTGTGAAGAAAATCGAACCAATACAACAACATTAATAGATATAAACATTGCAGAGTGTTTACAGAAAGTGTGTCCAGTGACTATACTATATAATCTACACAAGAGAGCAAGAAAAATAAACTTATTAGAATATTGTGCTCATATGGACTTTGAAATAGACTGCCAAAAAGACATTCAAAAGTGGGCGGATTTAGTTAAGAGACTGGTCATATTATGCAGCATATCTTGATTAACAGCTCCGTGCCAGCCTTTTTCAAGGCTAAAAAGATGGAAACCATACAATTACAAAATATACTTGACAGTTCTCAAAGGTTATCATCCTTAAATGGAAAAGTGTGTTCAAAAGCCTTGTTACCAAAACAAAAACCTAAACACAGACAAGCATATATTGTGAACACAGATTCATCGAAAGAACCAGGAGAACATTGGATAGCAATATATTTTAAAGACAATCATTCTGCTATCTACTTTGATTCATATGGTTTACCACCAATAGATAGAGACATATACAATTTCATAGTGAAAAACACAGATTCCTGGACAAAAAATACAATGAGACTGCAAAGTGAATTTTCTGTTGTGTGTGGAATGTACTGTATATTTGCTTTAGATCATCTTGCAAGAGGATATGATTTCGAGACAGTTCTTACTATCAAATTCGATCCAAGAAATTTCCAAGAGAATGATAGAGATGTTCGGTGATGGTTTGAGCAAACTTATAGACATTATTTGAAATAACTGTAATAATAATAAATATCAGGTGTCAAAACAATCCCACAGAGGTAATTTTTTACATTTATGACTTTTTAGTTTTTTAAGTTTTCTTAAAGTCATTCATCTATTATATAATTTTTGCCAGACATTTGTGTAACAGAGAGATAGGTTTTTTAGTTATTTTTTAAGTTTGTTTCAAAATCAGATCATTTGAGTGATATCAGTTTTTTTTTATCTGACTCAAATAAAACTAGCATAAAAAATCTTGATGTAAATAGATTTTCTCATGGATAGGCAAACGCAGATCTCGGTGTATATATGTTCAGTTTTCATTTCATTATAATGATTCAACTTTAAATACATTTTTGTTTTTTGTTAAAACCTCTGTGATAGTTTAGTCGATTTTGTTAGGTTAGTCCTATAATCCCTTTTTTATCACCGTGTCCCTATTATCTCCCAACAGTAAAAAAGAGTTAAGAGTCACTTCTCTTTTTCACTGAGAGTATTAGGTTTAATATTGTATGCATACTTATCAAAAACTTTTATAGTGTAACCTGATATACAGTTTATACTGTAGATAAATTTTGATTGCTAAACATACAATGAATACTATTCTTACTACAGAAAAAACGACTATCACAGAGAGTTCGACCACAACGCGAATCACTAAGGTTTTTTTTTATTTTATGTGTGTTCGTGTGTTTTATTGTAAGCATAATTTCCTTATGCTCACAACAAAACACACGAAGACACACAAAATGCCATTTCCCCCATTTATAGATGTTGTATGCACAGAGTGGAGAGATGACAACCCAAAACCACATGGATAACCCCTAATATAAAATGATTTAAAATAATATAGACATCGGGTCACACTCTAGAGAGGGAACTGTTTTTTTTGTCTTTTTATAACAAAGACTTGCTTGTGTACATGAGAAGATATCTCCTTCTAATATTGTAGTTGGCCCTGAAAAGGGCCGTTTTTTAATCTTCAGTTCTGCAGAGAGCTATTTGGTAAAGCCATCTCTGCTTCGGTGAAGAATTCACCTCCCCACACGTCTATGGTTGTTGCTAACATCTCTGCTTCTGTGAAACATTCTTGTTCCCATGGATAACTTTTCTCCACAAGAACTTCCTCCTGCATATGTACGGGGAGATCAAACCAGTGTTTAGGTCGGTTCTTATACT
Source organism: Pictodentalium vernedei (assembly GCA_031216915.1). Taxonomy (NCBI): domain Eukaryota; kingdom Metazoa; phylum Mollusca; class Scaphopoda; order Dentaliida; family Dentaliidae; genus Pictodentalium; species Pictodentalium vernedei. Next base: position 529,962,310 of record CM062297.1, on the reverse strand, counting down.
GGATCTCCCCGAACGGACGTGTGGCAGCTTTGATGAAAGGGTGGTCTTCAATCTTCTTATCTTGTTCTTTCATGGGAAGTGTTGCCGACCACCACTTTCTCAAAGCCAAGACGAATTCTCCATCAGCCCTCTGTTTCTTGGTTCTGTCATAACTCTCTACGGAACTGTAATCAATCTTTGTTGGCTCCATGTTTTTTCTCTCTGTCAAAGATGATTCTTCAGTCAGATGATGAAATGTATCCAAATCCTTAACTCACGTTATCTTTATAGACAATGCGAGGATCGAAAATGCACCGAAGAACGCTCACGCGACAATTTGATCGAGTGTGGGAAAAAATTGTTGACATCGGATGGCTGTGATAGTAAACGTCTGTTATCAACAATTTTTACCCGCACTCGATCAAAATTGTTGCGTGAGCATTCTTCGGTGCATTTTCGATCCTTGCATTGTCTATATAATCTAACACACATTCCAGACAATTCATTTGATAAAAAGCAATCACCTTTTCTGCATTCAATCATGGACAAATACAATATATTAGCTGTGCCACCAGTGCATTCAGGTTTGTCCCTATAAGTTCTTGGGTCTAGAAGTTCTTGGGTATAGAAGTTTCACAATTTAACACTAACCCTATGGAGCCTATGGGAAAATCAGTGTTAAAAATCTTAGGTCCAGAAGTTTCACAATTTAACACTAACCGTATGGAGCATATGGAAAACTCAGTGTTAAAAATGCTTGGGTCCCGAGTGGCACCCCTAACTACTTTCATTAACAGTTTATTCCCCTTGACTCGGGGGGGGGGGGGGGGGAGGGGTAGTAAAAAAAATTACAGGACCTTATGCCGGGGTGGGTGGGTGGTCCAAATGCACATTTTTTACACCATCATGTAAATTGTTTACTGAAGCATTCAGTAGCACGAATATAACATATACAATCATTTTAACTGTAAAATACACTATGTACTCTGATGTACATGCTATTAATTAAATAAACAAAATCATGTAGATTTATTAATTTGGCGCTCATTAAACCTATATTGCCCAGTCAAATTTTACAAAAATAAAGCATAAGCTCATGTAGCCTCAAATTCTAAAGTCACATTGTGATATCAAAATGTAATACATGAATAAATACTGGAAACAGGTATATTATAACCATCAACTGCATTTTTGATCTGTCTCATAAAGCTCAACAATCAGTGCGATATAAATATGTTACTGCGGTTTGCATGAAATTAACCATTTGATAGCATCTTAGTAGTACATAATGTGGTTTTGGGGCCTGTTCTGCCAGAAGGGGGTGATGGGGGGGGGTGTGAAGGAGGTGGATGATGTCATGTTACATAAGGTAATTAACATGACGTCACGTAATTAATGAATATTTTTTAATCACTTTAATTAACAACTGTTGCTTAATTAATTTTAATTCATGACTGTTGCATAATTAATGTAATTAATGAGTGTAATTAGGGTTGATTATAATAATTAGTATATTAATAAATGAATTAATAATGTTTACGTCGATTAGTACATATTTTTTTAAAGTCATAATTTGGGATAGATATTATTAGATAAAAAATAATATATTTAAAAATAATATTAACGTATTGGACATATATATGACTGCTATCGACTGACTCTGACCTGGACACGTGCTAAGGTAAACACTGCATTGTTTCTGCGTGTGTGGGTGGAATTAAAAACCAATGAAATCTTGTTAAATAGATTTTTTTTTCAAACGCGAACTATGGCATGCGAGTGACAGGTGTTGATCGCTAATTCCTATTGTTAAAAAGTTATGGGTGTAATAAAAACCTCATTAAATTAGCGATCAACATGCGACCTTCTTCCAGACTCTGAGATTCAAATTTTCAAATTCATTGATTTTTTAACGGTCCAATTTCTGTGTTTTGACTGGTTCTCAAAAAATCAATCAGTCAGTTTTAAAATGACAGCCACTCATAGCTAAATTTGTCATTCATTTTGCAAACACGTTGTTGGCAATTCGAGTTTTATTCGCATCGTATCTACTATGTAATCGAAATGGAAAATAAAACCTTTACCTGGGGGGCGTGGTGGCTCAGTAGGTAGAGGTGCAGGCTGCAAGTCGAGAGGTCCTCGGTTCGAATCCCACCTGCAGCAATCACGTTGTGTCCTTGGGCAAGACACTTCACCCCCATTGCCCATGTGGGGGCATGGTGATGCTGTGTACTAAGGCTTACTGCACGTTGATGGTACACCTTGTCTTCAACCAATGCTAACCCTGCTTGTGTGGAGTTAGTATGTTGGGGAGCTGACAGTTGCTCGCCATTGCTCAGTGGTTCTCTCCAGGTACTCCGGCTTCCTCCACCCGTAAAACTGTCGTGGTCATGATTAGCCATTGTGCTGAAATATGTGACCTTAAACACCAATAAATAATAATAATAAAACCTTTATCTGTGGAATTTGTGAGAAAGGATTTTCATCCAACAACCACAAAAATCGCCACCAGGCTACTGTACACGGGGAGAGGCTTACATGGCTGTATTTTATGCCCCCAGCCTTTCAAGAGATGAATTAACAGATCATCTGAAAAGCCACCAAGAAGGTACTTTTAACTGTCAATTTTGTGTTTCTGTAGCAAATTCAACAAAAGAGAGGCAGTTTACATCGTACAGACGGTGATGTCAAGGAGTTCCAGTGCACGTTTTGTCTGAAATCCTATAGTAGGAAACATACATTAGAAAAACATATGGAGAAATGTCAAATCTCGACATTTAACTGTGCGACTTGCGGTTTCAGCTGATTCAACTTAACCATCATAATGCCAGAAGTAGCAGACATGCATAACTTGATGTCGATTGACCGGTGGAGCCGCTCCTCATCAAATAAGTGTGTGTGGGGGGGGGGGGGGGGGGGGGGGGTGTCAAATGAGGTTATGAGGAGGGGTGAAGGAGACAAGTGTGTGGTCATATGTTTAAAAATTTCAATTTTAATAACCTTAATTACTATGAGGTAGTCCCCCTAATAAATAGCGTGTTTTCATTTAATATAATATATTAATAATTTTCGTTAAGGAATCTATAATTCATTTTTATTCCACAAGACACTTCTCGAAAAAATGAAATGGCGGGTCAGTTTGATAGAAATACATGTATCGATGTATTCATAGCTGTCTGTCGCTTATCAAAACAGCCCTTAGGTGTTTAACAGTTATTTGTGGATCAGTGCGTTTAAAAATGGCAAATTCAAGTAATGTCCGGCCATCATTTTTCTCAAAGTTGATGACAATGATCGCTTTTAAATTTAAAAAAAAAAATGCTAAAATTTGGGTGATAACACTACGGCCTGTGTTTAATCTTAGAAAAATCACATCCACGCTATTGTGTTTTACCAGCCTGTATGTTTTATTTTTGAACGTTTACTGAAGAATAACCCACCCATCTAAGTAAAAGCATGAAATAGCTACCATTATCTAATTACCCATGTGGGGAAGGGGGGTGGGGGGAGGTAGCGTTGTGTACTATGGCGTATTACCTTCAGCCAATGATAACCCTGTGTGGAACTTTGACAGTTGTTGCCTTTGCATGGTGGTTCTTTCCAGATTGCTCCAACTGTCGTTAAATAAATAAATGAAAAACTACAATTCTATAATAACAGGCCAAGCCCCCCTTCGTTTGACATGTTTTGTGAGGGGGAAAATCAGCAGTACTTTTCCCCCTCATTTTAACAGTTCAAAAATGCTGTTACTCGATCAAAAATGGTAAAAGGATACACGATTCTGTATTAGACGCCCAAAATTGCCAGACTTGGGAAAATATAACTCACATAGGACTGCACCAAAGCTACGTACACTATTCGAACTCCTGCGTTGTGTCCTTGGGCAAGGTAATTAACCCTGATTATCCACACACGATGATGCCGTGTACTAAGATGTACTGCACGTCGATGGTACGCATATCTTCGAACAATCTAACCCTACCTGTGTGACAGGTTTATGACATTGGTGAGCAGCCATTTTTGGTCAGATTCGGTATTTAGTGAAACCAAGTATAACAGTGAAAAAGAGAAAAAAATGCATTAGCCGATTTTGCACACTTTTTTTGCATTTGCCCTCCCCCCCCCCCCCCACATTTTCATGCAATTTCTGCCCCCGCCCCCCCCCCCCCCCCCCCCCATACAGAAAAGAAAATTAACTAAAGAGAACCGCATGTGAAGGGCAGGGGAGGAGTCTGGAGCACCACGTGGCCCAATAAGTTTTCGAGTCGATCTGCCCCTAGTCGATCCGTCCCCAGACGATCCATCCCCATGTACCGTAGTCAATCTGGCCCCAATTAATTGTAATTATTTTTATTGTAGTCTAGTTGACAAAATTAAATATGAAATATGAAATATGAAATAGAAATACAAAAATGAATGAATGAATGAATGAAAAGTTTCTGAATGAAAATGAAATGAAAACTTGTATTTTAACGACTTGTTTTTTACTTAACACCTATCATTAGTTTATTCAAAACCCTTGGATAAACATAAACAGAAATGTTTTAACTGTGTTATAACAGTAAAGTCAATTCACAACGATTTCGATTCATGAAAAAAGAAGAATGAAAATCGAATGGTTTAAACCCTCAAAAAGCAATACATGGCACAACTAATGAATTGAGCATGGGGCCGGATCATCTGGGGACGGATCAACTGGGGACGGATCGTTCTGGGTGTAGAAACTGCTGAGGCCGGATCGTTTGGGGACAGGTCGTCTTTGGGGTTGTATCGACCTGTTACCGCCCAATAGGTTGCTAACAATTTTGTTGAGCATGTGACAAGTGTTTTCAAGTCACATGATCAAACTCACAAAATGGCGACAGCGATAGGAACACAAAATGATTGTCTGTTAAAAGATGATTTTATCATTCTACCTAACACGAAGTTACGATATAGAGTTTCTGTGTCGAAATATGGCATTTCGTATAACTGTATATCAGCGAACTCAACAGAATCGACTGTTAAACTGATTAACTTAGGGGATGTTGTCGGCTGTCAGGTAAAATCGGGTGGAAATTCATTGTGGTTGTTTACATTATTTTGGTATCCTTTTCGGAAAACGAGAATTACCAGAAAAAGGACTAGATTCCGCAACGAACTGATGTTCTGCACAACTTCCGAATTTTCTAACGAGGAAAACAAAAAACTTGTTGAGAAGTGGAGACATGTCCTTTTGTCATTATCACGAGGAATATCGGTGAAAAAAATTTTGCGAATGATCTTTATGCACAAATAGATCGAACAAATTATAAAATACCCATAAGACGTAGTGAAATTAAAACTTTTACTATTGGAAGTGGTCTTTGTTCAAAAATAGAAGACCATCTGTTTCATAAACAGATGCCAAAACGAATTATTCTTGGTTTAGTTAGTAATCAAGATATAAAGGAAGATATTGGCACTAATTCATTTAATTTTCAACATTTCGATTTGAATAATTTGGAAATCGCAATAGATGGCCATTCCATTAAAGAACGTCCCTTTGAACCAGATTTCGAAGGCGGACTTTATCTAAATTCATATTTATCATTGTACGAAGCTATGGGCTATTTTGGACAAAATCAATCATTTAATTTATCTTTGCAGGATTATGCAAAAGGGTATACCCTTTTGGGAATTGATTTGACACCTTATCAGAGTAGTAGTGGGCCCTTGGCTCATCCAATAAGGTCTGGCAATCTTAGTTTTGAACTTCAGTTTGCTCTAGCTCTTCCAGAGGTGATCAACGTTGTTGTCTATGCAGAATTTGATAGTGAGATAGAAATCAACAAATTCAGAGAAGTGATATTTGACTGTTAAACAAGATGAGTCAGTGTGAACATTGCAAGATGTGTAAAGAAAAAATACAAACATTATTTCAAGAATGTGTAGTGATAGAACTGACAAAATCCATTCAACAGAAAATGAAAAATATCTGTGAAGAAAATCGAACCAACACAACAACATTAATAGATATAAACATTGCAGAGTGTTTACAGAAAGTGTGTCCAGTGACTATACTATATAATCTACACAAGAGAGCAAGAAAAATAAACTTATCAGAATATTGTGCTCATATGGACTTTGAAATAGACTGCCAAAAAGACATTCAAAAGTGGGCAGATTTAGTTAAGAGACTGGTCATATTATACAGCATATCTTGATTAACAGCTCCGTGCCAGCCTTTTTCAAGGCTAAAAAGATGGAAACCATACAATTACAAAATATACTTGACAGTTCTCAAAGGTTATCATCCTTAAATGGAAAAGTGTGTTCAAAAGCCTTGTTACCAAAACAAAAACCTAAACACAGACAAGCATATATTGTGAACACAGATTCATCGAAAGAACCAGGAGAACATTGGATAGCAATATATTTTAAAGACAATCATTCTGCTATCTACTTTGATTCATACGGTTTACCACCAATAGATAGAGACATATACAATTTCATAGTGAAAAACACAGATTCCTGGACAAAAAATACAATGAGACTGCAAAGTGAATTTACTGTTGTGTGTGGAATGTACTGTATATTTGCTTTAGATCATCTTGCAAGAGGATATGATTTCGAGACACTTCTTACTATCAAATTCGATCCAAGAAATTTCCAAGAGAATGATAGAGATGTTCGGTGATGGTTTGAGCAAACTTATAGACTTTATTTGAAATAACTGTAATAATAATAAATATCAGGTGTCAAAACAATCCTACAGAGGTAATTTTTTACATTTATGACTTTTTAGTTTTTTAAGTTTTCTTAAAGTCATTCATCTATTATATAATTTTTGCCAGACATTTGTGTAACAGAGAGATAGGTTTTTTAGTTATTTTTTAAGTTTGTTTCAAAATCAGATCATTTGAGTGATATCAGTTTTTTTTTATCTGACTCAAATAAAACTAGCATAAAAAAATCTTGATGTAAATAGATTTTCTCATGGATAGGCAAACGCAGATCTCGGTGTATATATGTTCAGTTTTCATTTCATTATAATGATTCAACTTTAAATACATTTTTGTTTTTTGTTAAAACCTCTGTGATAGTTTAGTCGATTTTGTTAGGTTAGTCCTATAATCCCTTTTTTATCACCGTGTCCCTATTATCTCCCAACAGTAAAAAAGAGTTAAGAGTCACTTCTCTTTTTCACTGAGAGTATTAGGTTTAATATTGTATGCATACTTATCAAAAACTTTTATAGTGTAACCTGATATACAGTTTATACTGTAGATAAATTTTGCTTGCTAAACATACAATGAATACTATTCTTACTACAGAAAAAACGACTATCACAGAGAGTTCGACCACAACGCGAATCACTAAGTTTTTTTTTTATTTTGTGTGTGTTCGTGTGTTTTATTGTAAGCATAATTTCCTTATGCTCACAACAAAACACACGAAGACACACAAAATGCCATTTCCCCCATTTATAGATGTTGTATGCACAGAGTGGAGAGATGACAACCCAAAACCACATGGATAACCCCTAATATAAAATGATTTAAAATAATATAGACATCGGATCACACTCTAGAGAGGGAACTGTTTTTTTGTCTTTTTATAACAAAGACTTGCTTGTGCACATGAGAAGATATCTCCTTCTAATATTGTAGTTGGCCCTGAAAAGGGCCGTTTTTTAATCTTCAGTTCTGCAGAGAGCTATTTGGTAAAGCCATCTCTGCTTCGGTGAAGAATTCACCTCCCCACACGTCTATGGTTGTTGCTAACATCTCTGCTTCTGTGAAACATTCTTGTTCCCATGAATAACCTTTCTCCACAAGAACTTCCTCCTGCATATGTATGGGGAGATCAAACCAGTGTTTAGGTCAGTACTTATACTGGATCTCCCCGAACGGACGTGTGGCGGCTTTGATGAAAGGGTGGTCTTCAATCTTCTTATCTTGTTCTTTCATGGGAAGTGTTGCCGACCACCACTTTCTCAAAGCCAAGGCGAATTCTCCATCAGCCCTCTGTTTCTTGGTTCTGTCATAACTCTCTACGGAACTGTAATCAATCTTCGTTGGCTCCATGTTTTTTCTCTCTGTCAAAGATGATTCTTCAGTCAGATGATGAAATGTATCCAAATCCTTAACTCACGTTATCTTTATAGACAATGCGAAGATTGAAAATGCACCGAAGAACGCTCACGCGACAATTTGATCGAGTGTGGGAAAAAATTGTTGACATTGGATGGCTGTGATAGTAAACGTCTGTTATCAACAATTTTTACCCGCACTCGATCAAAATTGTTGCGTGAGCATTCTTCGGTGCATTTTCGATCCTTGCATTGTCTATATAATCTAACACACATTCCAGACAATTCATTTGATAAAAAGCAATCACCTTTTCTGCATTCAATCATGGACAAATACAATATATTAGCTGTGCCACCAGTGCATTCAGGTTTGTCCCTATAAGTTCTTGGGTCTAGAAGTTCTTGGGTATAGAAGTTTCACAATTTAACACTAACCCTACGGAGCCTAAGGGAAAATCAGTGTTAAAAATCTTAGATCTAGAAGTTTCACAATTTAACACTAACCCTTTGGAGCCTATGGAAAACTCAGTGTTAAAAATGCTTGGGTCCCGAGTGGCACCCCTAACTACTTTCATTAACAGTTTATTCCCCTTGACTCGGGGGTGGGGGAGGGGTAGTAAAAAAATTACAGGACCTTATGCCGGGGTGGGTGCGTGGTCCAAATGCACATTTTTTACACCATCATGTAAATTGTTTACTGAAGCATTCAGTAGCACGAATATAACATATACAATCATTTTAACTGTAAAATACACTATGTACTCTGATGTACATGCTATTAATTAAATAAACAAAATCATGTAGATTTATTAATTTGGCGCTCATTAAACCTATATTGCCCAGTCAAATTTTACAAAAATAAAGCATAAGCTCATGTAGCCTCAAATTCTAAAGTCGCATTGTGATATCAAAATGTAATACATGAATAAATACTGGAAACAGGTATATTATAACCATCAACTGCATTTTTGATCTGTCTCATAGAGCTCAACAATCAGTGTGATATAAATATGTTACTGCGGTTTGCATGAAATTAACCATTTGATAGCATCTGAGTAGTACATAATGTGGTTTTGGGGCCTGTTCTGCCAGAAGGGGGTGATGGGGGGGGGGTGAATGAGGTGGATGATGTCATGTTACATAAGGTAATTAACATGACGTCACGTAATGAATGAATATTTTTTAATCACTTTAATTAACAACTGTTGCCTAATTAATTTTAATTAATGACTGTTGCATAATTAATGTAATTAATGAGTGTAATTAGGGTTGATTATAATAATTAGTATATTAATAAATGAATTAATAATGTTTAAGTCGATTAGTACATATTTTTTTAAAGTCATAAATTGGGATAGATATTATTAGATAAAAAATAATATATTTAAAAATAATATTAACATATTGGACATGTATATGACTGCTATCGACTGACTCTGACCTGGACACGTGCTAAGGTAAACACTGCATTGTTTCTGCTTGTGTGGATGGAATTAAAAACCAATGAAATCTTGTTAAATAGATTTTTTTTTCAAACGCGAACTATGGCATGCGAGTGACAGGTGTTGATCGCTAATTCCTATTGTTAAAAAGTTATAGGTGTAATAAAAACCTCATTAAATTAGCGATCAACATGCGACCTTCTTCCAGACTCTGAGATTCAAATTTTCAAATTCATTGATTTTTTAACGGTCCAATTTCTGTGTTTTGACTGGTTCTCAAAAAATCAATCAGTCAGTTTTAAAATGACAGCCACTCATAGCTAAATTTGTCATTCGTTTTGCAAACACGTTGTTGGCAATTCGAGTTTTACTCGCATCGTATCTACTACGTAATCGAAATGGAAAATAAAACCTTTACCTGGGGACGTGGTGGCTCAGTAGGTAGAGGTGCAGGCTGCAAGTCGAGAGGTCCTCGATTCGAATCCCACCTGCAGCAATCACGTTGTGTCCTTGGGCAAGACACTTCACCCCCATTGCCCACGTGGGGGCATGGTGATGCTGTGTACTAAGGCTTACTGCATGTTGATGGTACACCTTGTCTTCAACCAATGCTAACCCTGCTTGTGTGGATTTAGTATGTTGGGGAGCTGACAGTTGCTCGCCATTGCTCAGTGGTTCTCTCTGGGTACTCTGGCTTCCTCCACCCGTAAAACTGTCGTGGTCATGATTAGCCATTGTGCTGAAATATGTGACCTTAAACACCAATAAATAATAATAATAAAACCTTTATCTGTGGAATTTGTGAGAAAGGATTTTCATCCAACGACCACAAAAATCGCCACGAGGCTACTGTACACGGGGAAAGGCTTACATGGCTATATTTTATGCCCCCCAGACTTTCAAGAGATGAATTAACAGATCATCTGAAAAGCCACCAAGAAGGTACTTTTAACTGTCAATTTTGTGTTTCCGTAGCAAATTCAACAAAAGAGAGGCAGTTTACATCGTACAGACGATGATGTCAAGGAGTTCCAGTGCACGTTTTGTCTGAAATCCTATAGTAGGAAAGATACATTAGAAAAACATACGGAGAAATATCAAATCTCGACATTTAACTGTGCGACTTGCGGTTTCAGCTGATTCAACTTAACCGTCATAATACCAGAAGTAGCAGACATGCATAACTTGATGTCGATTGACCGGTGGAGCCGCTCCTCATCAAATAAGTGAGGGGGGGGGGGTCAAATGATGTTATGAGGAGGGGTGAAGGAGACAAGTGTGTGGTCATATGTTTAAAAATTTCAATTTTAATAACCTTAATTACTATGAGGTAGTCCCCCTAATATATAGCGTGTTTTCATTTAATATAATATATTAATAATTTTCGTTAAGGAATCTATAATTCATTTTTATTCCACAAGACACTTCTCGAAAAAATGAAATGGCGGGTCAGTTTGATAGAAACACATGTATCGATGTATTCATAGCTGTCTGTCGCTTATCAAAACAGCCCTTAGGTGTTTAACAGTTATTTGTGGATCAGTGCGTTTAAAAATGGCAAATTCAAGTAATGTCCGGCCATCATTTTTCTCAAAGTTGATGACAATGATCGCTTTTAAATTTAAAAAAAAAAATGCTAAAATTTGGGTGATAACACTACGGCCTGTGTTTAAGCTTAGAAAAATCACATCCACGCTATTGTGTTTTACCAGCCTGTATGTTTTATTTTTGAACGTTTACTGAAGAATAACCAACCCATCTAAGTAAAAGCATGAAATAGCTACCATTATCTAATTACCCATGTGGGGAAGGGGGGTGGGGGAGGTAGCATTGTGTACTATGGCGTATTACCTTCAGCCAATGATAACCCTGTGTGGAACTTTGACAGTTGTTGCCTTTGCATGGTGGTTCTTTCCAGATTGCTCCAACTGTCGTTAAATAAATAAATGAAAAACTACAATTCTATAATAACAGGCCAAGTCCCCCTTCGTTTGACATGTTTTGTGAGGGGGAAAATCAGCAGTACTTTTCCCCCTCATTTTAACAGTTCAAAAACGCTGTTACTCGATCAAAAATGGTAAAAGGATACACGATTCTGTATTAGACGCCCAAAATTGCCAGACTTGGGAAAATATAACTCACGTAGGACTGCACCAAAGCTACGTACACTATTCGAACTCCTGCGTTGTGTCCTTGGGCAAGGTAATTAACCCTGATTATCCACACACGATGATGCCGTGTACTAAGCTGTACTGCACGTCGATGGTACGCATATCTTCGAACAATCTAACCCTACCTGTGTGACAGGTTTACGACATTGGTGAGCTGGCATTTTCGGTCAGATTCGGTATTTAGTGAAACCAAGTATAACAGTGAAAAAGAGAAAAAAATGCATTAGCCGATTTTGCACACTTTTTTTGCATTTGCCCCCCCCCCCCCCCACATTTTCATGCAATTTCTGCCCCCCACCCCCATACAGAAAAGAAAATTAACTAAAGAGAACCGCATGTGAAGGGCAGGGCATGCCGTGTACGCTGCCCATATGAACACAGAAATTGAGACCCCACTAATTACACTATGAGGTGGGGACTCAAAACCCCACCACGTGACTTCAATTTGTCTATAATTAACTTGTGTTTTTTGCAAGTGCGGTAATCAGGTTTATTCTTCCACCAAAAATAGTTTCAGTTCATTGTTGTTCAGTGATTATTAGGCATTGGACTTAAGTATAAATGGAATACGTATGCTTCATACGTGTTTTTTGATAATAAAAAGCATTAATATGGCAACAAAATAATCAAAATATGGAATTTGAATCGTGTTTTTAATCTCGCATGAATATGTCAAACTGTGTGATGGGATGTTCGACTGACGTCGGTTCATCTTTTGATCTCTCAGTCACCGGCTCTTAATTGAATCAATTTTTTTCACAGTCAGTGAAAAATTACTTTTACTTTCACTTGAAATATTAAAAAGATGGTTCAATATGTGAAAAAGTTATTAAAAGCTATTGCGATTTCGAATGTTGTTCATCAAAATCGATTCAGAACTCGAGGAATTACGAAAACATAAATATAATACCGTACTGAAATCATGGATGTGAGTTGAAATAATTATAACTTGACCAGCACAATATCTGGACATTTCCCTGACGGTCTTTTACCTAACTGTGGCTATTGACGGAGAAGAATCATGTACCGGTACTGAATTTTGAATAAATTGTGGGTTGGGGGGGGGGGGGGGTGTCCGATTTACGATTTTATTTATTTATTTGTTGGTGTTTAAGGTCATATACTTATGCACAATGGCTAATCATGACCGTTATGATGTGTGGTGGTCTGGCTTGTCGATCGGCATGTCATTATTGAAAAATAAAAAAAATATATTATTTTCTATTGATTTTATTTACATATGGTTATAATTATAATTGCTGAATTAATAAAAAGTAATTAAAAATGTTGATTTGGCTCATTTTTTCTCAAGCTTGTCATATGCAGAGGTGTTAAAAAAGATGTTGGTTTGAAGAACAGCTCTGTGCTTTGTCGCGCCACTCAAATGTTATTTCACACCTTGTGCAAGTGGTAGTTTAATCTACTCTATTTAATTAATCACTTAAATCCCGACTACTTTAATGTAGTAGTAGTAGTAGAATATTTTATTTAAGTGTCACATTTCAATTTCAATACACATACATAATATGCATAGAGTATTCACAAAATATTTATATGAAATCCAGCCTATGTAGGCTTATGAGACACATTTTCATCAGAGGTTGGTCTTTTTGGTATCCATTCAAAAACACTATATTTTCTTTTTACTATATCCTTTTGATAAGAATCTTTAATTGCGTATACCGACAAGAGTAAGACAGGAAAGAGGATGAGCTGGTCGAGTTGACTCAATGTTGTAAACTGGTATCACTTCGATCATTAGCCGTGCGCCGTGGGCGCTTTCGTGCGCAGGAGGCTTCCCCCCCCCCACCACTTCCCACCCAAGAAAAACACGGTTCATCACGTGTTCATCTACAGCTGTAAACAAAATGTGAAATTGGGAACTTCGCGAATAGTAGTTGGTTTTTTTTCAAGTCTGGTTTATTTATTTCCTCGATCAAATTGATCGAGCAAACACAACAGTTTAGTTTCGAAAGTGACGAGGACTTTGTACTTAACCAAATGGAACTGACTGTTCTATTCCCAATTTACAATTTCAAACCACAGCAATAGTCGCCGTCTGCCTCCTCCAAATTCCAATTTTAATTTAAAATAAATTATCTGCTACCAGTAACAAAGGGTCGTACTAAATACAGCAAGTCGCTAAGTCCCTAAGTCCCCTCATGTACTAATTACAGCAAGTCCCTTTAAAACACAGCATTTATCATGTAAAGCACTCACAAAATTTAACCTCAGACATGAATTTGCAAACGACTGTCAAATTTGTTTATTAGGCCTATGTGCAATTATTAAGTATATATCGAGCATTTTCATCGATAAATTCGGAACTTTTTTGACTTTATAAAGAAACACTTTAGAAATTCGGGTTGGCAGTTTCGTTGTTTATAATTATTTATTACATTATTTACTGAAATTGTAATTTTTAAAGCATGATTCTCAATGATGATTTTCGTAAATTATTTTCTCAGATTTAATTCACAAAACATGATGAAATTAAAGCAAGCTTGCTATTCGGTGTTTGCGTTTGTTTGACCCGTTACGACTTGCGTCGACTAGTTTTGCTTAAACTATTTATTTATTTATTTATTTATTTATTTATTTATTTTATTTCTTTATTTCTTTATTCTTTCTTTATTTATTTATTTACTTATTCTCTGCACTTTTAGCAGCCAGGGTCGGAGCAGAGAGATTTAATTGTGGACGAAAGCCGGAGAGAACTTCAACAGTAGCTTGTTTTGAACAGGTAAAATATTAGAGTGCTCAAGCCGGCGGACCTTCTTTAAACATGAAAGAATAAACAAACAAATATAAAAAATAAAACAAGTAAGTATCAAAAAAACATTTTCAGATAGCATTTCAAAAACATCTCTTTTAAAAGTTGTACTTTTATTTTACACACACGCGACTCGGAGATCGCCGGAACTGCTGTTCAAAACAACAAAAAATTGTCAAGCATTTACTGCTTTTAAATTTGAAAAAAAAAACAAAACAAATAAAAACAAAAATAAATAGTCAACATGCAGTTCTATGATAAAGTCTCTATTTTTTTTATTTTTGACGCTATTAGCGGTGTGTTTGAGGGTCTTGCTGTATTTTGTATCCGAGGGGACTTAGGGACTTATAGGGACTTGCTGTATTTAGTACAACCGGTAACAAACGGAGTTGTCTTGCCAGTTGACGTCACAAGACAATATGTATTAATCAGCAAGAAAACTGACGTACAAAAGCAATTAAACTAATCGTTAAAGCTTGTGACGACGGTGGGTCACAGTGTTTTGAAACTGTCTTCCACTGATCAAACACTGCAGTCCACTGGAACTCCACGGTGGAGAACACACCGCGGCGGTGTTTTTGTTTCAATTCACGTTGAACGTACTGTAATGTTAGTTATAAAGAAACCAAATGAAGTTAAAATATTAAAAAAGACAACTCTTTTATGTAAATATCTATGTGCAAAAAACAGACTTATTTATGTAAATATCTATGTGCAGTGTCTTGTGTTTCTATAGCTTATTGCTTATTAAATGTTGAAACACTTGAATTAAATAAAATATATCAAAGCCAATGTTCTGGTTATTGTTGCTCTGTTGTCAATGAAGATAAGTAATTAATTGTACACACCCACTCATAAATAGTTCCTCTATAAATAGACAGCATTAATCTAAATTTAGCATCAATAAGTGGGGTATTAATTGACCAGTCTCATATGGGTACTGTACACGTAATGGGAGGGTTGTCACTAAAAAGTGTACTCCGACCCCGACCCCGACTCCGAAATTACCGACTCTAAAAATATTTCTTTTTATAACTCTTTTATTAATGGATCATTTACATTGAAATTCAACATAAATTTAAAGAATTATGTGTAGTATACATATAATCATATAAATGTTACAAAAAAATTATGATTTTCATTAAATTGACTTTTATTGAGTTTTGACTCACTAAAAAGTGTACTCGGCGATTTCAACGAAATTTCATTCTCTCATTCATATAATACATTCTTCCAGCTAATGTGTTGCCGTGTTACGAATATATTCCTATTTTACGATGTTTAAAGCAAGTTTTAAAATCAGTTTTGAAATTAATCGTGCTTAAAATGGAAATTTACTCGAAGATGAGAATCGCCGACTCCGGCTTCATTTGAGGTTGCATGTAAAATTCAAACTTGCAATTGGCGGATCAATAGTTAGGGGTTTTCCCGGATTGTGGTAAGTGACGCAGTCAACGTGCAAGAGAAGGCGTTGAAAGTGATTTTTCCATAGTGAAATGTATGCATTGTGTGTGCAAGGCTGTAGCAACAACATTTTAATGCTCAATATTCTGTTCATCTTTGATAATTTTATTCAATAAACACCAGGGTTTTTTTTTATTAATAGAGTATTCATGTATTACTCACTTCAAACCATTGATATTGTTTTGTTTGTTTGTGAGTATTGTGATGGGTAATCACGCGAATGATGAAAGTTAATAATAAAATATAATTCCTGATGCTATATGCCTTCACAGATATATAGCACTGGAAATTATTTTACAACCCTAGGGTCCAACTTCTTATCAAAAAAAAATTACGCTGTTTCCTGCTACTGACAGGTGTTAAACTCCATTGCCGTAAAACAATTTCCTTATCCGCGTCACTTACCACAATCCGGGAAAACCTTTGACTATTGATCCGCCAATTGCAAGTTTGAATTTTACATGCAACCTCAAATGAAGCCGGAGTCGGCGATTCTCATCTTCGAGTAAATTTCCATTTTAAGGAAGATTAATTTCAAAAATTGATTATAAAACTTGCTTTAGACATGGTAAAATACGAATATATTCTTAATGCGGCAACAAATAAGCTGGAAGAATGTATTATATTAATGAGAGAATGAAATTTCGTTGAAATCGCCGAGTACACTTTTTAGTGAGGCAAAACCCAATAAAAGTCAATTTAATGAACATTATAATTTTTTTGTAACATTTTTATGCTTATATGTATACTACACATATTTCTGTACATTTATGTTGAATTTCAATGTAAATGATCTATTAATAAAAGAATTATAAAAAGAAATATTTCTGGAGTCGGTAATTTCGGAGTCGGGGTCGGGGTCGGAGTACACTTTTTAGTGATAACCGCAGGGGAGGAGTCTAGAGCACCACGTGGCCCAATAAGTTTTCGAGTCGATCCGCCCCTAGTCGATCCGTCCCCAGACTATCCGTCCCCATGTACCGTAGTCGATCTGGCCCCAATTAATTGTAATTATTTTTATTGTAGTCTAGTTGACAAAATTAAATATGAAATATGAAATATGAAATAGAAATACAAAAATGAATGAATGAATGAATGAATGAAAAGTTTCTGAATGAAAATGAAATGAAAACTTGTATTTTAACGACTTGTTTTTTACTTAACACCTATCATTAGTTTATTCAAAACCCTTGGGTAAACATAAACAGAAATGTTTTAACTGTGTTATAACAGTAAAGTCAATTCACAACGATTTCAATTCATGAAAAAAGAAGAATGAAAATCGAATGGTTTAAACCCTCAAAAAGCAATACATGGCACAACTAATGAATTGAACATGGGGCCGGATCGTCTGGGGACGGATCAACTGGGGACGGATCGTTCTGGGTGTAGTAACGGCTGAGGCCGGATCGTTTGGGGACGGGTCGTCTTTGGGGTTGTATCAACCTGTTACCGCCCAATAGGTTGCTAACAATTTTGTTGAGCATGTGACAAGTGTTTTCAAGTCACATGATCAAACTCACAAAATGGCGACAGCGATGGGAACACAAAATGATTGTTTGTTAAAACATGATTTTATCATTCTACCGAACACGAAGTTACGATATAGAGTTTCTGTGTCGAAATATGGCATTTCGTATAACTGTATATCAGCGAACTCAACAGAATCGACTGTTAAACTGATTAACTTAGGGGATGTTGTCGGCTGTCGGGTAAAATCGGGTGGAAATTCATTGTGGTTGTTTACATTATTTTGGTATCCTTTTCGGAAAACGAGAATTACCAGAAAAAGGACTAGATTCCGCAACGAACTGACGTTCTGCACAACTTCCGAATATTCTAACGAGGAAAACAAAAGACTTGTTGAGAAGTGGAGACATGTCCTTTTGTCATTATCACGAGGAATACCGGTGAAAAAAGAAGGTACCAGTAATAATATTACGAATCTTTTTGTGTTTTATTAATATTATATGGGTGCTGGTCAAAACGACCCCTAACCAAAACGTCCCCCAAACAAAATTGGTCAAAACGTCCCCCGACATTGGTCAAAACGTCCCCCGACAGTGGTCAAAACGTCCCCGATATTGGTCAAAACGTCCCCCAACATTGGTCAAAACGTCCCCCGACATTGGTCAAAACGTCCCCAGATGTTTCTTCTTGTTTTAGCGAATTCAACGAGTTTGTTTCGTTGTGTTTAAATAACATACAGCAAGAAGGCAAAAGTGTGATCATTTATTGAGAATGATTTAAAAAAAAAAACAACAACAATTGTAGTTTTGTCTATGTACAAGATCTTGAGGATGATTTTTTTATTGTAGTTTTGTCTATGTACATATCTTGAGGATGATTTTTTTTTTACAAAATAAAACCAAACAAGAATAAAGGTAAACAATTATACAAACATTTTACACCCGTGGACCATTAAGTCTGCTGCACCCCCTTCAAAAGCTGACCAGGAGAAATGATACCATCCTGGAATTCGTCCCATAATATCTGAAGCTGTCCCTGGAGTTCTCGTACATTTCTTCTCTGGGTTTCTAGACAACTCGTACCCCTGGCAACTCGTACCAGTCAAGTCGTACCCAAAATTGGACGACTCGTACCCATTTTCGGCTGGACAGCTCGTACCCACAATTGGACAACTCGTACCCATGGTTGGACAACTCGTACCCATGGCTGGTCAACTTGTACTTGGTGTTTAATTGATATGGGCGAAGGCCGGTTAATGGCCTAAGAACTCTAGAAGCGGGGGTTTTTGCTTTTGTTTCAATCCGTTTAAGGTGCTATAATAGTAATGGAAATCAGTTTACTTTGAAATTCCTTCGTCAGATATTCCATGAATATGAATGAAATATACACAAAATTTACGTCTAAATGACGGCTGTGATACACAGAACAGGAAACATATATTCATTGGCCGTACTTTGTTGATAGCAGGCACCAGTGGTTCCTGAAAGTCTGCAATCGTATTCGTTCGAGAACTGGGCTGAATGACACCACCCCCCCCCCCCCCCCCCCCCCCCCCCCCCAGCCCCCGACACCCGGTTTCTGTGCTTCAGTTTTGGGAAATAGAGTACTGGAAAAAACTAAAAGGCCTCGCATCTAGGCCTAGGCTCTGCAAGTTATCAGGGTGAAAACCATAGCCTTCGTCGCATTAACTCTTGCCTTTCCTAATTAATAATGCCACTCTCCACCTTTACATTATTTTTCGTGTGGCAAAGTTACATCACTGGTGAGGCGCCACTCCGGTCAGGCGAGAAAGGATTTCATTTATAAATTGAGAGTCCAGTCGGATTTTGTACTTGAAGCGTAGCACTTTTACCCGCTGGGAAGAAAAACATCAAACAATGACCAGTGATAGACTGAATCAAGAAGATCACAAATGATGTTCATTTAAAAAAAAAATCTAATTAAAAAGCTCTAATACATCTCTCTCTATGAGTCCACCAGCTCGCATCAACTGATTTCTGTCGGAAATTTTATGGTCAATACCGACACACCTGAAAACTCGACAGTCATTTAATTTAGACTTACCCGGCAGTGCCAGGTGTGAGATCACGAAGAATTATTTTCTATCGTCTATTACCTTATAGTCAATTGGTGTTTAATTTTCTTCCAATTATCTGTGCATATTATTATCGCCAATTAAGTTAATCTTCCAGTTGGGAGGTGTGTTTTTCTAACAGTTATCTTCCATGACAATCATGAAAATTAAATGGTAATTATCATTTTTGTAAGGTTTGCAATTAGACTATTAGACTATAAATGTGAATAAAAGTGAATCTCTCTCTTCTCTCTCTCTAGGCAACTGACTCTCGTTCCTCGACTGATCGAAACAAAAATTGGCACAGGTCTATATAGATGTAATTTGACCAGGCGTCCGACATCGCGCTAATCCTTCAACTAATGAAGGGGTGGGTTAGGGTGGGGGAATGAGCCCCCGATCGCATCTGATTTTGCATTAACCCTGCAACACGTGAAACTGCTGGGTATGACTACCAGTACAACAAAATATTACGTAGAAAAGCCCTCAGAAGTTTAACGAAGAGCCAAAGATTACCCGATTTTGGGGAGGGGGGGGGAGTGGGAAGGGGGGAGGGGTCGTATCCCGTATCTACACGCACTGTATTAATATATAATTTAAATATTTCCTGTTTCCTTCGAATTGCTCTCTTGATGAAATGTCCATACCGGCGAAATTGACTTTCGGCGAAGTTTGTTCAGACTGTTCTGCTGAGATAAATGCTAAAAATGGAAAGTTTTTGCCTTTCTGCACGCCCATTGAAAGCAGACACAAATCTTATCAAGTCCTTCGGCCAATATTCGCCTTCGCCCATACAATTAAAGACCAGGTACATGTTGACCAACTGTGGGTACGAGTTGTCCAACCTTGGGTACGAGTTGTCCAACTGTAGGTACGAGCTGTCCAGCCGAAATTGGGTACGAGTCGTCCAATTTTGGGTACGACTTGACTGGTACGAGTTGCCGTGGGTACGAGTTGTCCTGATACCCTTCTCTGGTGCCTCCGCAACTTCCCATCTCCAACCAATTTGATCTGGACTGGAATCAACGATGCCTCCCTGTAAAGCAGTGGAACAAGAACGTAGAAGGGTTTCTTTTGTTCTCCGGCTTTTGCATTCAGTCTGCGGTGCCACCCTAGAGAAATAAATAACCAAAATTAGTAAAATATTCCATTTTAGTGCCTCACTATTTTGTTTGGGGAAGGGGCTAACATAAAAAATGGTTGATGTAATTACCTGCCAACAGACGTTGAGATAGAGAACAAATATATGAGGAGGAAATGCGAGCATTCACAGCTCGGAGATGTGGG
The DNA here is from genome assembly GCA_031216915.1 of Pictodentalium vernedei. Classification (NCBI taxonomy): domain Eukaryota; kingdom Metazoa; phylum Mollusca; class Scaphopoda; order Dentaliida; family Dentaliidae; genus Pictodentalium; species Pictodentalium vernedei. The sequence continues at coordinate 529,941,597 of CM062297.1, read as the reverse complement.
AAAATGGTAACTAAGAAAACGTCAAAAGTATTGAGCTGTCAAGAAGACCGGGGCTTGACAATTTATTTCCTATTCACATATGCGGGGTGGATTACCACAAAAATACGATAGGAATAGCTGTTTTCAAGTACCCATAAACCCTTTACATAGCATATCAGGAAAATCCGTCCCGCGTAAACACAGATATTTTTTCATTTTTTCTCATAAACCATACCTTACGATCGCCCATTGGAACGAGCTCATTGAGCTCGTTCCAATGAGGGGCCATAAGCTATGGTTTGGAAGGAAAGATATTTAGCGACTGGTTAATATATAAGTTGAGTATCGAATGATCTAATGCCGACAATAGTGTCCTGGAGCAATTTCTATCGAACCTGTTTCCCGATTTAGCTCCGAATTGTGCGAACTTCAGCCACACACGTGGTTTCGTCATCACTTAATCTGCAGCGGTTACTAATTACCGATTTGCATATTACAGAGTTGTCGTTCTTGGCGTAAGGTATCCTTGGTTTGCTTGCTCACTTCAGTGATTAGAACAATGGAGTTTGTACTTTTTTACTTTTGATCAATTGCGATAACCTGTTTTGTTCACCTCAGACACACGTTTATCCAACTGAAGCTTTGTGTCTATGTGTTTGGCCTTCCTGTCTCTTAAGCCCGCGCTTAACGTGAGGTGCAGACGGCACTTGGAAAAATCCTTGTATAACTAAATATTTTCATTTTTTGCTTCCAAAACATAGGTTATGACCCCTCATTGGAACGCGCGCGACATGCTCGTTCCAATGCGGGGGTCATAACCTATGTTTTGAAAGGAAAAAATGAAAATATAAAATATAATGAAAATAAAAAAAAAATGAAAGGTGATTTTTATGCATAGCCTTGGTTAGGTTTGAAAGTTATGTTTGGTAAAGGGTTAAATAATAAATAATCTAAATATGAACCTTTTTATAACCTAAAATGTCCTCAAAAGTCGATTCAATAGTCAATTCCGAATTTGAGAGACATTATGTTTTTATCGAATAACGCGAATTAATTAGGAAGATATACTGACGCGAAGAACAACAACTCTGTAATATGCAAAGGGTCAATTTATCTTGATAGATTGGCCCCCGCAGTGTCTGCAGTTTATTTATGTTTAATTCAACTTGTCCCATCTCGGATCTTAGCCGATGAGCTGTATATTATACATCTGTGTTATGATGAATTTGGCGTGAATTAACGTGTTAGGAAAATCTTAACTTCTCTCAGCCCCAAAGAAGACCACTTCAACGCTAATTGCTCCATCATTAGCTGCACATACTATGAAAATTGCACAAAATTATTGCCTACAAAAAGTTTTATTCGACAGTGAAACATTTTAAATATATACTAGAAATATACACACCTTCAACATCATTGTTTGTCCTCACAGGTTGCCCAAACACAGACCAACACTCTACAGGCACGGTACTGCTGTTCAGCCAGGTCTCTTCAGTGTAGCTCATCAGCTCTACCATAGGGCCTAGAAGGAGTAAAATGTAATTCTAAGTGTCACATAAAATAAGTAATTTAATATATAATTATTTTAGAGGCATTTCTTTTGACCTCAAACAAAAATAAATCTTTTAAAATATGCAGTTATTGACTTTCCATGAAGTTGTATGACAAAGCTGTGGTATGGGTGTTAAAACAAAAGACAAATGACCACATCGCCTTTGATTAGGATGAAATGTATCACGAAGGTTTTATTGTTTCATCACATATCAACTCGGTGTTTAATAAGTGTATATGATGTTCACAGCTCAGAAAGCAAATAATAACAAATAAAAGATAACAAATAAAAGAAATAGACAATCTTAGAGACGTCTTACTTACCAGAAGATATCTGTTTCATCAAACCAGAGAATGCCGACTCAATATTTTCCGGTGGCAGAAAGGGCAGTGCCATAATTCTTCTGATCATTTTGTGTGTGGAATTTTCACTTTTGTAGGCTCCCTGAAACATAAAGAGGAACCCATAGATATTACACGCTACGAATGGAAGACAATTTTACTAGTATTTAGTTACAAGCTTGTTCAAAATGCGAATGTACATTGATAAGTATCCCGTTGATAGCAGTTAATTACTATTTATTTATGTTTGAGGTAACTTTCCTGCAGCTATTGAAAGAGAATGGGCCAGGGTATATCTAGTGTCGGGGTGTTTTGAGAATGGCTGCAAATATGAACACCCCCCCCCCCCCCCCCCCCCCCACACACACACACACACTTGTTATGGGTTATTTATAGCGAAATTTCTTGCTGGCAGACAATGGAGTGCGAGAAATATTATAATCCCTACTATTTAGATATAAAAAATGTCCATCTTTCAAATAAGCCACCATAGAAAACCAGCTAAGTCGACAAATTGTTGAAACAATATGGACAGATATGTTAGAAATATTTTGCAGACAAAAATCTTGACAATTCACAGACAGGTCGATGCTAAAAACCTGTATTATGGATGCCTAACAGTTTTAATCGCTATGGATTTGTTTTCATAATTCTCTCTCATTCTCTTCATCCATGCATGTCTCAGACGCGATTTCCTGGCTCCTGCGGTATATTTCGACTCACATTTCCGCCAAATTTACCATGAGTGTTTGTTCACAGAATCTTCACTAGAATAAGTGGCCCTGAAAATCTTGCATAAAGAATATTTTTTTTTTTTTTTTTGGGGGGGGGGGGGGGGGGGGGGGGGGGCAAGACTGAGTTTTTTTGGGGGGGGGGGGGGCAGTTGCCCCCCGTGCACCCCCCATAGCTACGTGCCTGGCCTGACCCCATCTTCCTCTCCTCATCTATCCCACTATCGCCCATGCTTTGAATAATCTTTCTTTTGGGACTCTCTGACCAATGGCCCGAGAGAGGCTGGGGTGGGGGGGGGGCGAGTTTTGGGGAATGTTGTGATATCAAAATTAGGGGACGTGGGCAGGGACTTCCTTAGAAAATTGAGACTGGGGGGGGGGGGGGGGGTGCGGCTCCTCAAATTTCCAACTTTTGAAATTTGAGCCTTAAAATTTCCAATTTTTGATGATCGGTTTTGAGAAGGAATGTCCTCTCGACTTATGTACATTGGGAGAGTGGGAAGATACACCCAACCCCTGTCTCAACTTAACTGGATGTGGGGTACGTTTTCATTTAAACAACATTTATTCATGAGAGAATATGATGCATACATATAATAAACTACAACATGATTGTCGTACAGAGTGCGTAATACACTGGTATGTGTTAAAGTAACGAGTCAAGAACGAGATTTGTTGAAAGGATTCAGCACTAGGCTTTTAGCTTGTATAAGCTGATAGTAGCTGCAAACACCAAAGTCGAGGGGGCGACCAAACTGAGGTGTTTTGACCAATGTTGAGGGACGTTTTGACCAAAGTCGGGGGACGTTTTGACCAATTGCAATCTGAGGTCTGGGGGACGTTTTGATCAATATTGGGGGACGTTTTGACCAATGTTGGGGGACGTTTTGACCAAAGTCGGGGGACGTTTTGACCAAAGATAGGGGACGTTTTGACCAAATTTAGGGGACGTTTTGGTGGGGATGTTTTGACCAATGCTGGGGGACGTTTTGACCAACGTTAGGGGACGTTTTGACCAGAGTTAGGGGACGTTTTGGTTAGGGGACGTTTTGACCAACACCCATATTATATAATAAGAGAATTTTTTTTACTTTGAAATTACCACCTCTGATATTCCATAAATTCAAATTAAATAATTTCATAGCAAACAAATTTGTCTGACTTATATAGCACCTCAAATCTTTCACCGGTCACAGGTCATTTCGCCCCTTTTCCTGTTCGCCCTGGGTAGTTTCACCCGAGTCGTTTCGTCCCCAGAATTGGGGCGAAACGACCCTGGGTAAATTTTTTTTTTTATTTTCAGTGGTAATTTTTCAGCCCAAAGGGTAGTCTTACCTTATTGTAAATCCACCTTGATAACAAACAAATGAAACGGGGAGTAAGAGAGGTGGCCGATTAGGGGAACGGGACAACCCGCCCCAGGGACAACCCACCCCAAGCCAGGTGGGACAACCCGCCCCGGGACAATCCGCCCGAATTTTTCTTGACTATGATATTGGACTAGTATTGGATTATGAGTACTAATAACCTGTCATTTTACTTAATTATGATTGTATTATTGGTCATAATAATAAATACACGCCGGGAAAAAAGGACAACCTGTCTGTCATTTGAATTATAATTATGTTAAACAACAACTTTTAAATTGATGATTTAATTAATTAACATCAAATAAAAAACAAAAATACATCAACCAAAAATAACCAAAGAACAACACAATAATACGTTTGAACATGAAATGAATGAACAATAATTAACAATGAACAATAATTAACAGAGTTTTTTCATTCGATACCAGTTTCTGGAACAAGTTTAGAGAAATGCAGGTCGACAACAACACAAAGATCATCCGGTATAATTCAAAGAGAAGCAACATGATGATTGTTAGCAGCTAAAAAACAACAGTTATTGTTTTAGTCTCAGATAAAGGAAAAGAGATCAACGCTGTGATGAATCCATATCACACTAAAACAACATGTCCTGTCATTTGATTTTTGCGCATCAAACAAATATCATTACTCTTAGAGGGTACCCGACTGAAACAACATGTCTAAAACAACAGACCAATTCTGACTGAAGTCGACATGCTACCAATTCAGTTTAGAAGTATTATTAGTTTGATTCAGTTATTATGGGATGTGTTAAGAGGATTGTGGATTATTTTCGTTAAAATTGGATAATTTTCGATAAAAAAGTGAGTAAAAATCTTTTTTATATATTACCATCTCCCCAAATTTTTTTTAAAAATAGAAAAAAAATCAGATCAATGTGGATTGTGGATAATTTTCGATTAAATTTGGTAATTTTCGATAAAAAAAGTGAGTAGAAATCTTTTTTATGTATTACTATCCCCCCAAAATCTTTTGTCAAATATAAAAAAAAAAAAAATCGGGACAACCCGCCCCAAAAAGTTGGACAACTCGCCCCAGAAATAGGCCTGGGGCGGGTTGTCCCTGACCCACCGATTAGGTTCCAGGTCAACTCGCCTTAATCGTCCTTTTAAAAAATCCAAGAATCAAAAACGTAAATCCTTTCATAGAAAACCCATGGAATAACAGGGAGCACATAAACACAAAATGCTAACATCTTGAAGGCAGACGATACAATGATTGAATAAAAAACAAATCTACAGGGACCGAGTTGACACGAATTACTCAAACTGAATAGCGGTTCTTCAAAAACATCTTTGATGAATTGTTTTTTTGTTAACAGTCAAGATGTTTGTTTTTATAGTAATCACATACCAGTTGGTGTTTATTTGAGGTTGATTGTGTGGCTGATTGCCTTTTTTATTCACAAGCGTAAATATGTATGTATATATGTTATTAATTGTGATGCGTTTTCCTGAACTCATGTGTATTTTCATTATTCAGAACTTGATCAACATAAAATGTATTAAAATCTGAACCTACGTTAGTACGTTTCCCCATTCCTCATCAAATATCCCTCGGTAAAAAACATTTGCGATTTCAATACATTTTCTCCTATGGTGTGAAGGTAAGGCATTTTTTGCTTTTATTTTAATAAAATTTACAGATTATACTTGCCCGGGGATTAGCAGAGTAACAGCACAGTGGCAGAAGAATAGCAGAGAAATAACAAAGTGGCAGATTATACTTGCCTGAAGAATAGCAGAGAAATAACAAAGTGGCAGATTATACTTTCCTGAAAAGTAGCAGAGAAATAACAAAGTGGCAGATTATACTTGCCCGAAGAATAGCAGACAAATAACAGTGTGGCAGATTATACTTGCCTGAAGATTAGCAGACAAACAACGACGTTGCAAATCTGGTGGATTCGACAGATTATATTTTATTATTTTAAGATCATTGTATTACAGCAAATGCATTTTCTATCAGTCAACTGTAAACTGGATGTGTTGTATAAAATTTTATATAAAAATAAACTGAATCATCGTTTCAACCGCTAGTTCTGTTTTTTATTTCTTTATCAAACCCACCCTATACCCCGGGAAAAAAAGTGGGGCGAAACGACCCACTCTCAAAATTGGGGCGAAACGACCTGGGGCAAAACGACCCAGGGCGAACTGGTATGGGGGCGAAACGACCCAGGGGGCAAACGGGATTTGGGGCGAAACGACCCGACACCCTTTCACCAGTGAACAATACCTCACAGTTACAACTTGCATTATAATTGACAATGTTACATACACATGCAGTTCTTTCAAAACCTGGCCTCTAGATTTGAGGCGGATGATAGCACCCACATTCTTCAGGGCCATATCCACTATCCAGGGATAATTTGGGGAGGGAACGGGTCCAGTAGCCACCGGGCCAACTCGCCACCAAGCACCTGGGCCAAGAAGCTGTGATTTTCACGTCATGCACCTGTGATTTTCAAATGGCAAGGCCTGTTTTTGTGACCGGGCAATGCAGGGTGACCACAGTTACGATGTATCATCGCTATTATGTGGGACCATTGTAGTCATATAAATTGTTAACGATTGTTTGCACATTGCCAATTCCTGTTGGCACTCGATGGTGTTCATTTGTGTATGTTTGGTTACGGGTCGTTTCGTACTGAGTCGTTTCGTACCTAAAAAGGAACGAAACGACTCAGGTAATTTTCACTTCTATTTTTCAAAATTTTTATTCTAAAAATTTTGGCACTGTTTTAAACTTTAAAAAAAATCAATATAACATATAGATTTTTAAAGAACATTATGCCTAAAATGGCAATTTCAGTGAAAACACCTCCTAGCCCTGAATGAAGCCACATTTGCTTGTAAAAACGGAATGAAAGTTTTCGTAATAATAAACACAAACCCTTCCAATGAATGAATAGTATTCCGCCTGAGTTACTGTTGTAAAATACAGGCACTGGCACGATTTTGTGAAGGAATTCTAATAAGGGGAGGGGGGGGGGGGGGGGGGGTCAAAGTTCTGAGGCAGCGTAGAGTATTAGACGGGTTAAAATAGGAAAATGGGTAACAAGTCAAACAAACTGAAAACAATGCAGTCTTGCCGTGGACATAACTGCACTGTTTTTAATTCAATCGATCTGTTTGTAGGATTATTAGGGGTGTTAAAAAAGGATGTCAGTTGTTGGCAGATAAAGCAGTTAATCGCTTTGATAATAAAATAAACGATTAATCGTAATGTTTTTTGATTATTAATTAGTAGAACCGTGGTATAATATTTTAGTAACAACATGTGAAATGTGAATAATATAAATGCAGAACGTATTTGACACTTCTCTTATACGGGCTACAATAGAGCTTTCAAAGTAGTGCTTTTGTAAAAATTATGCCCTTTTGTTTCTTATTTTATTATGTTTCTTTGAAAACTAAAGATGCGAAAGAAGTAAACGACTAGAGAAACAGAATTTACTGCACCCAGTAAATTAAAGTCTGTGTGAAAAGGGTTAAAGAATCAGGAATAAACTATACAGAAAAAGAATTTATGGAGGCTTATTTTCAGGAGTAAAATATTTTTAATCAGAAATGGGTTTTCGTTAACAATATTTACAGATATTCATACTGGAATCAGAACAATTATTTATAAGAAACCAGAAAAGGCATACATGTGACCAGCATTCAAAGGATTCGATACTCGAATCAGAAATGGACATTTTTGGCTCTGCCCACTAATTTGAGTGATGAAATACGTTCATAAACTTTAGAAATGCATTAAGGTGTAATAAAATTCATTTCACAGTATTTCTGAATAATACGCACTTGATGACTATGGTGACCTCTTTCAGGCAGACCCCTAGGTGACCTCCATGACCTTGACCCATATTTTGAATTTCCATCAAGTGTCGACTCATTTGGTGTGAGTTCCAGGTCCATTCATCATACCACGATTGAGATATGAGCATGACCCACTTTCAAAAATGTTGGCTACGTCCACTTTTTTAACATAAAAATGCATGTATGGACCTCAGGAATGCTTTGGGGGGGGGGGGGGGGGGGGGGGGTAAAAAATGTGATTTTCAGCAATTATGAAAAATGCACTTAATGACCCCTAGGTGACCTCCTTGACCCTGACCCATATTTTGAATCTCCATCAAGTGACGACTCATTTGGTGTTGGTCCCAGGTTCGTAGGTCATACCACGCTTGAGATATGGGCGTGACCCACTTTCAAAAATTTTGGCCACGCCCACTTTTTTTTTTACGTCAAACTGCATGTGTGTACGTCAGGAATACTTTATGGATAAAAAAATGTGATTTCCAGCAATTCTGAAAAAATGCACTCAATGACCCCCTAGGTGTCCTCAGTGACCTTGACCCATATTTCGAGTCTGCCTCAAGTGTCAACTTATTTGATGTTGGTCCCAGGTCCATACATCATACCATGCCTGAGATATGGGCATGACCCACTTTCAAAAATTTGGCCACACCCACTTTTTTACGTCAAAATGCATGTGTGTATGTCAGGAATACCTCAGGAGATCAAAAAATGTGATTTCCAGCAATTCTGAAAATGACCCCTAGTTGACCTCCATGACCTTGACCCATATTATGAACCTCCATTGAGTATCGACTCATTTGGTGTTGGTCCCAGGTCTGTAGGTCATACCACACCTGAGATCTGGGTGTGACCCACTTTCAAAAATTTTGGCCACGCCCACTTTTTTTTTACGTCACAATGCATGTTTGTACGTCAGAAATAGTTTAGGGGGTCAAAAAATGTGATTTCCAGCAATTCTGAAAAATGCACTCAATGACCCCTAGTTGACCTCTGTGACCTTGACCCATATTTTGAACCTCCATCGGGTGTCGACTCATTTGGTGTTGGTCCCAGGTCCGTAGGTCATACCACGCTTGAGATATGGGTGTGACCCACTTTCAAAAAATTTGGCCACGCCCACTTTTTTACGTCAAAATGCATGTATGTACGTCAGGAATACTTTAGGGGGTCAAGAAATGTGATTTCCAGCAATTCTGAAAAATGCACTCAATGACCCCTAAGTGACTTCTGTGACCTTGACCCATATTTTGAATCTCCATCAAGTGTCGCCTCATTTGATGTTGATCCCAGGTCCATGCGCCATACCCCACCTGAGATATGGGCGTGACCCACTTTCAAAATTTTTGGCCATGCCCACTTTTTTACATCAAAATGCATGTGTGTACGTCAGGAATACTTTAGGGGTTCAAAAAATGTGATTTCCAGCAATTCTGAAAAATGCACTCAATGACCCCTAGGTGACCTTCGTGACCGTGACCCATATTTTGAATCTCCATCAAGTGTCGACTCATTTCGTGTTGGTCCCAGCTCGTGTTGGTCCCAGGTCCATACGTCATACCACGCCTGAGATATGGGCGTGACCCACTTTCAAAAATTTTGGCCACGCCCACTTTTTTTTTACGTCACAATGCATGTGTGTACGTCAGGAATACTTTAGGGGGGTAAAAAAATGTGATTTCCAGCAATTCTGAAAAATGCACTCAATGACCCCTAGATAACCTCCGTGACCTTGACCCATATTTTGAACGTCCATCGAGTGTCAGCTCATTTGGTGTTAGTCCCAGGTCCCTAGGTCATACCACACCTGAGATATGGGCGTGACCCACTTTCAAAACACCCCCACGGAGAACCCTAATGCCCCAGGCATCTGAAAAATATTCAGTGTTGAGAACTTGTGGCTGTCTATCAGCATGCCAAAAATCAACGAGATAGGGCAATTCGTTTTCGAGTTATCTTGCGGACAAAAAAGTGATGAGAAGACAGAAGACAGGAGAAGAAGAAGAAGAAGAAGAAGAAGAAGAAGAAGAAAAAAGAAAAAAAAGAAGAAAAAAAAAAAAGAAAAAGAAACTGTGCAAAAACAATAGTCTGTGTGTTTCACACAGACTAAATATGGTACAGTATCAGCAGGAATGAGTTGTAGGATACCCACAATGAAATTTTCTTCACAGTTTTCCCCTGTTGATAATTCCAACACTCGACATCATTTCTTGGGAAGCTCAACATCAAAAGCTTCTCGCGAAAGGACGTCAAGGGTTGGAATTATCAAGAAAATGAAAATCGACACTGTTAAACAGAATGAACTTGAGAAACACTGTTGTTGTAAAATTTCGAAAGTGCTATTCCGTTGTTTATTTCTTTTTGTGAAAATTGAAAAAATGCTGAAATTCTGTTGAAATAAAAACATGTATTCACATCTTTCTGTTGTTTCTTCTTCTACAGCCCAGAATTACTTCATTTATGTCATCAATTAGAAATTTGACTTTTTAAATTGTTTCCAAGTTCTGCGTTTGTATTTAACTTCTGAAGAATTGAGCGTAGCGATTTTTCAAAATACACTACAATTCTTCACAAGTTAAATAAACATCAAACGATTTCAAAAGCCAGTTACCAAGCTTAGGATAGTCCATATGCTTGGTAAAATCCCTTAGGGCCAACTACCAACCTGTGTTTCATATTCCACTAGTTAAATGCACAACAAAATTAAGAAATGAAATGATTTCACACAAGGTCCCTTCTGGAGTGTCTCTCCCAAACACCTTAACCCCCCCACCCCCATCCCCCCACCACCACCACCCCATTTTCCTTACTGTCTACGATCGGCACAGGCCTTCACTATTTCAAGTGTTAGCTTATTAAGTTATTCCGTTTTTCGTCACACTTCTCTATTGACAATCTACTGCCGGTCCGGCGAATTAAATACTATCTCCTTTTTGTCATATCATCCTTTAAGTGGGTCATTTGATTCATTTTTAGCTGTCATTTAGGTCCGCTCACTACTTCCCTCTAAAACTGAGTCGTTTCGCCCCCCTTTTTATGTGAGTCGCTTCGTTCCTTTTTATTTTGGTGAGTCATTTCGTACCTAAAAGAGTATGAAACGACCCAGTACGAAACGGTAAAGTTACGAAACGACCCAGGAGAGGAAAAGGAAAAGGAACGAAACGACCCGTCACCATATGTTTTGTGGAAGTCAGGTGGCAGTGTTTTGAACTGTTTTCATGCCATTCCTTACTGATTTTGCGTTGTAGACAATGCAATAATCCCAGCAGTTAAAATTAACGGATATCCGGTTGAAATCCATTTAGACTCGGAGGTTAGCTGGTTTCAGCACTAAAATACATGTATTGTTGGACCGACCACATTTGACTCATTTCTTGTACTGTTTAATGGTAAAAAGTCATCCACACTGTTTATATCAATAATAGATATGTCAAGACTAGCTTTTATTAGAGGTACAAAGTGGTCCTGAGTGGTCTGGAATCCAAGTTTTGTTGAACCCAAAGTCAGAACTAGTCCATAAGATTACAATAGGCTCTTCAGACTTCAATGGGTCAAAAGTGGTATTTAAAATACCACGGTTCTGTCCATGAATCCATTTCTGGGTGTATATATTGCCTGAATCGGACAACACAATTCAAAATTTGAATGGTTTCATTCAGCTTGTGCACGTAAAATTTATGCACAAGCTTACATGGAGTAAAATAAACAATGCAAGAAAATCGTCCTTTCAAGAATTAATTGAAAGAAAAACAATAAATGTTAATAATTACAAAGTAAAACTTCAAAAGCGTGAATACCGATATGTGTGCCCCCTCTAATTATTACAATAACAACCACTTAACAAGGTAATTGCTACAACAACATTCTGTAATCTCTCACATACAACAGAATAAACAATCATTAAGTTGTGAGCATGTGATGTAAATCGGATAGAAACTAAAATAAAAAATTGCTTTGAGAAAAATAGAGGCAGACGGTGCTGAAATCATGAGAATCTGGGAATCAATTGATTGTTGCCTTAATATCATTATTATTATTATTAGTTATGTCGGACCTTATCGTCGAAATACTGCCTGTTTATTTAAAAAAAAATCTACTACTTTTCACTCCATCGTAATATTAATAATAATATTAAATCCACTGACATATGTTATTCTATATATTTATTTAAAAAATAAACATTTCTTGTTTTCTTGATGCTAATTCGACTTCTTGTCACTTTCTTGACGCCTCTTGTCGGTTGTTGATGATTCTTATCACTAGTTAGTGAGACTGTTTTTAAAAGAGTAAAAAGACACAAAAGTTGAAATTACCAGAATGCCCCCACACGTTTTCCGCACACCTGTTCTTTGCATTTTTAGCTTAACTTGACAAAGTCAAGATAGGGTATTGTCATCATGCGTGCAAAATTCTGTTAGTCTGTGAACATTTTCCTTTTGCATAGGCTACACCACGTAGTTTTTGTCCGATGGTCACAAAATTTCATATGCAGGTTTGAGGTCATGTCTAGATGAGACCATCCCCCTTTTGGTCGCAATCGGTCAGCCGTGATGGTTGCCCGAGTCCAAAACCAGAAAACCATTAGCACAGTCTACAGGTCACATTTATGAATGGATTTCAATTCATTGTAACTTGGTAGGATGCCTCTGTGTAATATCTAGATGAGAATGACCCTTTTGGTCATGATCTGTCAGTCGTGATGGCTGCCCAAGTCTGAAACCCAAAAACTTTTAGCACAGTCTACAGGTCATATTTAATATGAAGGGATTTCATTGTAAGTTGGTAGGATGACTTGACTCCATTATGATGTCTAGATGAGAACTTCCCCATTTGATCGCGATCTATACCTTGACAACTGCCCTATCCCAGAACCCGAAAACCTTTAGCACAGACTGCAGGTCATATTTATGAAGGGTTTTCATTGTAACACAGTAGGATGACTCCAGGTAATGTCCAGATGAGAACATCCCTCTTTTGTCACGATCATTCAGCCGTGACGCATGCCTGAGCCCCAAACCTGAAAACCTTCAGCACAGTCTACAGGTCGTATTTATGGAGGGATTTCATTGTAACTTGGTAGGTTGACTCCATAAATGTCTAGATGATAACGTCCTCTTTTGGCCGCAATTGGTCTACTGCGATGGCTACAGGGGCCCCGAAAACCTTTAGTGCTGCCTGCAGGTCATATTTATGAAGGGATTTCATTGTAACTTGCCCAAAAACCTTTAACATAGTCTACAGGCCATATTTATAAAGAGATTTCATTGTAACTTGATAGGATGACTCAGTTTGGAATAATTTCACTTTAGTTTGGTAACTTTGGTTCACATACATTCACTGTGAGGGCCACATACATTGGGTACATTTCCATGGGCCATTCAAGAATACTAGTGTTATTCTGGACATGCTCAGATAAGGCAGAATGCGATTCGTGTCGTTTTGTTCAAGTAAATGTATTCTGGAATACTATTCGGAATGCATTCTGTAAATCCACCTCACGATGAGGAATAAACGTTATTCTAAACATGCGCAGTATTGCGCACTGACTAAATAGTTTTGCACATCACAAATCTTGAGGCCGAAATTTGTTTTCAGTGGTGGCGAATTAGTGCCAAGCCGTCTCCAGATTAATAAACTTTTATAACAGATTCATAATTTGTTTTAAGGTTTTCTCTAGATACTCCGGCTTTCTCCATCTGTAAAACTGCTCGACACGATATGGCCCTGGCCTTTGAAAGTGCTGTAACTCGCATTAAACAAACTAATGATCTGTTATAACAGTTTAGTAATCTGATTGATTACGTTTTATTATAGGAAAGTGGTGGGACCGAAAGATGTCTTCTTTAACGGAATTGCAATTGCAGAAGTTGTGTAATTGGGGATGGAGGAGGAGGAAGGAGGGGGGGGGGGGGGGGGGGTATCGTGAAAATGTCACAGCAGAACTTTTCAGAATGGTGTTTTCGTGGTCAGTACTGTAAGCTAAAATACGCCCCCCCCCATCAACCCTCCACTCACACATGAAAAATAGCGTATAAGTACGCCTCCAGGGGTGAGAATTAATGTGATTTTTAGCTCAACTTGACAAAGTCAAGATGAACTATTGCTATCACGCGTGCGGAAGTCTGTGAGTTTGTTCACATTTTCCTTTAGCACTGGCTACACCCCGCAGTTCTTGTCTGATCGTCACGAAATTTCATATATGCAGGTTTGGGGTCATGTCTAGATGAGAACGTCCCCTTTTGGTCGCGATCGTTCAACCAGTATGGCTGCTCGGGCCCGAAACCATTAGCACAGTCTACAGGTCATATTTATGAAGGGATTTCATTGTAACTTGGTAGGATGCCTCTGTATAATGCCTAGATGAGAACATCCCCTTTTGGGCATGATCTGTCAACCATGATGGCTGCCCAAGCCCGAAACCCCAAAACTTTTAGCACAGTCTGCAGGTCATGTTTAATATGGACGGATTGTAACCTGGTAGGATGACTCCTTCTGATGTCTAGATGAGAATTTCCCCATTTAGACATGATCTGCCAACCGTGATGACTACCCGAGCCCAAAACCCGAAAACCTTTAGCACAGTCTACAGGTCATATTTATTGAGGAATTTCATTGTAACTTGGTGGGTTGACTTCATATAATGTCTAGATGAGAAAGTCCCCTTTTGGACGTGATTGGGCAGTTGTGACGGCTACAGGGGCCCGAAGCCCGAAAACCTTTAGCACAGTCTACAGGTCATATTTATGAAGGGATTTCATTGTACATGTAACTTCGTAGGATCACTCCGGATGATGACCAGATGAGATTGTCCCCTTTGGTTGCGATCATTCAACCATGATGGCTGCCCGAACCCGAAGCCCAAAAACCTTTAGCACAGTCTACAGGTCATATTTATGAAGAGATTTCATTGTAACCTGGTAGGTTGACTTCCTATACATGTAATGTCAAGATGAGAACGTCCCATTTTGGACACGATTGGGCAACTGTGTCGGCTACAGGGGCACAAAGCCCGAAACTTTTAGAACAGTCTACAGGTCATAATTATGAAGGGATTTCATTGTAGCTTGGTAGGATGACTCCAAATAATGTCTAGATGAGAACATCACCTTTTGGTCGCGATCATTCAGCCTTGATGGCTACACGAGCCCAAAAACCTTTAGCATAGTCTATAGGTCATATTTATGGAGGGATTTCATTGTAACTTGTTACATGTAGGTTGACTCCATATAATGCCTAGATGATGACATCCCCTTTTGGTCGTGATTGGTCAGCTGTGACGGCTGCAGGTGTCCGAAGCCGAAAAACCTTGACTAGTTAAGCTACAGTGTCATTGACACTTTCATTAGCTTAACTTGACAAAGTCAAGATAAGCTATTGCCATCACGTGCACAGAAGTCTGTTAGTCTGTTCACATTTTCCTTTAGCACAGACTACACCTTGTAGTTCTTGTCTGATCGTCACAAACTTTCATATGCAGGTTTGGGGTCATGTCTAGATGAGAACGTCCCATTTTGGTCACGATTGGTTAACCAGTATGGCTACCCGAGCCCGAAAACCATTAGCACAGTCTACAGGTTGTATTTATGATGGGATTTCATTGTAACTTGCTAGGATGCCTCTGTATAATGTCTAGCTGAGAACTTCACTTTTTGGTCCTGATCTGTCAATCGTGATGGCTGCCCAAGCCCGAAACTCAAAAACGTTTAGCACAGTCTGCAGGTCATATTTAATATGGAGGGATTTCATTGTAATTTGTTAGAATGACTCCGTATGATGTCTAGATAAGAACTTCTCCATTTGGTCGCAATCTGTCAGCTGCGATGACTGCCTGAGCCCAAAACCTGAAAACCTTTAGCACAGTCTACAGGTTATATTTATGGAGGGATTTCATTGTAACTTGGTGGGTTGACTTCATATAATGTCTAGATAAGAACGTCCCCTTTTGGACGCGATTGGGCAACTGTGATGGCTACAGGGGCCCGAAGCCTGAAAACCTTTAGCACAGTCTACAGGTCAGATTTATGAAGGGATTTCATTGTAACTTGGTAGGATGACACCAAATAATATCTAGATGAGAACGTCCCCTTTTGGTTGCGATCATTCAACCTTGTTGGCTGCCCGAGCCCAAAACTCCAAAACCTTATAGGTCGTATTTATGGAAGGATTTTATTGTAACTTGTTAGGTATAACAATATAATGCCTAGATGATGACATCCCCTTTTGGTTGTGATTGGTCAGCTGTGACGGCTGCAGGGGCCCGAAGCCTGAAAACCTTGAGCACAGTCTACAGGTCATTTATGAAGGGATTTCATTGTAACTTCGGGGGATCACTCCAGATTATGCCCAGATGAGAAAGTCCCCGTTTAGTCGCGATCATTCAACCATGATTGCTGCCCGAGCCCAGAACCCGAGAAACTTTAGTACAGACTACATGTTGTATTTGTGAAGGGATTTCATTGTAACTTGGTAGAATGACTCAATATAATGAGGCCATCCCCTTTTAGTTGCAATCGGTCAGACGTGATGGCTACACAGGCCTAAAGCCTGAAAACCTTTAACACAGTCTACAGGCCATATTTATGAAGGGATTTCGAAGTAACTCTATAGGATGACTCGTTTTGGAATAATTTCACTGTAACTTGGTAACTTTCATTGACATATGTTAACTGTGAGGGCCACATTCATTAACTGTGAGGTCCACATTAACCCACCCCTCAGTTCTTCAGTACAGTCTACACCTCATATTATTTAAAAACATGGCATACAGGGAACAGAAATTAACATATTCCCAATTATCACAATTCTTGTCTTATTTCATAATCCTTTCATAAACATTGAACATTATTTTTTTCATCAAACACAACACACAGAGAAGTTAACCCTTTATCTAACGAATCGCCCACATCCACCCGCGTAATATGCAAAGTCAGCAGTTGAAAAAATATTATATTTCAAAAAATTTCAACAAAACCATATCATACGACCCCTTGTTGGAACGATCTCGTTGAGCTCGTTCCAACGAGGAGTCACATGATATGGTTTTGTTGAAATTTTTTGAAAAGTTTAAAAAAATTATATTTAAAATAATAAATTTTGATATCGTCTGCGTTGGGTAAAGGGTAAAGCTACAGTGTCATTGACACTTTCATTAGTGCAATTGCCTCAGGCATATTTTTAGTCAGCTAAAGTATTCTAGTAAGGGATTCAAAGGATTTGCGTCGTGTTAGTTTTAGTCATGTATAATTTTGCCGATTTTCAACAGTTTTAGCAGACTATGGGATAGAGATTATACACAAATACAATGAGTTTGGGTGCCCAAATCGGTATACCGGTACCAAAAACATCCTGGATATGGCCCTGCTCTTTGGCATGTCTGATTTGATAATACCAAGAGCGGTAAATCAACAAAGCCAGGGTAGAGCATTTGCCAGAAGGCAATGCGGCCCAAATCTATTCAGAATTTATTTATCATTGATTGACTTTCCTCCATACGGTTCTGCATGTATGACATTTTGGCCTTGGACATTTCTGCCTAGATGTTTTGGCCCCCAAAACGTCTCAAGTTTTTTCCATATATTTTGGTGAAGTTTATAATTTTCTTGTTAGCTCACCTGACTGAAAGTCAGGGTGAGCTATTCTGATCACTTTTTCTCCGTCGTACGTAGCGAAGGTGGTGTTTGGGTCTTTTTCTCCCAAACCATTGTCCTTGTCCACCTTTTAATGAAATTTCATGTGAGAGTTAGTTATATAGGGGCATTTTGATTTTTCTTCAAATTAAGTTGCGGATTGATTTATGCAAAAAAAAAAATTTCCTGCGGCCCTGTGGGAACCGCAGGAGCCAAAAATAGAAAAAAATAAAAATGCCCAGATGTCCAAAACTACACGGCAATGAGAATTTTTATATGGTGTGAGGCTTCCTTGGGGCTAACAGAAAGGAATGGTAAAAAAAAAAAACTGCCATCAGTTTTTAGCTCACCGGAGGGAGCTTAACTTATCACTTGCCGTCCGTCGTCGTCGTCCGTCGTCGTGAACATTTTTCAAACGACTTCTCCTCTGAAACCACTGGTCCAATTTTCACGAAACTTCATGTGGATGTTCATTACTATATGGCAATTATGTTTGTTCAGATGAAATGGCCACGTCCCTTGGGGGTTCTGTATGGGGCATAACTCTGATAGCACCCTATGAATTATAGAAAAATTATAAAAAATCTTCTCCAGAACCAGTGGGCAGAATCTTTTGATACTTGGTATGTAGCATCTTGTTATGGGTCTGATTCAAGTTTATTCAATTCGGCCCCCTGGATTCATATTTGGGCTCACTGTAGAAGCCCAAATTCGAACTTAGTGCATTTCAGGCAAATTTCTTTAAAAATCTTCTTCTCCAGATCCAGCAGGCAGAATCTTTTGATATTTGGTATGCAACATTGTGGGGGTGGATCTGATTCAAGTTTGTTCAAATTGGCCCCCTGGATTCACATTTGGGCTCAGTATAGAAGCCCGAATTCGAAGTGAGTGCATTTCAGGAAAATTTCTTAAAAAAATCTTCTCCAGATCCAGCAGGCAGAATCTTTTGATATTTGGTATGCAACATTGTGGGGTGGATCTGATTCAAGTGTGTTCAAATCGGCCCCCTGGATTCATATTTGGGCTCAGTATAGAAGCCCGAATTTGAACTTAGTGCATTTCATGCAAATTTTTTTAAAAATCTTCTTTTCCAGATTCAGCAGGCAGAATCTTTTGATATTTGGTATGCAACATTGTGGGGGGATCTGATTCAAGTTTGTTCAAATCGGCTCCCTAGATTCATATTTGGGTTCACTATAGAAGCTCGAATTCGAACTTATTTCATTTCAGGCAAATTTCTTTGAAAATCTTCTTCTCAAGATCCAGCAGGCAGAATCTTTTGATATGGGTATGCACCATGCTTAGGGGGGGGGGGGGGGGGAGTTTCAAGTTTGTTCAAGCCAAGTCCCTGGGTTCATATTTGGGCTCACTGTGGTAGCCCGCATTATAACTTAGTTCAAAATGAGGAATTTTCTTTAAAAATCTTCTTCAGATCCAGCAGTTGGAATGTTTTGATATTTGATATGCAGCATCCTTAGGGGGGGGGGGGGGGGGAGATTCAAGTTTGTTCAAGCCATGTCCCTAGGTCCATATTTGGACTCACTCTGGGAGCTTGAATTGTAACTTAGTTCAAAATGAGGAATTTTCTTTAAAAATCTTCTTCTTCCGATCCAGCAGTCGGAATGTTTTAATATTTGGTGTGCATCATCCTTAGGGGGGTGAGATTCAAGTTCATTAAAGCCAAGTCCCTGGGTTCATATATGGGCTCCCTGTGGGAGCCCGAATTATAACTTAGTTGAATATGAGGAATATTCTTTAAAAATCTTCTTTTTTTTAGATCCACTGGTCAGAATCTTTGGATATTTGGTATAAGCTTTTCTTAGGAGGAGCAGATGCAACTTGTTGAAATCAATTCTCTGGGTTGATATTTAGGCTACCATGTCAGGTGTGCGCCCTCAGGCCCCTTGGGGCTTCTTGTTTAACATGGTGGGCATTGGGAAAAAATTAAAGAATGATTTTCTTCCAAACCACTGCTCCAAAAGCTTTCATATTTTACATATAACATCTTTGGAACATTGATTCACATATTTGTTGAAATCAAATACCTCGGTCCATTTTTGGGTTCCCTATGGGAGCCCAAATGTTCAAATTAGTGCAATATGAGGCATATTCTTTAAAAATCTTCTTCTTCAGATCCACCAATCAGAATCTTTTGATAGTTGGTATGCAGCATCCTTAGGGGGGCAAGATTCAAATTTGTTGAAGCCAAGTCCCTGAGTTCATATTTGGGCTCCCTGTGGGAGCCCGAATTATAACTTAGTTCAATTCGAGGTGTATTCTTTAAAAATCTTCTCCTTCACATCCACCACTCAGAATCTTTTGATATTTGGTATACAGTGTCCTTAGGGAGGTAAGATTCACGTTTGTTCAAGCCAAGTCCCTGGGTTCATCTTTAGGCTGAAAATTTTGGGTCCCATTCCAGAAATTAGTTTTTTTGTTTTTTTATGCATTTCGATCAATTTTAAGACAAAAAAAAATTTTTTTACACTGAAAATTTGGAATCCGGGTGGGACTAAGAAAATTTTGTACCAAAATCCAGAAATGAGTTTTTTTTGTTTATTTTTTTGAAAATTACCATGTCAGGTGACCGCTCTCAGGCCCCCTGGGGCCTCTTGTTCAGTTAATCGTTTAAAAGTTACAAAATAAAAGGAGTATATTTTATTATGGTTTTCAGCAGAAAATCCCAGAACTGGTTAGATATTATCACTTTTTCCTTTACATGTATATGTGCATCAATAAATTTCCTATTTTTTGTGAAACTAAGCAGCAGTTTTTCTGGAATGATCATATATATTTTTAACCAGGTCAAGTGGTAGTGTTTGGTTTTGAAAACAGACAGATGAGCGCCACTTCTCAAAACCATATCATTATTGTAATTTTGTTGTTGGAGTAATTATTCAGTACAATGTGTGGCAGACAATCCAAAATGGATGTTTTTCATAACATCACTTCTCTGTGCATCAGTGGAGAGGTGATGGAAAGTGTGATAATCTGTTGTCATTTGCGGAAAGATATGACTGCAGGATAACTGCAATAATGCATGGTTATACATGTACTTTGCTTTTTTTCTGACAGTTCAAACATGTAAAAATATTCTGCAAGTAACTGCACAGTATCTCCTTAAATAAGTTGTAGGAAAATCACAGTAACATTTCATTGTTATCATACAACTTATTTAAGGAGGTACTGTACAGCTACATTGTACTAGGCAAATAATATAAATATACTGTGAGGGCATATAAATGTGTGTTGTTTTGAGAAAGTAGCACAGCACTCCATGGCCAGTGGCAGCTTACTGTCATAATTCAGCCGTTCCTTATACATTTAACCCTTTGAACCTGAATGGCCACTTTTCCAGCCAGGAACATCATATGTCATAACGTCATTATAAAGGGTGGCTGTTCAGTAAATGTGTGGAGCAGACCAATCAATATTTTCAACGTGCAGCTCGTGGCTGCACATTGAAAATATTGATTGGTCTAACCCAAATAATGAATATGGACTTTTCTAATTGCTGCCATTGAACTGTCATGGAAGATACCACTAGAGTTTAAAGGGTTAAGGTTTCTGGTGTTTGGTGACAGTATTTCCTCGAAAATTCATATACTAACATTTTACGGGTGCAATTTACTCCCGTCTCTGACTTCACGGGAGCTTAAAACTACATTTCCAGCTCTGAATACCCTTGCATTTTTGTGAGATTGAAATATACAGTTAACACTAGAAGTCCTGTCATCAATTGCGCGCAAACACCTCGCCATTAAGCGCATTTATCGGCGCGTTAGGTCATATGAAAGGCTACCAAATTCTCTACACAGCCTATGCACAAGCAATGGTTCAGCCAATGGACCTCCGGGTTTAAGCCGGAGGTCCATTGGCTGAAACATTGCTTGTGTTCGCTGTGAGTAATGGCAAGACTCTGTGGTAATTTGGGTATTTTCAATAGGAAAATTGCACACAATTCCTGTGCGAAATTGTGTCAAGATAAGCGCGCAATTCATGACAGTACTTCTAGTTTTAACTGTACATGTATAATGATGATAAGTAGCAACATTTTCTTTTCATTTTTTATCTGTGAAAATACCAATCATTAAGGTGCTACATACAGTACAGCCTTCAATAAAGTGGAAACCTGGTCAGGCTAATAATGTGCTGTTTGGGAGATATTTGCATCACATTCGTAGCTGAATATCACGATATTTTTATATGTATAATGCGACAGTTGGTCGTGTTTTGTCCGGTCGAACGTGCTAAGATGACAAAGCTTCAAAGAACAAGTTACAAACAGTACAAAGGTACATTTTATAAACAACACATAATTATTAACAGTAATTATTATACGCCCGTTTGAAAAACGGGACGTATTATAGTATGGCATTGTCCGTCCGTGCGTCCGTCCATTTGGTTTCCGAACAATAACTTTAGTATTTGCTTTCCAATCGGCTCCAAATGTGGTATGTGGTTTAATCACAACAAAATACAGGTCAAGTTCAAATATGGGGTCGGTCCGAACATTTTTCGCCTGAATTATGGCCCCCAGTTGGACTTAGGATTCGTCAAATATTTGGTTTCCGGATGATAACTTTAGTATTTGTTTTCCGATCGGCTCCAAATGTGGTATGTGGTTTAATCACAACAAAATACAGGTCAAGTTCGAATATGGGGTCGGTCCGAACATTTTTCGCCTGAATTATGGCCCCAGTTGGACTTAGGATTTGTCAAATATTTGGTTTCCGGATGATAACTTTAGTATTTGTTTTCCGATCGGCTCCAAATGTGGTATGTGGTTCAATCACAACAAAATACAGGTCAAGTTTGAATATTGGGCCGGTCCGAACATTTTTCGCCTGAATTATGTCCCCTGTTGGACTTAGAATTCGTCAAATATTTGGTTTCCGGATGATAACTTTAGTATTTGTTTTCCGATCGGCTCCAAATTTGGTATGTGGTTTAATCACAACAAAATACAGGTCAAGTTTGAATATGGGGTCGGTCTGAACAATTTTTGCCTGAATTATGGCCCCTGTTGGACTTAGAATTCGTCAAATATTTGGTTTCCGGATGATAACTTTAGTATTTGTTTTCCGATCGGCTCCAAACTCGGTATGTGGTTTAATCACAACAAAATACAGGTCAAGTTCGAATATGGGGTCGGTCTGAACAATTTTTGCCTGAATTATGGCCCCTGTTGGACTTAGAATTCTTCGTCAAATATTTGGTTTCCGGATGATAACTTTAGTATTTGTTTTTCGATTGGCTTCAAACTTGTTAGTCTTTTTCTCAAATGACTGAAAAATTTAGTCATTTCACAAAATCACTGATTTCAAAGTCTGACCGTAACATATATATATATGCCAGTATAAATTTCTCGCACTCAAAAAAAATTGCAAATGTGTTAAAATGGTACAATTTGAACAGTTCACGGGCGTATGATGCAATGCCCAGCGGTGCTCCTGTTTCAGTTGAAGAACGCACAAAGAATTAGTGAAGTCATATCAATGCTAAACAGTAAACAAACATAAACACTCAAATAATTGTTAACAACTATCATTTCAATGCAATTACAAAAGAAACAAGTACACAAAGTCATGTTTTAATAAGCACGAAGCGAAAAACAATCCTGAAATTGACCACAGTATTTTCCAATCAGTTCATCAGTTCGTGGTGCTGGGTGGACTTATTCTTGCTTATGAGTATATAATTCTGGATAATTTTTAGCTCAACTTGACAAAGTCAAGCTGAGCTATTGCCATCACTTCTCGTCCGTCGGCGTACATTAGTATGTTAGTACGTTAGTACGTACGTCCACAATTTCCTTTGGCACTCCTCACAGGTCGCATTTATGATCAGATTACTTTGAAACTTGGTATGCTTGTTTGGAGTGACCTCTAGATGGGAGCTATCGATTTTCTTCAATTTCCGTCAAAAAATGTTGCCGCGGCCAATGTTCTTAGAACTTAGTTTAGTCAAACCACAATATTTCCCTTTGGCACATCCTACAGGGTACATTTATGATTTGATTGCTTTGAAACCTGGTATGCTTATTTAGGGTGACCTCTAGATGGGAGCTATCGGTTTTCTTCAATTTCTGGCAAAAAATGTTGCCACGGCCAACGTTCGTAGAACTTAGTTTAGTCAGACCTCAATATTTCCCTTTGGCACACCCTACAGGGCACATTTATGATCAGATTGCTTTGAAACCTGGTATGCTTGTTTGAGGAGACCTCTAGATGGGAGCTATCGATTTTCTTCAATTTCTATCAAAAAATGTTGCCGCGGCCAACATTCTTAGAACTTAGTTCAGTCAGAAGACTCAATATTTCCCTTTGGCACACCCTACAGGGTACATTTATAATCGGATTGCTTTGAAACCTGGCATGCTTGTTTGGGGTGACCTCTAGATGGGAGCTATCGATTTTCTTCAATTTCCGTCAAAAAATGTTGCCGCGGCCAACGTTCTTAGAACTTAGTTTAGTCAAACCACAATATTTCCCTTTGGCACACCCTACGGTGCACATTTATGATTTGATTGCTTTGAAACCTGGTATGCTTATTTAGGGTGACCTCTAGATAGGAGCTATCAATTTTCTTCAATTTCCGGCAAAAAATGTTGCCACGGCCAACGTTCGTAGAACTTAGTTTAGTCAGACCTCAATAGTTCCCTTTGCCACATCCTACAGGGCCCATTTATGATCAGATTGCTTTGAAACCTGGCATGCTTGTTTGGGGTGACCTCTAGATGGGAGCTATCGATTTTCTTTAATTTCCGTCAAAAAATGTTGCCGCGGCCAACGTTTTTAGAACTCAGTTTAGTCAGACCACAATATTTCCCTTTGGCACACCCTACAGGGCATATTTATGATTTGATTGCTTTGAAACCTGGTATGCGTATTTACGGTGACCTCTAGATGGGAGCTATCGATTTTCTTCCATTTCCTTCAAAAAATGTTGCCATAGCCAACGTTCTGAGAATTTAGTCTAGTCAGACCACAATATTTCCCTTTTGTACACCCTACAGGGCACATTTATGATCGGATTGCTTTGAAACCTGGCACGCCTGTTTGGGGAGGCCTCTAGATGGGAGCTATCGATTTTCTTCGGTTTCTGTCAAAAAATGTTGCCACTGGCAAAAAAAATGACATTGGTACCAATGATCTTCAATTTTGCCATTTCATTTATAACTAATTACCAAGTTCAAGTTTGTCAAGTTGAGCTACAGTGTCATTGACACTTTCATTTGATATTATGAAGGATTATGAAGGATATTTTTCGCTGTGGTATTTAATTCAAACAAACATGTAAGTACTTCATATTTTGTTAAAACTTATAATAGATACTTTAAAATGTGGGGTATCGGCCTCAGCCTTCCCTGACTTCAACTCGGAAGTGGCTGCCGACCGAACCCCCATGCTGTGTCCTCTCAGCCATTGAGCACAGCAGTTTTATCCCTGCAGAGGACTGCAGGGATGTCTGGTAGTATAGACGTGGGGTATTAGCCTCAGCCTTCCCTGACTTCAACTTGGCGAAGTTGGAAGAGGCTGCCAGCCGAAACCTCTACTGTGGTCTCTCAGCCGTCGAGTACCTCAGTTTTTCTCATTGGATTCGGATGTTCATGGTGGAGTCATGAACATCTGAGTGTGTGACCAACACTTTTTGTGCAGCCTGGACCTTCTGTCCCACAGAGGTCCGCGGCAACTCTCCTGAGTTTCCGCTCTGTTGATCCTCAGGGTATGTGATATTACCCCAATACACATCTGCCTTTGAATGTTTTCGGCTGCAGCCCGTCGTCCTGCATTGGGTGTATTTGAGGATCGTGACCCTTCGCTGGTAAATGGGTCAGGAGTGAAGCCACTTTGTCGGTTCGTTCTCACGTTGTTGCGTTCTGACAGTCAGTGAGCTGAGGGAGGCCCTCTCCTTGCTCACTTAGGTTCTCTCCAAGAGCCTTTTCCATTGCTTCCAGCAAGGCTATGAGTGGTTTCCGGGCGTCCCCTGTGGCGCCACCTCCTGGGATTGGAAACAGGCCACTTTCTGATCCCCTGGTGTGCCTACACCATGGGAGGTGTCTGCTGGTTTGCCCCTAATGGGCTATGTGTCTTCCGAGCCGTGGGTTTGAGTCTGACATTCCTGACGTCGAGAGCCAACAGTCTTCTGACTTAGGGGCAGCTCTTGAATTTGTGTTTGGGTTCCTTCCTGGTCTCAAACCGTCAAACCAGCCGACAGTGTCAGCCCGGCTGCGATCATCGGTCGCACGCCTACAGTCTGTGGAGCAACATGCTTCTGGGCGCCTCGACCGAGCCTGTCTGTACAGGTGGTTGAAGCATTTTCTGCTTTGGACTCCAAGCTGAGTTCCAAGGCTATGAAGATGTTGTTCTTCATCAAGGTTGACACGTTTTGCCTCTGGTGCGTTATCGTTCCTACGGTTTTGCCAATCCGTCAGTCTGCCAGACTTTGGCAGTCTTGGATTGGGACTCCAACTCCTCAGCCATATGGAGACTCTGGAGTCCAGGTTGGGCTTATCGGGGGGTTGCTGGAATGCGTTCTCTCTTCAATCATGTCGTCTCTGCTTTGCTCTTTATCTGCTCCCAGATGAGTTTGACGACAAACAGGTTTTGTTTTGTGTGTGCTGTTCAAGGCGCTCATGCATCTTCTCACACACATGCCTGTAACGCGGCTAACATGGAAATAGTTTGCAGGTACGCTCTGCTGGACACAAGACGTCCCCTTCTTGAGAGGCAGTGCGGTGTTCTTCGATCTGCCTCTTTTCGGCGGGTCTGCGACTATTCCATGGTTCTGTGGTGACGGTCCGGGATGGCTCCCTTTGTCATTCCATTGATCTGCTGCTGCTTAGTCAGCTTGATCGGCCTTCTGTTGGAGGCAGGCGCTGTCCAAAGCCTAACAAGTACCCTTCTGCTTTCTCTGTGAGGCTAAGGGCTGATCCTCTTACCGCCACTTCTACTCACTCACAGGGTGGGGTAGGTGTCGGCAGTAGTCACCTCGATTTCGTCCCAGGTTGAGGCATTCCACTAAGTAGAGAGTGCCTCTTCCAACATGAGTCCCTTTCAACGTTACACGTTGGGAACTTTTGATCATGGAGATAGGCGATCTCCTGGCAAAGGAGGCAATCAAGGTCATCAAGAACTTTCTTTCAGTGGGATTTTGTTCCCGCATGTTCTTGGTGCCGAAGAAGGACGGCCGACTCAGATGGGTTATCGATCTGAGTATTCTGACGTAGTCTATCATTGCTCCTCAGTTCAGCATGGAGACTTTCAGATCGGTTCGCCGCTCCTTTCCCCAGGATGTTTTCCAGTTCAAGGCCATTCGCTGTGGTCTCGGCCTGGATAATTGGGCCTTCACATGTCTGGTGTCGCATGTGTTAGTCTTACATCGCACACAGTCCAGGGTGTCTTCTTCGGCTTGTCTAGTTGATATCCTCCAGAGGCAATCCAAAGCTGCTTTTCTGGAGTCTGATGACTTCACACTGTTGAGCCTACTCATGTCACTAGGGTTCAGAGCCAACGGAGACAAGTCGGACCTGGTCCCTCCTCCGTCTTGTCATCTGGGATGGACTTCATCAGCTCGGAGTCTTCCCCGTTTGCTTGGTCTCTGCGTTTCGGTGACGGATCTCATTCCTCTATGTCGACTGCATGTCTGACCTCTCCAACACTTTTTGCCCAATTGTTGGAGGCAGAATGTCGATCCTCTGATTCTGGTGTTTCTGTTACTGGAGTCTCTTCCTCGTCACCTTCTCCCCTGACAGATGTTCAGTGGATTATGCAGGAAGTTCCATTGGACTTCCCCACGTCAGATCGTGTTCTGACGGTAATCGCCAGCGATCTCGGATGGGGTGTGATGTTGGATCCTCTAGGTCTTTTCCTTCATGGGTCATGGGACCAGGGTCTAGCAGCTCTTCATGTCAACCAGAAGGAGCTTCTTGCACTTCTTCTGTGTTTCCGGCAGTGGATCCCCCACTCTTCGAATTGTCAGGTCCTTCTGTGGTCTGACAATTCTACGGTGGTTGTTTACATTCAGAACCAGGTTGGCACGCACTATGTTCCCATGTATTCATTGGTTCAGGATCTTCTACTGCTCGCTCAGGATGTCAACGCCGGAGTGGTGGTTTGTCACTTTCGCGGTCGTCTGACCTCCCTAGCTGACTCCCTGTCCTGACAGGGCAGGTTCTTTTCCATCGGTGGATGCTCCCCATGGCGCTGTTCCAGTCTCTTTGCGATATCTGGTGTCATCCCCAGATTGATATCTTTGCGACTCGGAACCATCAGGTGGACATTTTCGTGTCCCCATGTCCAGATGCTCTGGCTTTTGTCATGGACGCTTTGTCCTTCCTTTGGAACGGTCTTGTTAGTTACGCCTTCCTGCTGGTTCCGATTCTGCCTCAGGTTCTAGCCCAGATATGAACCTGCAGTTGTCAAATCCTTTTGATCACACCCCTGTTGCCTCGGTGGGTGTGGATCAATCTGCTCCACTCTCTGTTAGCGGTGGTTCCGGCATGTCTCCCTCTATTTCACGACTTTCTTTGCCAAAGTCACCCGAGGAGGTTTCAGGTCGACCTCACTTCATTGTGCCTTCGCGCATGTCTTTTATCGGGTCCTGTCTGCGTAGTAGTGGGGTTTTTTTGAGACGAGCAGTGGAGTTGCTTTTCTTCTTCAAGGAGGCACTCACTCCACTGGTTTAGCCTCTGTGGCTAAGTAGAAGGTTCTTCTGTCAATGGTGTGCGATCACTCTGTTGCTTCTGTCACTCCTTCGATCACACTGATTGCAGAGTTTCTGGTATATGTTTGTTTCTGGGGGTCTCCAGCAACGGGTACAAGTCCATGCTTCGGAGACCTTTTTCATATGTAGTACAGCATCGTATCGGCACTCATCCTTGCCTCTCCAAGCTTGTTCGGCACTTCTCCTTGAAAAGGCCTAGAACTTTTCAGTTTACTCCAAGATGGACACTTTCTTGGGCACTGCTCTGCTTCGGGGGGGGGGGGGGGGGGGGTGGCAAATCTCTCCTGAATCCATTTCTTGATGGATTTGTCTTGCTATTCGTGCAGCTTCCGCTCGCCTAGCTACTGGCGATTGTATTACCAATCGTTTTTATGCCACGAGGTGCGTGCATTGTCTTCCTCTCGGGGCTTATACTAACTCTGTCATGTTGTTGGAGCAGTCTACTGGGGAAATGTTACCTTCTCCATTTATCTGCGACAGTTGCAGGAGCAGACAGAGGACCTTTGTTCTACGGGCCCTCTTTCTTCTGCTCAGGCTGTTGTCTATCCCAGCCATTCAGCTTCTTACAGGGTCAGTTCCAGCTCCGTGCTGTTACTGCCCTTTCTGTCTGTGCGTCGCATATCACCATATGCCTCATCTTTCATTGTCTTTTACTAATGTTTGTGATGCTATATGGTTTGATCTGACCAGGGATCTCTTCCTCTGTCCATGGTTTCAGTGCAATTGAGTTATGTGTGGGTTGGTTATGTGATTCCCTCCATCCTATTGTCTATTCAGCTTGTAGTAAACAATTGTAAGGTAGGTTGATAAGAAATGTAAATTTTATAGTAAATTTCCTTTCTTATTATACCTACCGCAATAGTTTACATGGAGGCCCTCCCATCTTCTTCTTCGGGTAAGAATCCTTCCTCCCCGCTGATCACATAACTCCTATGTTGGCGGACTCAAAAGAATGATTAATTGATGACTGCACTGTGCATTGGTTAACGGAAGTCATGGAATTGTACTAAGGGAAGAGTGTCCCATACTGCGCTCGGCCCAGTTTTGGCTTATTTTTTCGTGGTGTTTTTTACACCACTTTTCTTTCCCACATCTCTTGGGAAAGATTAAAATAGAGAGTATTTTATCCGAGTTAGAGTCTTCTACTGTAGTGCAAGCCTGTAGTAAGCAATTGTGGTAGGTATAATAAGAAAGGAAATTTACTATAAAATTTATATTTCCATCAAAAAATGTTGCCGTGGGCAATGTTCTAAGAACTTCGTTTAGTCAGACCTCAATATTTCCCTTTGGCACACCCTTCAGGGCACATTTCTGATCGGATTGCTTTGAAACCTCGCATGCTTGTTTGGGGTGATTTCTAGATGGGAGCTATCGATTTTCTTCCATTTCCGTCAACAAATGTTGCCGCTGGCAATGACCTTTGAACTTAGTTTAGTCAGGCATCAATATATTCCTTTGGCACGCCTTACAGGGTACATTTTTGATCAGATCAGTTTGAAACTGGTATGCTTGTTTGGAGTTACCTCTAGATGGGTGCTAGCAATTTCTTCGATATCTTCCAAGAAATGTTGCCGTTGGCAATGACCTTTGATGAACAAAATTTCCCTTTGGCACATTTATTATTGGATCACTTTGAAACTTGGTATACTTATTTGGGATGACCTCTAGATGGGAGCTATCGATTTTTTCCGATTTCTGTCAAAAAACATTGCCGCTGGCAACATTCTTAGAACTTTGTTTAGTCAGACCTCAATATTTCTCTTTGGCACACCCTCAGGGCACATTTATGATCGGATTGCATTGAAATCTGGCATGCTTGTTTAGAGTGACCTCTAGAATGGAGCGGTTGATTTTTTTTCCATTTCCATAAACAAATGTTGCCGCTGACAATGACCTTTGAACTTAGTTTAGTCTGGCATCAATATATGCCTTACAGGGCACATTTACATGTATGATCAGGTCGGTTTGAAACTTTGTATGCTTGTTGGTGTTACCTCTAGATGGGAGCTAGTGATTTTCTTCAATTTCCGTCAAAAAATGTTGCTGCTGGCAACGACCTTCGATGAACTTCGTGCAGTTATGCATCAATATTTCCATCAGTGCCCATTTTTGACTGGATCGTTTTGAAACTTGGTGTACTTGTTTGGTTTGACCTCTAGATGGGAGCTATTTTCCGTCAAAAATAATTGCCATTGGCAATGGCATCTGATGAACTTAGTAAAAACTTAGTGCAGTTATGCATCAACATTTCCTTTTGACATGCCTGCAGGCTTATTTATGATTGGATCCCTTGGAAACTTGGTGAGGTTGTGTGGGGGTGATATCTATATGGGAGTTATCGATTTTCTTCCATTTCTGTCAAAAAATGTTGTCGCTGGCAACGACCTTTTATCTTAGTTTAGTCAGACTTCAGTATTTCCCTTTGGCACACCCTTCAGGACACATTTATGATCAAATCACTTTGAAACTTGGATGTGTGTTTTGGGTGACCTCCAGATGTGAGCTTTTGTTTTTTTTTCATTTCCATAAAAAATTATTGTCGTTATGCCCAGCCTTTAAACTTTCTGCATTTGTGCAGCAACTTATCCCTTTTGCACTCTCTGCAGGGTATATATATGAATTTCCATAAAAAAGAGAGAAAAAAACATTGCCTCAACCAATGACCTTCAAACTTAGTGCATTTGTGCATTAACATCTTCCTTTGGCATGCCTCAGAGAGGGCATTCATTATCAGGTTGTTTTGAAACTTTGTATGCTTATGCAGAGTGACAAAGATAGGAGCTTTCGATTTTTTTTTCATTTCTATCAAAAACTGTTGCTGTTGGCAACAATATTTGAATTTATTGCATTTGTGCATCAACATTCTTCTTTGACATGGCCTGCAGGCCACATTTATCAGGGGATTGTTTTTGAACTTCTTGTGCTCATTAGGAGAGACCTTTAGATAAGAGCTATTGATTAGCATTCATTTCTGTGAAAAAAGTTGCCATTTACAATAACCTCTGAACGTACTGCATTTGTGTTTCAACATTCTTCCTTCAGCCAGTCTTACAGTTTACATTTGAAAATGCATGGATTACTCAGACATTGTGTACACACAATGCTGCTATGTTGAAATTTCACCAAATAACATTGGTACCAATGTTCTTCAATTTTGCCATTTCACTTATAACTTACCAAGTTCAAGTTTGTCAAGTTGAGCTACAATGTCATTGACACTTTCATTTCATATTTTTATATATATGGATGCCATTGGAATGAGCTTGAAGAGCAAGCTCTACAGACATTGATATTTGTATGACTTTATTGACAATGTTCCAAGATATTGTAGGTTTTTAGCTCACCGAAGGGAGCTTAACTTATCACTTGCCATCCGCTGTCGTCCGGCGTGAACTTTACATTATCGACTACTCCTCAAAAACTACTGGATCAAATTGAACCAAATTTGGTGTGCATGTTCCCTGTCATATGCCAATTCAAACTTGTACAAATAAACATGCTGCACCCACAGGGGGCACCACAAGGGGCATAACTCTGATAGCACCCATGAATTTCTTTCCAAAATTCAAAAAAATCTTCTTCAGATCCACAAGGCAGAATTCTTTACTATTTGGTATACATTATCTCTAGGGGGTTCAGATTCAAGTTTGTTCAAACCGGCCCCCTGGATTCATATTTGGGCTCACTATAGAAGCCCAAATTCGAACTTAGTGCATTTCAGGCAAATTTCTTAAAAAATCTTCTTCTCCAGATCCAGCAGGCAGAATCTTTTGATATTTGGTATGAAACATTGTGGAGTGGATCTGATTCAAGTTTGTTCAAATCGGCCCCCTGGATTCACATTTGGGCTCAGTAGAGAAGCCCAAATTTGAACTTAGTGCATTTCAGGCAAATTTCTTAAGAAATCTTCCCCAGATCCAGCAGGCAGAATCTTTTGATATTTGGTATGCAACATTGTGGGATGGATCTGATTCAAGTTTGTTCAAATTGCCCCCCCCCCCCCCCCCCCCCCCTGGATTCATATTTGGGCTCACTATAGAAGCTCGAATTCGAACTTAGTGCATTTCGGGCAATTTCTTTAAAAATCTTCTTCTCCAGATCCAGCTGGCAGAATCTTTTGATATTTGGTATGCAACATTGTGAGGTGGATCTGATTCAAGTTTGTTCAAATTGCCCCCCTGGGTTCATATTTGGGCTCAGTATAGGAGCCCAAATTTTAACTTAGTGCATTTCAGGCAAATTTCTTTAAAAATCTTTTTTTTCAGATCTAGCAGTCGGAATGTTTTGATATTTGGTATGCAGCACCCTAAGGGGATGAGATTCAAATTTGTTCAAGCCATGTTCCTAGGTCGATATTTGGGCTCACTTTGGGGGCCCGAATGATAACTTAGTTCAAAATGAGGAATTTTCTTTAAAAATCTTCTTCTTCAGATCCAGCAGTCGGAATGTTTTGATATTTGGTATGCAGCATCCTTGGGGGGGGGGGGGGGGTGGGGGGGGGAGGTGGGGGGGGGGGGGAGATTCAAGTTTGTTCAAGCCATGTCCCTAGGTCCATATTTGGGCTCACTGTGGAAGCTTGAATTGTAACTTAGTTCAATCCTTTGTAGTGTTGATGAACCATGTCTAACTGAATGTGACCCCAAATACTTCTTTGAACCACTTAGCCCAGTGAGTGATAAAGGCTCCTTGGGGCCTCTTGTTTCAATTCAATTTACTATCATCCGTTTGGAAGAAATAATTTGAAAAGTATTCATAATTGTATTCATGAATACATTGTAAAGATTTCATATTCATATTCAAATACATTTGGAATTTGTGTAATATTTGTATTTGTATTCATAAAATTCGAAAGTATTTGTATTTGTATTCAATACATTTGCAATGTACATTTATTCACCTCAGCCCTGACGGCTATTCATTACAGCTCTACTGGTAATATAAAAATGTGCAGTTATATTTATTTCAGCAGCTGAGGACCATCTAGAACATTTGTAATTCTGAGCTATTATATGGATGATGAAGTATTTTAACGGTAGACTGCACTCTTAATAGTTCCAATCAAACATTATGGCGTTTGTATGTAAAACATTGTACTGATTAAAATATTGTTGAAGCTCTTAAGTCTCAATTATATGAAATGGTTACTGACTCACTTAACCAGTAAAATGAAATATTTGGGTACCACAGTCAATATAGGGATTAACTCTGCCTTCTCCAAATGGGTTTTCCTGCCCAGTACAAAAATGTTGCTACTCAGTAAGAGGCATGTTCAATGTTTACAATGTAAACCTTCATAAATTGAAGTACAATGTGGTCCTCTCAAAATGGTCTCTTAATTTTTAATCTGCAGAGTATTCTCAAACTATTTTTATCATATCTAGCCATGGCTGCTATGAAGCAGCCATCCTACCCATAACTAGATTTAATGAAAATTTCATCAAACCTTAACTAGGGCTGAAATGGTTGCAGGATTTTTATAACCGGTTAACCATGTCTGATAACCGTGGTTAACTGATTAACCATGCTTATCTAAAGAATTCCATTGGTGTATATCTTTGGCTGCTCAACTGAGGGTGAGATCAAAATAAAATATGCCAAAATGGACACACAAACCTTTATTCTACAATTTCAGATATTAATAAATAAATTAAGTGTTGTGACTTATCACTCATCACTTTTATCAGTTTGTTAGTAAACTACTTCTTGCCTTAGGATCGCAAACGATCCTTACATCCTTACGGTTCCTATATATGTTGCCCCCCCCCCCCCCCCCCCCCCCCACACACACACACACACACAGGAGCTGAAATAAACAGGTGGTGAATTGACTTAGTGCCGATATAACCAGGAGAAGCATTGACAAAGTAACATTCTAATCTGATTATTATTACACAGTAACAATACAGCCTGTTAACAATTTCTACACTTTTTGTCAACTGCTCATGCCATTTTGCCATGATTGTGACTTTGTCAGGAACCATAAATAAATAATAGTGGCTGTGTGTGTGACTATTGTTGCTCATTTTCAGACAATTTAACACAGGCATTCTGGGACTATTAACCCTTTAGTAACTTTGCTCTGTTTACTCACCTTGTTACATCGTGGTAATAATACCAGATTTTCGGTATACCAAATATATTTTATTTAGTCATGGTTACAGTAAGGTATGGTTTGCAATACAGCAAATATTTGGTATATTGAAATACTGTGCAACTCTACAGCCTCAGCACCACCACCAGAAAGGAGGAGTCCCAATTAAGAATTTGGATAAATTGACTTAGTGCCGATATAACCAGGAGAAGCATTGACAAAGTAACATTCTAATCTGATAACCAAGTTATCCTCAGTTGAAGTGATTATAATCCATAATTATCTGAATTGTTTTGAGACTGTTAACATTGACCAGGCCGCCAAAACATTGCCACCCACGAAAAAATAGAATGCATGCATTAGTTCAAATAGCATATCCGGAACAACATTGGTGACTTTTGCTTGCTTCTTCATGATCATTTCAACTCCAATTGAGTTGGCATGTTATACATGTATGTAGTAATGGTTAACTGGTTATGTAATTTTGGAGCCTTAGCTCCCGCACTTCTCTTGATCTGTCACAGCTGCATCAAAGTAACTTGCAAATCCTGTCTATGGAAAAATGAAATCCAATCAACGTCTGTTTTGGGGAAAATGTGCAGTATTACATCATAATTTCTTTCACCTGGAATGGGAAGGAGACCATATATCAGCTACAGCAGGTATCAGATTTCAGTGCTGTTAGCTTCTGTGTTTGAAAAGAGATGTTTTATCACCAGTGTGGAAAACGTGCATGTACATTATTGTCCAACAAAAATAGCAGGAGACCTGCTGAGTATTTTAACTTTTCATAAAATCAAGCCATGGCTTCTTTAGAATGTTTGTTATTTTCCTTGCATCACAGAAAATCTTGCTTAAATGTGTGGTACACAGACTTTAATTGAAAATACCACATTAAAGAAATTGGATGACGACTTTTGAAACCATGCTTACACAGGTTCACCAATGAAAAACAATCTCCTGATTGCTTTTCACTGTCTTTTTAAACCTTGCGAACAGCTTCTTTCAATTATATCAACAGTGTGTACATTGCAGTCAGATGGGCAACACAGTGGAACCCTGTTTTTTTTAATTGAATAGCCTTTCTGCCAGTGAAAGTTATTCATTTAACAGGAGTATTCAGTTAACAGGGATGTGGACACTTAGTTGTATTCTTGGGTTAACCTTAGCATTTGGTCCATCATATCTTTGTTTGACAGAGCTCATGTATTGTTAACACTCACTGAAATCTAACAAAGAGATGGGCTTGTACAAGTCATTTTAAATTTTTGAATCATGAAAATAGTTAGTTGTGTGTCGGCCTTTAAATTTATTTTTAGCTTAACTTGACATAGTCAAGATAAGCTATTGCCATCACGCGTGCGGAAGTCTGTTAGTCTGTGAGTCTGTTAGTCTGTGAGTCTGTGACGTCTGTTCACATTTTCCTTTAGCACGGGCTACACCCTGTAGTTCTTGTCTGATCATCACGAATTTTCATATGCAGGTTTGGGGTCATGTCTAGATGAGAACGTCCCCTTTTGGTCGCGATCGGGAAAACCGGTATGGCTGCCCGAGCCCAAAACCCGAAAACCATTAGCACAGTCTACAGGTCGTATTTATGAAGGGATTTCATTGTAACTTGGTAGGATGCCTCTGTATAATGCCTAGATGAGAACAGCCCCTTTTGGGCATGATCTATCAACCGTGATGGCTGCCCAAGCCCGAAACCCAAAAACTTTTAGCACAGTCTGCAGGTCATGTTTAATGTGGAGGGATTTCATTGTAACTTGGTAGGATGACTCCTTATGATGTCTAGATGAGAATTTCCCCATTTGGGCATGATCTGCCAACTGTGACGACTGCCCGAGCCCAAAACCCCGAAAACCTTTACCACAGTCTACAGGTCATATTTATTGAGGAATTTCATTGTAACTTGGTGGGTTGACTTCATACAATGTCTAGATGAGAAAGTCACCTTTTGGGCATGATTGGGCAACTGTGACGGCTACAGGGGCCCAAAGCCCGAAAACCTTTAGCACAGTCTAGAGGTCATATTTATGAAGGGATTTCATTGTAGCTTGTTAGGATGACTCCAAATAATGTCTAGATGAGAACATCCCATTTTGATCGCGATCATGCAGCCTTGATGGGTGCCCAAGCCCAAAAACCTTTAGCATAGGCAAAAGGTCATATTTATGGAAGGATTTCATTGTAACCTGTTAGGTTGACTCCATGTAATGCCTAGATGATGACATCCCCTTTTGGTCGTGATTGGTCAGTTGTGATGGCTACTAGTGCCCGAAGTCCAAAAACCTTGAGCACAGTCTACAGGTCATATTTATGAAGGGATTTCATTGTAACTTCGCAGGATCACTCCAGATGATGCCCAAATGAGATTGTCCCCTTTGGTTGCGATCATTTAACCATGATGGCTGCCAGAGCCCGAAAACCTTAAGCACAGTCTACAGGTCATATTTATGAAGGGATTTCATTGTAACTTGGTAGGTTAACTTCATATAATGTCTAGATGAGAACGTCCCCTTTTGGACATGATTGGGCTACTGTGACGGCTAAAGGTGCCCGAAGCCTAAAAACCTTTAGCACAGTCGAGATTTCATTGTAACTTGGTAGGATGACTCCAAATAATGTCTAGATGAGAACATCCCATTTTGGCCATGATCATTCAGCCTTGATGGGTGCCCGAGCCCAAAAACCTAGGCAAAAGGTTATATTTATAGAAGGATTTCATTGTAATCTGTTAGGTTGACTCCATATAATGCCTAGATGATGACATCCTCTTTTAGTCGTGTTTGGTCAACTGTGATGGCTACAGGTGCCCGAAGCCCGAAAACCTTGAGCACAGTCTACAGGTCATATTTATGAAGGGTTTTCATTGTAACTTCGCAGGATCACTCCAGATGATGCCCAGATGAGATTGTCCCCTTTGGTTGCGATCATTCAACTATGATGGCTGCCCGAGGCCGAAGCCCGAAAACCTTTATCACAGTCTACAGGTCATATTTATGAAGGGATTTCATTGTAACTTGGTAGGTTAACTTCATATAATGTCTAGATGAGAACGTCCCCTTTTTGACATGATTGGGCTACTGTGACGGCTAAAGGTGCCCGAAGCCCGAAAACCTTTAGCACAGTCTACAGGTCATATTAATGAAGGGATTTCATTGTAACTTGGTAGGATGACTCCAAATAATGTCTAGATGAGAACGTCCCATTTTGATAGCGATCATTCAGCCTTGATGGGTGCCCGAGCCCAAAAATCTTTAGTATAGGTAAAAGGTCATATTTATGGAAGGATTTCATTGTAACCTATTAGGTTGACTCCATATAATGCCTAGATGATGACATCCCCTTTTGGTCGTGATTGGTCAGCTGTGATGGCTACAAGTGACCGAAGCCCAAAAACCTTGAGCACAGTCTACAGGTCATATTTATGAAGGGATTTCATTGCAACTTCGTAGGATCACTCCAGATGATGCCCAGATGAGATTGTCCCCTTTGGTTGTGATCATTCAACCATGATGGCTGCCCAAGCCCGAAGCCCAAAAACCTTAAGCACAGTCTACAGGTCATATTTATGAAGGGATTTCATTGTAACTTGGTAGGTTGACTTCATATAATGTCTAGATGAGAACGTCCCCTTTTGGACATGATTGGGCAACTTTGATGGCTAAAGCACAGGTACTCGGCACAAGCTGGGAAATCGAAAGAAAAATGATATTTGATACCATTTTTGAATCCATGCTGACGTGCCCCTGTAATGGTATATAAATATTAACAATGTAAACAACTCGCTTTTCGAAAAATGATAGCACTCATCTTCGTTTCCCCCCCCCCCCCCCCCCCTCCCTCAAATTTGATTCACATAACGTATCCAACAATACCCAGTATCAATGGAAAGGGGAATGAATAAACTTTACAGTGGTGTATTACATGACCGTTGGGTGTTCTTGGGTTGTTCATGATAACTGGGAGAAGTCGCAGAAAAGGCCGAAAAACATTTAAAGAAGAAAGTGCACAGTGAAATGAGGTTGACGAGCGACAATTATCCGATTTATTATAAATAATTCATGAAATTGGGTCATGTCATTCCTGATAATAACAAGTAAAGAAAAAAGCATTTAAATTCCACCAAATTAATTATGGTAATGCTGTGCCAAAATTATTGTGAATGTGCCCAAAGTTTGTTGTAATCATTTTTTCTAAGTTTGGCAACTTCTTACTCAAAGGTTGCTCAGATTTTGAAAATGGGTAATAGAGTTAAATCAAGTGAATGCAGCTGATAAATAAGTTTAACCTTTTGAACACTGGGTGTACATGTATCTTCCATGCCAATTAAATGGCAGAAATAGTCCATATCCATTATTTGGGGGTAGAGCAATTAATATTTTCAATGTGCAGCCTTAAGAACAAATATTAATTGTTCTACCACACATGTTCACTTAGTAGCCATCCTACTTAATGAAATTATGACGTATCGTATTCCTGGACCGGAAAAGCAGTCTCTCATGTTGAAAGAGTTAAACCCTTCTGAAAATTTACTATTGTACTGCCAACATTACCAGTTTGATAGTAACTTTTTGACAGTACCATGATGAAGTTTTACCTTAACTTGACAAAGTCAAGATAAGCTATTGCCATCACGTGTGCAGAAGTTTGTGAGTCTGTTAGTTGTGTGAGTCTGTTCACATTTTCCTTTAGCACAGACTACACCCTGTAGTTTTCGTCCGAACGTCACAAAATTTCATATGTGGATTTGAGGTCATATCTAGATGAGAACGTCCCCTTTTGGTCGCGATTGGTCAACTGTAGTGGCTGCCCGAGCCCAAAACCATTAGCACAGTCTACAGGTTGTATTTATGTAGGGATTTCATTGTAACTTGGTAGGATGCCTCTGTATAATATCTAGATGAGAACGTCATTCTGACCTCATTCTGCAGATGACAGTCAGCTTATTTCCAGGCTTGACCAAGAAACACAATATTGTCGGCCATAACATATGGACATCCACCACCTTTTGTAAAAGGTAGTGGATGTCATTGTGTTATCGCTGATAACACCGTACACCACAAATACAGCTATGGGCCTAGCTCCTAACCAGGTCCCGTGTGTGCCGATATAAATTGGCTTCTTTTCTTCAAAATTTTAATGTTGGAATATTTTGATTAGAGAACATTAGGTCATGAGCAAAGCCTGTGGAGTGCCACACTGACCTATGTACGAACATTTTTCAAAATATTTCAACAAAACCATATCCTGTGACCCCTCATTGGAACATACTCGTCAGGCACTTTCCAATGAGGAGTCACAAGATATGGTTTTGTTGAAATTTTTTTAAAAAAATTTAAAAATAGTAATTAAAATAATAAATTTTGATATAGGCTTCGTTGGTTAAAGGGTTAACCCTTTGAACCTGAAAGGCCACTTTTCCCGTCTAGAATCATAAAACAACCTGAATTCATAAAGTAGATAGTTGCTCAGTGAATTTGTGTGGAAGACCGATCAAGATTTTTAACGTGAAGTCCTTAGGCGGCTCATTGAAAATATCGATTGATCCTCCCAAGGTAACAAATATAGATTCTACAAGTTGATGGTTCTGAACTAGTGGGGAATATACCATCAGGGTCCAAAGTTTAAGCCCAAGAATGTGCTTCATATGAG
The DNA here is from genome assembly GCA_031216915.1 of Pictodentalium vernedei. NCBI lineage: Eukaryota > Metazoa > Mollusca > Scaphopoda > Dentaliida > Dentaliidae > Pictodentalium > Pictodentalium vernedei. The sequence goes on along the minus strand of CM062297.1, from coordinate 529,901,679 downwards.
GGCTGACTTTTGAAATTTTCTTGTACCAGACCAATCCCTTATCGGCCATACAAGTTTGTTCTTGCCCTGCTATGCCGTGCCCACATTAGACCAGCCTGTAGGCATAAGAATTTGTGGAGCTAAGAACAAAAAAGTTATGCTCAAGGTTTATGTACCAGGTTTAATCTACGTCTCTAGGCCCCTTTTGGGACAGAATTAAGGCCCCACTCCCATTGGGGTACATTCTGTAAAATTGCCAATTTCTGACACCAGACATATCCCATAACTTATACAGCATAATCAGGTTACATGGCCATTATGCACTTCTAATAGTTAATTCTAGTAAAGTGCTACCCATTTTAACCTGTATTCTCTCTGGTAAAAGCTTCCAGGTGAATTTATCTTTAGAGTACCAATTGAATAATTTTCCCAACACCAAGAAAAAGGCTCTGTTCCCTATCAACTTGGATGAACTTGGTGCGTACTACTAGTCAAAATATGTTAAGAAATAACCATCAGAAATTCAAGTGGGTTTGTTTTTTTGAACTGTCAATTGATTCTGGGCCGAAAGCGTGCACTGCTTGTCACAGTTTTTTAATTTGTGTCTTTTCAGACACTACATGTACATACACAACTTAGATGAGATTTTTTTTTAAGACAGCAAATGCTTTGATGTTCAGTTCAAATCTATATATATACCTCAATTTATACCATTAAGGTTAAAATGTTCATGCATGAATGCAAATATTAATACTTTATCTATCCTTATTAACTCTTCACCTTCTGCACTGGCCATAGCCGGCCAGTGCTATTCACAAAAATCACCTTTAAAAGTTTTATTATTTTTGCCTCAGAAACATAGCTTTTGACCCATCATTGAAAAAAGATCAATGAGCTTGCTCCATTGAAGGGTCAAAGTTTTTTTAGGCAACAATGAAAATGTTCAGGTTTTCGAAAATTGTTTGCTAGTCCCATCTTCTGTTCGTATTAGGTGAAGGGTTACCCCTGTTACACTGCACCAAACTAAAAAAAAATTCTTGAAAATATATAAAAGTTTTAAATTTTGCCTTGTACAGCTTATTGAACTCATTGCATGGCGTGCAGAAATCTGTGAGTCTGTTCACATTTTCCTTTAGCACAGGCTATACCTTGTAGTTCTTGTCTGATCATCACAGAATTTCATATACAGGTTTGGGGTCATGTCTAGATGAGAACGTCCCCTTTTGGTTACAATCAGTCAACCGGTATGGCTGGCCCAGGCCAAAACCCGAAAACCATTAGCACAGTCTACAGGTCGTATTTATGAAGGGATTTCATTGTAATTTGGTAGGATGCATCTGTTTAATGTCTAGATGAGGACGTCCCCTTTTGGTCATGATCTGTCAACCGTGATGGCTGCCCAAGCCTCAAACCCCAAAACTTTTAGCACAGTCTGCAGGCCATATTTAATATGGAGGGATTTCATTGTAACTAGGTAGGATGACTCCGTAGGATGTCTAGATGAGAACTTCCCCATTTGGTCACGATCTGTCAACTGTGATGACTGGTCATGATCGGTTAACCGGTATGGCTGCCAAGCCCAAAACCCAAAAACCTTTAGCACAGTCTGCAGGTCATATTTATGGAGGGATTTCATTGTAACTTAGTAGGTTGACTTCACATAACATCCAGATGAGAACGTCCCCTTTTGGACGCGATTGGGCAACTGTGATAGCTACAGGGGCCCGAAAACCTTTAGCACAGTCTACAGGTCATATTTACATGTATGAAGGGATTTCATTGTAACTTAGTAGGATGACACCAAATAATGTCTAGATGAGAATGTCCCTGTTTGGTTGCAATCATTCAGCCATGATGGCTGCCCGATCCCAAAACCCCAAAACCTTTGGCATAGTCTAATAGGTCGTATTTATGGAAGGATTTCATTATAACTTGTTAGGTTGACTCCACATAATGCCTAGATGATGACATTCCCTTTTCGTCGTGATTGGTCAACTGTGACGGCTACTGGGGCCTGAAGCCCAAAAAACCTTTAGCACAGTCTACAGGTGATATTTAGGAAGGGATTTCATTGTAACTTTGTAGGTTCACTCCAGATAATGCCCAGATGAGAACATCCCCTTTTTGGTCGCAATCATTCAACCATGATGGCTGCCTGAACCCAAAACCTGAAAAACTTTAGTACAGACTACAGGCCGTATTTGTGAAGGGATTTCATTGTAACTTGGTAGAATGACTCAGTATGATGTCGAGATGAGGATGTCCCCTTTTAGTTGCAATCGGTCAGCCATAATGGCTACACAGTCTACAGGCCATGTTTATGAAACGATTTCATTGTAAGGCATACGATAGAGTATGGAGGGAGGGTATGTGGCGCAAGCTGGAGGCTCTGGGCTTGGGAGGCGAGTTTGTTGGGATTATGAAAGCATTATATAAAGATGTACAGAGTGAAATTAGCCTGGGAAACATTACAACAAAACGTGTGTCTATGGAGATAGGCCTAAAACAGGGGTGTATCCTTTTGCCAATTCTTATTGCATTGTACATCAAAGGTTTATGAGATGAACTCCTGCATAGCGATGAGGGGGTTGCAGTTGGTGACTTGAAGATCCCAGGGCTATTTTTTGCAGACGATATGGTGTTAGTGTCAGAAAGCGAAGAGGGGCTGGCGAAGATGCTGGGAATTGTTGGGAAATATGGCAGCAAATGGAGACTTGAACTTACAGTACGTGGAGGGCGGATTATGAGTAAATCCCCCATCGCTGCGACAACAACAATGAGTGGAGAGGATTAAATGAACACTGTGATTTCACTCCACATTTCTACTGTCACTGCGACAACGAGTGATGAGGATTAACTGACACGTGGCAAACACGTTCCTGCTGGAACGATAGGGAGACTTCGCCGCGACAACAAGTGATGAGGATTAGCCTCCACTGTAATTTTTCACTGTTTAACATGTGACATCACACGACATGCTGAGATTTGATACAACTAATGGCAATACATGTACATATAAATAAAAAAGAGAACACAACCAGCAATCTGTATAGTCTACAGCTTGCACCGCCCCCAACTAGAAGAATGATTTACACAGTTGAATATGCAAAACGCAACATGAAACGCTCGGTTTTCATTTCATGTCGACGCTGTTTGAAAAAAAGCAATTTGAATTCTTGTGTCATGCACAGTTATGGAGAGGGGCGCAATCTCTGAAATATCTGGTCACCCCGCAAAATCTACTGAGTATACATATGATTGGCACGGGTATGAATAGACTCTCCCCCCCCCCCCCCCTGGCCCCCCTACACCCACACACTCAATATCACCACGCAAATACTTTCAGTGTTTTAAGTTTCCAGTGGAACTGTTCAAAGCCCATGAAAGAAAAAAATGAC